>JAODLC010000100.1:17969481-17985537 GCA_026781145.1 Hippopotamyrus pictus | reverse complement strand
AAGGCACTAGTGGAAAGGTATTTCCCCTTCGGGGGAGTAATCAGATGAGAATGGGCCCCACAGACTAGATATTTTTATATAAAAAAAGGAAAATCAATTCCGGGCCACAGCTATCCAGATTGGCCCCCAAAAATAATAAATCAAAATACACCCGAAACACTCATCCTATGTCCACCCCAGGCAGTGTCCACGTGGTCCTAGCTACTCCCAGGGCCTCCCCTCCTTCACTCAGTAGATCCAGACCCAGATTGCACTATGTGGTGTCGTCCTACTCAATGACGTTGCCTCAGCTTCCACAGATGCCCCCGTGATGTCATTAGCTCCGTTGCTCTGCTCCACTCCACGTCCTCCGGCTCCAGCCCATCCACCTAGGCCTCAATGCTGTGAGAGAGCAGAAGGCGGCTCAGATTTCCCCCAGCCCTGCAACTCAGCCCGACAGGCTATGCCACACACACTCCAGCTTAGCCACTTCCCTTCAAGTGGACTTGGGGGCGCTGAACATTCCGGCCATCTCTCTTCCTCTCCAGCGTCGTCCTTTTTGCCGGCCACCACCTGAGCCTCTTTCATCGCTGTCCACGCTGACGAATGAGCACAGAGCAACCGGATCTAGTCCTCCTTGTCCACACTGCGTTTCCTCCTGGCAACCATCTCCCTTGCTCCTCTGCGAGGCAGTGGCATCCCAACGCACAAGCACCAAATGGCCGCCGCTCTGGAGTGACAATATCCGCCTTTGGCGACTTGGAAACCTGGCGCCAGGTCCACTCGCCTTTCAGTCCAGCGTACTCAGCATCCAGAGCAAAACAGCCAACCAATAGTGCATAGAAACAGGGTCTCAGTCACCAGCTTTCCCGTCAACACCTCCCCACCAAACACTGGCGGCCATCTTAAATACTTCAAGGCCCGCCCCTTCCCCTGTCCATCATCATGCCCCAACCAATCACGACCAGGGGCATGCTGCAAGGTCCTACATTGCTGTCCACGGCACTGCCTGGGTAAAACAAAACACACACCACCCACAAAAAGAAAAACCCCAAAACAAATCCCCCCCCCCAAAAAGCCATGAGGACACGACAATACCTCCGCACCAGACTAGTCCAAATAGACCAGCAGGAAGTGGATGGCTGGGGTGCCAATCGTGCCACCAAACCCCATGTTTTTCCCTTTAAGCTAGAGGACCATCTTATAGGGCTGGCTGTAGATTAACATCGTACCCAGGATGATGCAAGTGCAGGTTAAGGGTCTTGTTTCAGTTATTGGCACAGATCCCTAGTGTCTAAACTAAAGGAACAAGATGTGCTTCAATCTACATGGGATACAAACCTGTATTATCGAATAAAGAAGACATGAGACAGCCATGAATGTTTCTTTGTTGCATTCTTTGTTGCAAGTTTCTTAGATTATGATAGTCACCCCTGTGGTGTCGCATTTATGTCAATGCACAGAAACAAAGAGGTATAACAAAGGGCTGAAAGGTGGTCTTGGTTAGACTAGCACTATACAAAGCAGTACTTACTCTCCCGATATCCTGTAACCTATTTCCATTAACATTTATTCTCATGTAATTCACTGCGTACTGTCCAAAATAAGGTACTCTGATGGCATTTCAATATCTTTGTTTTCAAAGCGACAGGTTTAATCCCTCCCCCCATGCTCAACCCAAATTTATGCTCTTGCCCAAGCATACCCTATAGGAAATTATTTGAATAAGTGTAGTTATTGCTTTATTGAAAGATCCCAGAAACAACATGCCAAAAGTCAGAAATTATACCTTATTTTTAAGAATAAAGCTGTACATTTAGAATAGGGGGCTATTAATTTCCTTGTAAACAAAACTCGCTTTGTATAGTGACAGAACCTTTTTTATCTAAGAAATTCAGCCAAGAAAGTAATAAACAAGGAGGTAATTGTGAATCAATAAAGAAAACTGTTCTGTTTTCACCATCCCATCATGGTTTCTGCAAGATGGAGAAACGTATGAACAGTTATTTAAAAACTGATTTGTCAAGCTAATTTGTCAGCGGGAGTGAGCAGCATGAAGCATAGAAAGAATGCCTTTGTCTTCCTATGCTCTGAGGTTAGACTCTGGCTATTCGTCCTCACATAGCTGAGGATCAAGCCCAGCTCAAATTCTCAGTTTCAAAGCACTTTGCCCCTAAGTGATCGTACTCTCCACTTAAAATAATATTATATTAGCACAGAAAACATTAACCTTTCAACATTTTTTCACTGTAACTGCTGAGACACATACTGCTTCCCAACGCGACTTTTACGCCTACATGAGTACGAGAACAAGCGGCGTTCATGTCTACCAACGACAAACACTCCTAAACTACAAGGATCACCCAAAATCCGACATCCAACATGATCTGCTGGGGACGTGGTGCGTCCTCAGGTTGCTACGGAGACCAGGCCTCCAGTCCTCGGTGTCGTCTGATGCTGGTGGCCGGAGTTGCCGTAAGCGTTGTGCGAGGAAGCGGAAGCGCGGCAAACACAAAGGGGTCTGCGTCAGGCTAAGGGCCAAGCCAAGCCGACCGGCCCTTCCATCAATCCTGCTCTCCAGTGTCTGCTCCCTGGAAAACAAATTGGACTACTCAGCGTGAAATTGGAGACTGCTGCATCTTCGTTTTCACAGAAACATGGCTCAGCGACTATTCAGCTAGATGGGCTCACCTCATTTCGTGCCGACAGAAAAGCAGCTCTGTGCAGTAAGGTGTTGGCTTGTGTGTTTACATCAACACGGAATGGAGCAAGAACTCTGTACTCATTTCTAGTTACTGCTCATCGTTGGTGGAGTTTCTGACTGTTAGATGCAGACCTTCTTATTTACCATGGGAATTCATCACTGGGCTTATTATAGCGGTGTACATTCCACCCAGCGCTAACGCTAAAGGGGCGTTCCGCGAGCTGTACAGGGCTATCAGCGAACTGCAGAACTCACACTCCGATGGCCTGTTTATTGTCGCCGGAGATTTCAACCACGCATATCTAAAGTCAGTGCTCCCGAAATTCCATCAGCATGTGGATTTTGTGACCAGAGGGGAAAACGTGCTGAATCTTGTTTACACAAACATTTCTAGCGTGTACCGAACGAAGCCCCGCCCCCACCTCGGATACTCAGACCACGTGACTGTTATGCTAATACCAGCATATAGACCGCTCGTCAGACGCTCCAAATTGGCCCTGAGACAGGTGAGAACCTGGCCTGCCTGAGCTATCTCTGCTCTCCAGGACTGTTTTGAGCAGACTGACTGGGTCATGTTCAGGGAGGCTGCAACAAATGGCGACTCCACCAATTTGGAGGAGTACACATCATCTGTGACCAGCTATATTAGCAAGTGCATTGACGATGCCACTGTCTCTAAGACCATCACAACACACTCCAACCAGAAGTTGTGGATGACTGCAGAGGTGCGTGAGCTGCTAAAAGCCTGAGACTCCGCCTTCAGAGCAGGCAACAAGGCGGCCCTGAGAACAGCGAGAGCCGAACCGTCTTGAGCCATCAGATCAGGAGAGTGTGGGTACGGCCAGAGAATCCACAGTCATTTCCAGGACAGAGGTGACACGCGGCGCATGTGACAGGGCTTCCAGGCCATCACCAAGTACAGGACAACAGCACCTGCCTGTGCTAGTGATGCCTCCCTACCAGATGCGCTGAATAACTTCTACTCACGGTTCGATGCTCAGAATGGCGTCATGGTGAGGAAGTCCACCCCTCCTCACAACGACCAGGTTCTGTGTCTAACCATGGCTGATGTGAGGAAAACTCTTCGCAGATTTAGCCCACAGAAAGCTGCTGGTCCAGACAACATCCCTGGAAAGAGTGCTCAGAGAATGTGCAGACCAGCTGGCAGACTGACATCTTCAACCTCTCCCTGAGCACTGTTGTTATTCCAGCGCGCCTCAAGGCCATCGCCATCGTTCCCGTGCCAAAGAAGTCCTCAGTGTCCTGCCCCGACGACTACCGTCCCGTTGCACTCACACCCATCATGATGAAGTGCTTCGAGAGGCTTGTCATAAGGAACATTAAGACACTGCTGCCCCCCTCACTGGACCCACTTCAGTTTGCCTATCGCCCCAAACGGTCAACAGATGATGCCATCGCCGCCACCCTACATCTGGCCCTTACCCACCTGGAAAATAAGGACAAATATGTACGAATGCTGTTCATAGATTTCAGTTCAGCATTCAACACAATCATTCCTTAGCACCTGATTGGAAAGCTGAGCCTGCTGGGCCTGAACATCTCCCTTTATAACTGGATCCTGGACTTTTTGACTGGGAGACTTCAATCAGTCCGGATCGGAAACCACATCTCCAACACCACCACACTGAGCACTGGAGCCCCCCAGGGCTGTGTGCTCAGCCCATTCTGCTGACTCATGACTGTGCAGCAATGCACAGCTCGAACCATGTCATCAGGTTCGCTGATGACACTACTGTGGTGGATCTCATCAGCAAGAAAGATGAGTCAGCATACAGAGAGGAGGTGCAACAGCTAACGGACTGGTGTAAAGTCAACAATCTGTTTCTGAATGTGGACAAAACACAAGAGATGATTGTCAACTTCAGGAGAGCACAGAGCGATCACTGTCCACTGAATATCAAAGGATCCTCTGTGGAGGTCGTGAAGAGCACCAAATTCCTTGGTGTTCACCTGGCGGAGAACCTCTCCGGATCTCTCTACACCAGCTCCATAACCAGGAAAGCCCAGCAGCTTCTCTACTTTCTGCGAAAGCTGAGGAAAGCTCATTTTCCACCACCCATTCTCTCCACCTTCTACAGAGGGACTACCGAGAGCATCCTGAACAGCTGCATCACTGTCTGGTAAGGAAACTGCACTGTATTGGATCGCAAGACCCTACAGCGAATAATGAGAACAGCTGAGAAGATCATTGGAGCCTCTCTTCCCTCTATCACAGACACCTATCGCACCCGTTGCATCCACAAAGCCACCAGCATTGTGGAGGACCCCACACACCCCTCACACACACTCTTCACCCTCTTGCCTTCCAGCAAGAGGTACTGGATCATTCGGGCCCTCACTGCAACAGCTTACAACAGCTTCTTCCCCCAAGCCGTCAGACTTCTGAACAATCAGAGACCAGATTGATACACACACAGACACCTTTACACAGTCCACTACCTCAATAACTTTTTGCACAACCTATTGCACTGTTGCACTTTACACTTAGCCTGTCTTACTCTTAAGACGTCTTACTGTCATCTCTTCTGTTGTCTTGTGTCACACTGTTTTTGCAGTGTCTGCACTTTTAAAAGTATTACCACGTAAACAAAAAACTGTTAAAATATGCGTGTGTGTGTGTGTGTGTGTGCGCGCGCAAAACAAGGAAAACTCATTTGCTTGGAGGGGGCAAAAGCAGCATCACACCACCTAAGAAAATTGTGGAATACCAATAATGTATAGATGAAATTCCAGGACCCTGCAGAACACATTTGAGTCAGTTTGAGGGCAATATAGAAACATATTGCAGGGTCTTTGAGGTGTCTTAAGGGTTTTAGTGAATTGGCTCTGTCCGCATGCTGCCATGTGCCTCTTTGATGGACACTGCGTCTGTAGACAGAGCTGAAGACAGGCTCAAAGCCCCAGCTGAGGGGAGGCGAACAGTGAATTATTGATGCCTCCGAGTCAGGAGGTCTGCGGATTGGAAGCAGAATTATTATTTTCCATTTTTAAAAGGTGGCTCTGATCTCCATCGGGCTTTAAAGATGTGGTCATTGCAACATTGCAAGACCATCCGCAGGACTTCTGTAGCAGGAAGCACTTCTTTAAGGAGAGAATCTCTTAAATTCCTGGGGTCATGTTCCTAAATAAATCATGTAAATAGGAGATATTATATTATTTACACAAAAGGATGGCTTTGGATGTGAAACCAAGGGGAATTTTCTCATCATAAGGATTCGAAGCTGGGAATGTTGCACCAGGGCCAGTCCGTGTCATAACACTGACTCCATGCTTCTCTCCTGGATATTTCAAATCATGCATAAATCTAGTCTCTTCTTATTTCTTCACTTTCCCTGTTGAAGTTCCGCTGAAAAGGAATTTCAACAATTCATTGAAGAAAGGCAGCAGCATGAGCTGTTGTTTTCTGTTCCATCTTATGGACAGTTGAAGTGAAGTTAAAAATGAAACATGCCTTTTTTGCTACAGCTGAATAACAGTTATCAGCCCGGATGTCAAAAGAATCTCCCACTCATTAATCCTATATAAGACTTCATTATTTCAGCGATCCAATTGGACTTGAATGGAATGCTGTGTTAAATAGCTGCGGCCCTGACAGGTTATGCTTGCATTATACATGAATCTCTGTGTCTTTTTATGCAATGGATGGATACTGTATGTATAATGCATGTTCAGTCCCATTGCATTTGTGAAATAACTTTTCATTAAGTTACTCCATGTTTCCCACCTTCTTAGTGTATGTAACCCATGTATAAAAATCATTAAGAAGCCCCCATATCTCTGAATTTCTATGTTCAATTAGTGCGTCTATTTGACCTATTCTTAGCACAAGTAATACTAAATTATATGTATCATTTTCAAATGTGTGAGTGGCAAATCACAAAGCCAGCAACATTAACCAGTGCATTTAAATTGATGACAAATATAAAAATAAACTGAAATAGGGAGGCAACTTTGAAAGGGACAATTCAGTATGAAAGCGAATTTATGAACATGAAAGCACAGAGATAAATGAGCTGCAAAGAGACTTCTTTAATGTATCAAATCACGTATAATAAAATAAAATAGCTGATATGAAACAGATTAATTTTCCAAGAGATAACAGCAGAGCCATAATATTATCAAGAGGATATTTAGTTTTAAAACATCAAAGGAAGCATTAGATTAGATTATCTTTGTAACAAATTGGTTCCCAATGGAATATAATGTATGCTTTTCAGGTGTCATTTTTCTTACGTCTTCATGGCTACTTTGTGGGGTGTTTCGCCATATCTCTTTCCTGGTTTTCTGCCTCTCATTCCCCTGCCTGTGAAAACTAGCAGCCTGTTGATATGTGTGTTCTGAAAGGCCATGTTGTCTAATTCTCTGCAATCATGTAACATTTAAATTGTCACAGAATATGAGAGTGACATTTTGTGCGGCCTTACCAAGCATATTTGGCTAACAATAAAGCTGTGAATAATATCATTGCAAGGTCAGGATAAAATACTAAGCATTAGCACATCTAAATGTACATTCAGGTCATTCACTGTAGTTTAGCATATAAATCACTGGTGAAATAACTGACAGTTGAATATTGATGTAATTTTTTTGTATCGTGTAAAATTTATTGGGCAGTTATCAGCCCGGATGTCAAATTAACTGGCCTGCACAATGCATTTATTATGCATTCATAGAACATTCAATGCACCTTCATAATGCATTCATAATGCATTCAAAGAACATTCATAAACAGCAAGTAAGTATACGTTGACATCTTAACATGCTTTGCCGGGTTTAAAAGACATTAATAACAAACTTATTAAAAATGATATAATTATACAATTATAATGTTTGTTATTATCATATAATGTTTCTTATTAATATATACTGCAGCTGTTATAGTATGTTAGGATATCAAGGTATATTTACATGCAAGGTATACTTATGAATGTTCTATGAATTCCTCATTAATGCATTTTGAAGGTGCACTAAATGTTCTACAAATGCATTATAAAGGCATTATGAAGATACAGTTAGTGTAAAGCGTTACATTGTTTTTTTGAGTAGTAAGAATGTTCAAATTACCTTTCCTAATTGAGAAGCCTAGCATCATTGCTAAATGGATAATGTTAGGTGTGACTGAATTGTTTTGATACATCAAAAACTATTTCAGCACTACCAGAAAAAATCTCAAGTCCTATCTTATTCACTTGGCTTCTTGCCACTGATTCAATCATCAGCGTAAGACTGACCCCCAAGCATGAACAACTCTTTGGGGCAGTTGAGGATAGAAAGCTCAATTTATAGTGTGGCAGAGGGCATGGAATGGAGTTTTGACCTCTCCGCATGAGTGATCAGCTCATTACTGTCTCGCTACATTATCAAGGCTAAAAGCTCAGCTTCCATTTTAGCAAGAGTCATGCATCATTGACGACAGTCAATGATCGATGACAAATCATGACCACTTTAATGAAACCAACCTGTATGATTAAAACCGGGCTCATGTAACCTGTTGGAATATTAAGGCCTCTATTCCATCTACCAGACTACCTATCTTTCACATAGCATGTCATCTATCAGTCGCAAAAGGCAATGCTTCCTGCACATACTGTATATAAATATTTGTATTTGACACAATACCTGGTACAAATTACATCACATATGCATTAAAACTGCATGAGTAAGCATGTATTACTGATATTTTATTCCACCTTTGTCGATTTTATCAAATTCAAAAATTTTATTTTGTCCCCATGTTGTTTGACCAAGATTACCAAAATAAAGTATTAGTTATTGATCAGAGGAGGATATTTGAATTTTATTATTATTCATACTCTTTATCTTGAATAACCCATTTACTGAATGGGAACCAAGAGCTGGAAAGAAAGAAGACAAAACAAAAGCTCAGAAAAACAGTAAATGTCTAGCACTTAGGTCTCCTGCACTGTAAACGCAGTAATCGTGCTGTCACTTGTCAGTAATATTGGATGTCACCTGAGCACATAGTTCTAAGGCCATGCTTTAGGGCAGTGTTTCCAAATTCGATCCTTGGGGACCCACAGACAGCTCACATTTTACCTGTAGCTTGGAGGGAGCAAAAATGTGGACTCTCTGGCACAGAGCTGGGAGGGAGCAAAAATGTGGACCAGCTGTGTTTCCCCAAGGACCGAGTTGGGGAACACCCCCAGGGCGCCACAGAACAGTTGCAGGATGTCTGCAGAAACAAGTTGACTCATCTGCTTGCCAATATCATTGTCCGCTTTACATAATGAAAAGAATACTTTGGAGACAGCAAGGTATATTCAATGGGAGGGAACCCTCAACGGGAGGGAACCCCCAGCCTACCCCTATTATATTCCCCATATCCAAGTTCCTAGTCACTCATCTTATTACAGTATGCATCATTAATGGGGAGAGGGGATCTCAAATAATGGTCTATTTTTATTTGAGCACCGCTGGTTTAACCAAGGTTGAAAAACAATGCATTACTGTCTTCAATTATAAAAACCTTTTAAAGGACACATCAAATAGAAAATGAAATATTACTACTGCAAAATCCCAGAATCCTTTTGGTTTCACAAAGTCAAGATAAGCATGATTATTAATTGTATTCCTGGCTGCAGACAGGGGAAATAAAAAAGGCAAAGTCATCAAAAATCCCCAATCAAATGATATTTGAATGAATGTTCAAAATATACCTTCAACCACTGGTGATTTGCAGAGTCATTATATTAAATCCACTATGGTGAATAAAGGTGTCCCACAGCAATTAATTTGAAATAATAATGTAAATATCACTCCTTGGATCAGCCACAACATTAAAACCACTGACAGGTGAAGTGAATAACATTGATTATCTCATTACAATGGCACCTGTAAAGTTGATGTGCTAGAAACAGGAAAAATAGGCAAGCGTAAGGATCTGAGTGACTTTGACAAGGGCCAGATTGTGATGGCTGAATGCCTCGGTCAGAGCATCATTACTGGTTAATCGGCAATGGGGTAATGAGTGACCATGGCTCCTGGATGCACACATGTGGTACAACAGTTAGCCCATCTACTACTACATCTAAAAGTGAGCCCATCTACTAATGTAGCACAAATCTTTGATAAAGTTAATGCTGGCTATGATAGAAAATTGTCAGAACACAGTACATGACAGCTGCATATGGGACTGTGTAGCCACAAGCCAGTCAGTCCGTCCATGCTGAACCCTATCCACCACCAAAACTGCATAAAATGCGTGACAACTGGACCATGGAGCAATAGAAGGTAGCCTGGTCTGTGAATCATGATTTCTGTTGCATTGTGTGACTGGCTGGGTGTGTGTACATTGTTTACTTGAGGATAAGATGGCAACAGGCTGCAAAGACGGCAATTTGGTAGAGGCAGGATGATGCTGTGGGCAAGGTTCTGCTGGGAAACCTTGGGTTCTGGTGTTCATGTGGATGCTACTTTTACAGAGTACCACCTACTCAATATTGTTGTGGACCAAGTGCACTCCTTCATGGCAACAGTATTCCTCATTGGCAGTGGCCTCTCTCTACAGGATAATGCCCACTGCCACACTGCAGAAATTGTTCAGGAATGGTTTGAGGAACAATTTCCCCAAATTTCAATCCGATTGAGCATCTGTGTAATATACTAGATAAACAAGTCCAATCGAAGATGCCCCATCTCACAACTTACAGAATATAAATGATTTGCTGCTAATATCTTGGTGCCAGTTACAGCAAGATATCTTCAGAGGTCTTGTGGAGTCCATGCCTCAACGGGTCAGAGCTGTTTTGACAGCACGAGGGGAACCTACACAATATTAGGCAGGTGGTTTTAATGTTATGACTGATCGGTGTATGTCCCTTCTCTTAAAAAAAACTGTTCCACCAAACTTTAAGCCTATTTTATGTATTTAATTTTTTATTGCCTTGGAGCTACTTTTAATGTCATAAAGTGAATGACTATGACCAGGTCACTCCATCTAAGAAATGTCTAACTTATTTATACCCAGCTTCTCTGAAGCATGCCGGTTGCTTGTCTATTCTGCTCAGTCGCTATACGTGGGGATATTATTTATGGCCTTCCTATCCAAACAAAATCTATATCACAAAGCAAAGGACACATCATATATAGGCAGTCCTCTTATATATCCTGGTTGGTAATCCACAGAATGTACCAGATATTGGAGTTTAATTTATAATGCCATTCAAGGCAAACAGTGCTACTAAGAAATTTTCTCCACAATATAATATGAAAATCTAAGATAGCACTCACAATATTAAATTAAATTTAATTTGTCGCATATCAATCATACACAGTATGACTCGCAGTGAAATGTTGTTTAACGACAGTCTGTGACATCATTTCAACAGTGCGATACAGATGGCGCAGGGTTAAACAGCGTTAGATAAGAAATTACATGTAGGAATCTAACAGTTGGGGGGGTGCTGAGATGCAGTACTATATGCAAATAGTAATATGTGCAAATAAAGCAACAATAAAGCAGTGCAACAGCAGGCAGAGGTAGTCCTGTAAGTAATAAATACTGTAGATTGTAATAGGAATAGGGGGTGATTAACAACCAAGTCAGTTCTAAGTGTTGCCCTGGTTGCCCTGACTAGGGAGTTAGTAGGACAGATCCTGTGTAATGTTAACACCAAAGTACCAGAAACTGGGGCTTTGTTATTGCTCATTGGGGATGATAGCCCCTCTCCTGCTTTATGCTGAAGTCCACAATTAACTCCTTTGTCTTGTTGATGTTCAGGAGGAGGTTATTGTCCTAGCACCGGTTTTCCAGGATTTTAATCTCCTCCAGGTAGGCCTTCTCATCATTATCAGAGATTAGGCCCACCTCAACAGTGTTGTCAGCAAACCTGACCATGGTGGTAGAATTAGAAGTGGCCAGACAGTCGTAGGTGTACAATGAGTACCGTAGGGGGCTCAGTACACAGCTCTGAGGGGCTCCATTGCTGAGGGTGAGTGACAATAAGACATATTTGCCCACCCATACCGCTTGCAGTCTCTTAGTCAGGAAGTTGGAGATCCACTGGCATTGTGATGGATTGAGTCCCAGGTCCTCCAACTTCTTGGTGAGTTTTGAGGGAATTATGGTGTTAAATGTTGACCCCTAGTCAACAAACAGCATGTTCACATAATCACCCTTCCTGGTTTCCAAATGACTCAGATTTGTTGTGGCGTCGTTGGTGGAGCAATTGGGTACGCAAATTGAAATAGGTCCAGGGTGTCAGGGAGTGAAGATGTGATGAAGTCTGACCAGCATATCACAACTGAGGTCACGGCTGCTGGACGACAGTCATTGAAACAAGCAGGCCGGTTTCTTCAGTACAGGAGCAATAATAGATTTCTTAAAACACGCAGGGATTACCAATTGTGCCAGTGAGACGTTGGGTATCTCTGTGAACACTGGTGTTAGCTGGTCGGCACAGGCTCTGGGGACTCCACCTGAGATGCCGTCAGGTCCTGCTGCTTTCCTCCGGAGGTCCCTCCTCGCATCATACTCCGTGTCACGCCCGGCTCCGTTCGCTCCTCATGTGTGCCACGCCCCCTCATTATCCACGTGTGCTTCCCTGATTGTTCTCAATTGTGCCCAGCTGTTCCTTGTTATTATGGCTTGTTTGGTGTATATCAGTCCGCGTCTCCCTTGGTTTCCCAGATCTGTCATTGTATCGTTACCGTGTTTGTGGATGTCTGCCTCCCTTTCGTTTACATTAAACCCCGTTTCCCCGTCGTTCCGGCTTCCTACTTCTGTTTACCCGCTCGCCCACCTGCACGTCACCCGCTAACCGTGACACTCCGGACTGGCGAAAGCATTTTCTGCTCGGACACTTTCCGTGTGCATACTGCCATCGCCACCACCGGTTTGTCTTCGCTCTTGTTGCAGGTTTAAAAACCGTATTTCTGCATCAGCCCTGTTTTGACTTTACACTAATAGTAATGCATAATTCACCAGAATTCAATGATATAACTCCACCTACTGATGTAAACATATTTGGGAAATTAATTATGCAAAAAACAGTTCTACTTCATCTCCTCTGTTTCAGCTGGTTTCTTTTAGATTGTCCGTTTCTCTCCACAGAGACATACCATCTGTGTGTGTGTTTGTGTGTGTGTGTGTGTGTGTGCGCGTGTGTGTGTGTGTGTGTGTGATGTTTGTTTGACTGTGCTTAATTATTTTAGAATCATTTGGAATTTCAGAATTAATCTGGGAATAAATAAAAATAAATCACTGAAGTAGAAAATCAATATCTAACAGTACAAATGTACCTTTGCTTCCTTGTTTTACCTTTGTGGCACATTAATTATAATCCCAATAAGTATAATTTTCCATATAATAACATATTTTCTGCTAAATTATTGCGAGACTCCCTCCTTTATTCCTTTATAAAAAATTTAAGTAGTGAGTTTATGTCAGTTCATAATATAAGACTACCGCCACTCACTTGAGATTTGATAGATTAAATATGTCAGACCTCTAAGACTCCTTTAGTGATACACAAACTCGCAAAAAATATACAGACTTGTCAGTGGTTTAGGTCATAACTGACATCCTTCAGAGTTATTTATATCTGACCTGGAATAAATTGTTTCATGACCAAGTTAGAATGCACAGCAGAGAGCCTGGATTTATTTATTGCTTTTTAAACTTTTTTTAAGTTGCAGGGCTGAACTCATTTGCAGTGTCACTCACAGCACACTCACTGAAGGACACTCAAAGTCACTGCGATGTCCTGGCTAGATATTCACTTTGTGAGAGTCATCTTACATCAATAGCAGCTTATAGCAGTCTGCCTTTGGAAATACTTGGGTTAAAAATAATAATGTTTGAACTAAACAGGCAGAGCCAGCTCAAAGAGCATTAATATAATTCAAGCATACAGTCCTGACAGACCAGGTGAAGACCTCACAACCCACTTGCACTGTTGACTCAACCCTGAGCTTTGTGCTTTTATAATGATTAATGCATCACAATGCTTCCCCTCAGAATACATCAGTGTATTTTTTTCTTGAAGGCCATCAGCTAGTGAAATGGTCAGGGATGAGGATTTGTATCCCAACTGGTACCAGTTACCAGCCCAGTAGACATGCTGTTCATGTGCCTTTCAGCAAAGGACTTCCTGCCACATGTAAGTGTACAAAAATGCTGAGTAGCACTTTACTTTAAATACTTTCATAATGCATTATAATGGTCAGTATAAAAAAATAATAAACCATTACAGTATCTTCTACTGACAGTAATAAAGCATTATTATAGTGTTGATTATAATATTTCATAAGCTCCAATGAATCTTTCATGTAAAATGCACTATAGATACCTTCATAATGCATTGTAATGGTCGGTATAAGAATTAAGGATGCTTTGTACTGCATTATAAAAATATCTATTGTGAATTATAGATGAGAGCTTCTTTAAGAATTCATAATGCATAATAAACATAATGTGTAATGCATTTTTAAATATTTATAGTCATGCTTATAATGCTTTATGAATGCAGTGGAATGTGTTCATAGATTCTTATAGACATGGCATTCATAGAAAGTGTTACCAAATCTTGCTTTGAATCCTACAGTAAGTGACCATTTCATTTTATTTCATTTTTATTTTATTTCAAACAAACAACAAATAAAAACATTTCCACATTCTCCATCATAATCTCACAGCTTTCGATTTCCTTGCTTGAAAAGGAGTAGGCAGAAGTATAAACCATTATAACTATATTATTATTACACCTCATTAGTATGCACATTTCCTTCTGAAAGACATGTAGGAAGCTGTCATTTTTGTATGTTTCACTTCTTTATTTGTTCTTGGGAGGAAGGTGTTTGGAGGTGACTTTAAAAATGGCATTCTAACAAGCCTCATTTTAGTGAAAACACCTGTATTTGTGCTGTTCTGCTGTTGGGAGCAGGGAATGCCATCTGTTGAAGATGCTTGATGTCCCTAAGGTTTATCTGTTAAAACTGTCACTCAGTGATTTTTGACAGCTGCTGTGATACATATGAGAAAAACATGTTTTACTAAGTGTACTGACAGCAGACAGTGATTCATTCCCTCTGCCACTCTGTACATTTTAGCTTATCAGCTTGCTTGACAATGACTATTTTATTTTGGAAATCTCTCTGGAGGGGAAACTGGAGAATATATTATGTGCGAATACCTAACCACATGATGACAGCACAAAAAAGAATAATTCAGATGAACACCATTGATCAAGGAGTGCTCTAAAATTTGATTTCCAATTCTTTTTCCAATTGGGTGACCAGTGCTAAACAGAAAAAGTGCAATTTATCAGTCAATGTCCACCGTTTAATAAGACGTGAACATTATGTAATTTGTTTGCTGCTCTCCTTTTCTAATCAGGCTCTATTATGGTTGGGAAAATCTGAGCAATTCACTGGAACAAATGCCGTCTGTATGATTAATGAGGTGTCATTTTTAATACTTTCAGAACCTCTGTCTCGCTGCCACAGCATTCTCGTGTGAAAGAAACCAAAGTTCATGGGATGAGAGGTCACCCTAATATGTTAATTGAGGAAATGTATAACAGGTCCGTTGAAGTATCTTAATATTACAAAGTGCCCTGAAGATGTTAAATGGCAGCAATTAATGTTAAAATAGGTCAGGGGTCACAAAATCTCCATTACATTTTGAATTAGCTGGAGGGCAGCTCAAAAATAAGGTCAGATATTTTGACGTTAAGCATTCATATTGTGAACAGACCATAGTCTGATTGGGTTTAAACCTATTAAATCTAAAAAGTAAACAGTGAAATCTTAGTTTTCCCTTTGGCCTACATTTTAAAGCACTGTAAGTTCTTATTAAATGTATAAAAATTATAATAATTTTTAGTTTAAGAATACTATAAATAAATGCAAAAGTGCACAATCAGTTGCTTAACTACAGTCAATGGTATAATGAAAATAATATAAATATTAAGATTATTATTTTACCAAGGAAGAATTATTTTATAGACTGATATACACCAATTTGTAAGTACTGTGTTGTTTTTTGCCAAAGACATGCAGATTTTGGCGCACACTTTGGTAATTAATTGCAAACACAATCATGTTGCAATATCATCAAAAAAGAACATCTAAAAAGATTTTATAGTCTATGTTAACTACGTATTGACCCCATGTTCATTCATCATTAATCAGTCATAATAGTTCATGTACAGTGGTACCTCGGTTCTCAAACTCACTAGAACTCGAATTTCTTGAAAGTCAAACAAACCAGTTTGACCTAGAACTCGATCTGAATATTAGAAGTAGTACCGTGAGCGCTGACCTAATATAAATTGTACGCGCCAGGAAATGAGTCATACTACAATGCAATTCTTACTTGAATGCCTTCTTCA
>JAODLC010000100.1:17917383-17939014 GCA_026781145.1 Hippopotamyrus pictus | reverse complement strand
GCCCGTTGCTTCCGGGATAGGCTCCGGACCCCCCGCGACCCATTAAGGATAAAGCGGGTTGGAAAATGGATGGATGGCTGGAAGATGGTACAGACAAAAAAGATGGCACCCTTAATTTAATATTCTGTGGCACCATCTATTCAGCAATCACTGCTAAGTGATCTCTGTACTTGAGACGTTAGCATTTGCCAACACATAGTTTGGGCCACACTTCCTGAGCTAACTGCTCAAGCTGTCTCAGGTTTTAAGGGTGGCGTCTCCACACTGCAATTTTTAGATCTTTCAATAGGATTAATATCTGGGCTCATGGAGGGCCATTTAAGAATAGTCCATTGTTTTTTTTTTCTCAGCCATTCCTGAGTGCTTTTAGCTGTATGTTTGGGTCATTATCCTGTTGGAGGACCCATGACCTGCGACTGAGGCTGAGCTTCCTGACACTGGGCAGTATGTTTCACTCCAGGATGCCTTGGTAGTCTTGAGTAGCACAGATTCAAGGTTCCCCGTGCCAGATGCAGCGAACCAGCCCCAAAACAAAACTGAGCCCCCTCCATGTTTCACATTAGGTATGGTGTTCTTTTCATTTAAAGCTTCATTTTTCCTCCTGTAAACATAGAGCTGATGTGTCTGGCCAAAAAGCTCCAGTATTGCCTCATCAGTCCAAAGGACATTCTCCCAAAAACATTGGGGTGTGTCAACATGCATTTTGGTTAATTCCACTCTGGCTTTTTATGTTTCTCTGTTAATATGTTAATAGTGGAGCCCTCCCTTCTTCCATGGATCCCATTATTGTTTGAAATACGACAGATGTGATGTACCTTTGACCTTGGAGCTCAGCTTGAATGGTTTTGGATGGTTTCCTTGGCTCTTTTTCTACCCTCCACACTATAGTTTTGATCAACCTGGGGTTGCATTTGTTCTTGCATTCATGTCCTGGGAGGTTGGCTACAGACCTTATACTTTTTAATAATATTGACCCTGTGGTCATAGGAACACGAACCTGCTTGGAGATGGTCTTATAGCCTTCCCATTTAACATGGTTACCTATAATCTTCTTCCTGAGCTCCTCATACAGCTTCTCTCCTCTGCTTTCTCTGGTCCATGTTCAGTGTGGTGCACACAATGATACCAAACAACACAGTAGCATGTTCTTTCCCTTTAAATAGGCTGAATGGCTGATGAAAAGCTTGAAGACACCTATGATAGTAATCAAGGTTAAACACTTAGCTTGAAACATGACTATAATACAAAGATAAATAGTCTCTTTAGGAGTACCAACTAATCTATCCATGCTGTTGTAGCATATCTTTGTAAAATAAACAAGTAATTTCTTTTCAAAATTCTATTGGTTTACTCTATCACACACTAACGGCATGCAGGTATACATTACATAATTGCTTTTAATGAATCACTTTTCAGGAGCAATGAAGCATTGTTTCAATGAGCTGTAAGGACACCAACAAATTTGTCCACATCTGTACATATGAATAATACATAGCATTATACATACTGATAAATATATGTTGGATACTCAAAAATTTTCTGAATACTGTCTAACTAAATCATTTTAAAAAATAATAAATAAATAAATAAATAAATAAATACTGTTCCAAAGCCGTCAATAGTGCCAAAGCTGCTGCAAATTCTATTGTATTTAGGGACAAAGTTTTAGCTATCCCTATATCACATCATTCATCATTCAAACATACCATCATTTAAATAAATCTGTTTGAAGAAACTGTAAGATCTGTCTGTGCCTGACATTCACCATCCTCCCAAATTATTTCTTAAAGCTTTCTTTTCTATCTCATACACTTGCATCAGAGTAGTGAGAAGGGAAAGAACATATAATTAAGTTATCGATGCATTAAATATGCAAAATGTTTATTTCGTGCTATGAAACATAGAAAATTCTACCAAAATGTTGGCATGACAGCTAACAAAACAATACATGATTGAATGACGTTTCATGATATGTTATAATTTATTTTTATAATTTGTTTCAAATTATAGGCTTTATAACTTAGCAATCCATTTCATTAACCACTAAATAACATAATCCAGCAATGAAACTCATTAGAGTAAACAAATGCAACTGGTATACATGTCGTTTTAATGTTTATATGCAGTATATTTGAATGTATGCAGTGTTTCTCTGGGGTGGCTCTCAGCTCTGAAGAAGTTCTTTTTTATCTGATGCACAACACATTCCCAGGTTTATGAAGCCCAGATTCCCTTTTCCCAAATTCCCTATGTCACTTCTGTCCTCAAGCAGAACTGGCTTTTCCACAAAGGCAATGATTATTTACAGCCATACTTAATATATTTCATTATGCACGTGGTGACTGTTGTGACTCATTACGCAGTGACTGTTGCAGTTTGCAGTAGTGTGTATTCCTCATTTGTTTGTGTTGTGACAAAGTTCCTGGCCCTTGGAGCTGTGTTAAACGGGTGCAAGACAGGAGTAATGTTCATTCTGCACTCTAGGGACCCTGAAAGATAGCGGCTATGCTATTGCACACAATGAAAATGGTCATTAATGACGGCGAGCCTATCAAACTGGATTTAAGCTAAACTTAAATATATTACAGTTTTTGATATTATCCAAGCATTTTTGTACCCGCTTGTCCTATTTAGGGTCACAGGGGGTCCATATGTCTCAGAAGCAAGGAGGCAAGGAACAATGTGGGAAGAGGCACCAACCCATTACACACACTCACACAGACATACTGTACCGAACTCGAGTTCATCTTAATATGTTTTTGGACTCTGGGGGAAAACTGGAGAACCCAGCAGAAATCCCAATCCCCCACAATACACGGGGAGAACATGGAGCCGGGGCGGAGTCTCGAACCCTGGTTCGAGAGGTGTGAGGCAAGAATGCTAACCACTGTCACCCCTCCTTTTTATTATATTATATTATATTATATTATATTATATTATATTATATTGACTTTAGGCACTATACCAGGGGTTCTCAAACTTTTTGATCAAAGGTCCACATCAGATTTTTGTTCAAAGTCAGACGTCCGGAACAATTTTCAATAACTAAACAGCATTTCATGACCTTTAATGAATTGACAGTAATTATTGATATAGACACTGCAACAATGGGAACTTTTCAACACTTGCTCATTGATTAGACTCTCTGAAGGGATTATGATGAGTTATGGTTGTGTGAATTTTGGTATTTTTGTACTTCAAACCATGTTAAGCTTACATTAACCATATTGTTTCATAAGGTGCATTATCGGCGTGTTCAGATTAACTTGCAGTTAGGTCCGCAGCCTGACCATGGTCCAGACTTTGACAACCCCCGCATTTTACATTTTCTCCTTGTCTCTTATTTGGGTGGAAAAAGTAAAGGTTATCAGGAAAATCCCCAAGCCCTTGTCAGATTTCTTGGCTCACCTGTGGGCTTTGAGGGTCTCTGAGTTCAAACATACCCAAGTCCTTCATTCTAAGCCCTGAGCTTCTTAGTGATGGAACTACTGAAGGTACTAGAATAACTGCTCACTTTCCATGGTTTGTCCCAATATTTTTAAATCTCTGAGCATCACATGCTGTGCAGCAAATAGAGGTTAAAGCACTGGTCTTTTGATGACACTTCATAACTGGTTCTTATAACGTCTGATATGAAAATCTCAATAGGTTGGTAGTATAGCGTTGTATGAAATTATTGTAAATAAAGATATAGTAATCTTGGGGATATGATCTGTGACAAACTGTCGCTTTCCCTGTCCCTGGCAGCCATTTCTAAGGAATTTGCTCATAATATCCAAACAATGCAAGACGCTTCTTTACTATGGACAGCACATCTCTGTACAATAATCCCTCCAGTTCTGATTTTACCTTAAAACCCTTCATAATCAATAAATACTCCCTGACGTCCAGCCAGTCCTCTTCCCTTCTGTCTTTGTAAAATGCCCTTAATGTTTGCTACGTAAACCTTTTAGCCTGATTTGTTATATTGGTAACCTGCAGCAAAGAGAACAGGAGCCCAAGTGACATAGAAGCAGGCAGACACATAAAAGGCACAGTTTTCTCCATTCACTGACTCTGTGAACCCAGGGAGAGAGAGAGAAGGAGGGAGAGAGAGAGAGAGAGTGAAAGAGAGAGAGAGAGATTCAGCAGGGGGTGGGGGGGGATACAAAGAGAGAGTATCTGTTCATCAAATGAACATATCCAGGGAGCAAGCAGCACAGACGAGTCACAAACGGCTGTAATTACCACGGGATATTTTCAATGACAAACCGGATTATAGATCTGAGAAGAAGCACTGAAAAGCAGGATTAGAAGCTCTTGACTTGTGTCTTTGCTTTACAATGGGGATAGACCGACGACGGAGAGCGTCTCTGGCACTCACCTTGAACTTCCTTGCGCTCCTGTTTGCCGTGTCGGCCCTCACCACCAGCTACTGGTGTGAGGGCACTCGGAAGGTGGTGAAGCCCTTCTGCAAAGGGCCCGTCACCCTCAAGCAAAGCTTCTGCATTAGGTTCAATAGCTCCAACCTCAATGACAGCAGGCTGGTGCAGTACATCTGGGAGACTGGGGAGGACAAGTTTCTTATGAGGAAGTTCCACACTGGCATCTGGTTCTCGTGCGAGCAAAACGTCAACATGATTGGTAAGAGACCTACAGCAGCGCCTAATACATTTCATGAAGCAAACTTAACTTATGAATGTTACACTCTTCTATTTATTTATGCTTATTTAGTAAAAATTAAAAAAAACGTTCAACAAATGTTTTGTGAAATTAGGCCGTATGTAGGGTGTCTCATATTGTCTTGCATTTACACATGGTTTTGCTAAGTGAATGCCACGCAACTTTGGTAGGGAGAAAAAACAACTTCACTGCATTTTAAATTACTTTAAAATTGTAATCTTGAAACAGTGAATATTTTTCTGGGATTAGGATTTATGAATTATGTACTTTCAATTACAAAATTCAAAAATAGACCAATGGAACGATTGATGGTGCGGAACGAGTACTTGTCAAGCTGCTGATCTTCTTATAGATCTTAGGGATGCATGCATCACAAGGACTGTGCAGTACAAATTCTATAAACCATGAACATAAGCCCTTAAATTTGGCACAGCAATTGTCTGATTTTGAACAAATATATGTCAAATGTAATGGAAGATCATAAACAAATGAAGAAAGTTTTTTTTCCACTAGCTGATATTTCATACTGTACTTTAATTCATTAACAAACTGAACGTCCGTTGAACAGGAACAGGGAAATCTAAAGACATCGTTATGAATGAAACTACCCGAAATGTACAATTTATATGTGACCTTCTTTCAGGAGAGAACTGCAGAAGTTTTTTAAATATTGCACCTTCACACGAAAGAGGTACGTATTTCTATCCAAATTACATAATTCTTATTTTAGGATTCATTTGTTAATCAGTTGCCGAACATTTTCTATTTGGTGTGCATTGCCTATTTTGCAACCTAATTGATTTCTGACCCTTTTTCCTGTATTTTATTTTTTTTATGTTTTATTTTTACTAGTTATATAGACTTACGTATGATATACTGCAAATGCTTCAATACATTTGTTATCTATACGAAATATATAATACAATTGAACAATATGTGGTTTAATCTGTGAACCAGTTGAAAATGCAATTATATTACGGAATACAATGGTAGAGTTGATTTAGTGGTCAATCAAGGGGCAAAACTCTGTGTACACAGTTATAAGATATTTTCCTTTTTAACTTAATTACATCCTCTGTCTGGATGGATCATGTGGTAAAATTTTACAACTGCTAAAATTTTACTAGGCACGTATTAATTAGAGGCACGTATTCATTTTGATTTGTCATTGAGTACTAATAGTTACTGATTACTGATATTATCACATTACAGTTTATTTTCTTACACATAACACAGTGGTGCAGAATTCTCTTTTGAAAGTACAAGAACATCTGCAATTACATGTTCAAAATATAAACAAGATGAACATGAAACAAATTTCTAGCGCAAATTTCCACAAAATAACAACTGAGCAGTATAGTGATATCTCTGAAGGTATATTAATATAATCAGTTAAGGGACTCTGTTGGTAATCTGTATGTGAAACGCATCTGTGCAAGTCTTTATTTTATTGCCTTCTGGTAGAGAATATAGCTACATCAGTAGAATAAAAATTAGAAAAATTAATATAATTTGCAAATTTTTGTAGACAATTGTGAGGAATATAATAAGCACATGATGAACAGTTATTATATAAGCTAATGTGCTTGATTAAAAAAAACCTACAAGTGCACTATGCTACATCATGCTTTGATTTACAGATGTGCCTGCATTAAGGAATAATAAGTGAATGTGTGAGGCCAATTCATTTCTGAGCACAGAAGAATGCAGGGCGCGAGCCCATCAGCACTGCTTTACACTGGAGGCAAAAATAATAGGGAAAGCATGAAGTGATGGAAAAGCAAGTAAACCTGATGACCATTTTTACAAAACATCCATTCATGATTGGGATAACCGACAAAATACCATATGGTCCTGTGTTAAAGCTGTTTTATGGACGTCTACATGCAGATTGCTGCACGCGCCCCGTTCTCACCAAAGAGAAAATGATGAGACCATCAGTACAACCTGGCAGTTCATTAGCAAAAAATCTCAAAAGTATCACTACACCCCACTGCTCTGGCTCCTTTTAGGCGCTCATTTGTGCATGCAATACTGAATGTGTTCATTTGCTTTTTACTTACAAACAGCATTCATTAAATTTATGCATGAAATATTGATCTAAAAGCCAACAGGATTTGGGATTGCAGGGATTGTAGCAAAAATTGTTGTCAAAAACGCACCAACACGTTACAAGCCAGTATAGTCACCAGAGACCAACAGTCTCCTGTATTGGTACAGTACTATTATGCACCAATATAAATAACATTCCAGGAGATCTGAGAAATTAAATTTGCTGGTGACGAGTAGCTGAGAGGGAGACAGAATATGCAAAAGCACAACATTTTAGAATGGACAGATAATATACAAAAATATCCAAGTTTATGAAGTTAAAATTTGGGAGACTTTGGTATTATAACAAAGATTTTTAGAGAGTTTAAGGGCCCTTCTGTGTGCTTCCATATCAATACCTAATTTCAGTGAGTAAATGGTCCGAATGAAAAGCATGCTGTTTTTTACAGTGTTGGATATCTATAGACTTAAAATAAAGGGAAAACTCTGTTAAAAGCCATCTTTGTCACTGGTAATTTAGCAGAGGGCCAAAGTAATGTCCCCACGTTATGTCTCCCATAACGTGGGGAACTGCTGATAAAAAGCTATGAAAGAATTAATTCGGGTGGAATATGCATCCAAGTATACAATCTCCTGATTGGGATTCATTGCCTGAAAGATCGGAACATCAGCTATTTTATTCTGAGCATTAAAAAAGACATAAAGTCATATAAAACAGGTGGAGTTTTAAAAAGGTGGACTGCGGAAGCACAAGACATAGCCGAATGAACAGCATGGACCAATTTTATGTTATGTTGCAGATCGAGTGGAAAATTTGTTCACACCAATGTCCCAATGTAAAATTCAATAACAACGCATTATCAACCATTACAGTAACCATTAAAAGTACTTTTATGTACCATAAAATTTAAAGGTATCATATGTATATATGATTGAATATCTGTGGCTGCAGTTCCTAAGGTATACCTATGATCTTCAGCTGTTGTTGACCTCATGCGTGATGTTTTTCAGCAAAATAAAATTTATCTTAGAACTTTCTGCTGTTTAGGAGTATAATGATATTATGATGATTACACAGCAGTCGTGCATTTGAGTAAATACGTTACGTGGTTATGCTTTCATGAGTAGGAGACGGCAAATACTGTAGAAGTAAGAGTTGGTGTGTTGCATTGTTCACTGACAACATGACCTGCATGGTTTCTTCGACAAAGAACTTCTGTATAAAGCGACCAGCACAGGCAGATTAAAATAAATGTTAGTAATATTTGCCAAAAATGCTGCCTATGCAGGCTATAAGGGTCGTTATACAGTATCAATGATCACAGAGGGTTGTCATGGAGCTCCAGTTGATCATTCCATCATTGTTCACTTTAAACGAAATTGAAGGTTTTAGCTTTTCTTCTGGGCTATTTCCCAAGCTGAGGGAAATAAATGGTTGTAGGAATCTCTGTGATAAGACCCAAAGACGTCATCAACGTTTACTGAATACAGACTGCCACAGAAGGGACCTATAATGCCAGGGCTACCTGTGGCTGTATCTGCTTCATAAACAAGATCTATACTCAGAAGTGTCGCTAGAAATTTCGGGCCCCATGAAAGCATTTCCTGGGCTCCCAACCCAGACCAATCCAATTATGTTCTAAAATTTTTCACTCAGGGGCCCTTGAAATCATCTTAACTTTCGTCCCCTTTACAGCACCCCAGTCAATGCTAACATCTACCCATAATCCAAATGCTTGTCTTGTTCACATACGGCTTAGAGCCCGTCCCAAACAGCATAAGGAACAAGGCAGGGGTACACCTTGTGTGGGACTTCAGGCAATTGCTGGGTGCGCGTGCACACACACACACACACACACGCGCGCGCGCACACACGCACATAAACAGGCACGCACATTGCCAGCAGAATCGCAACAAAAATTAGCCTAAATGCCAATGTCTTTCGACTATTGGTGAAAACCAGACTATGCAGAGAGCCTCTGAAAGTCAGACAGACACACACAGAAAGCAGGGTTATCAACCTCCCATATCTGCCATGACACTCACTGTTTCAGACTCTCCCGCAAGCAGTTTTATGGCAAATCTATATTATTCCATTATGAACCTAAAATTAGCTACATCAGTTGGGGTAGTTTGCAAACCCTACAGAATATTTACAAGGTAATAAAATATTGAAAAACACTGAAAATTGAAAATGTCTCTCCAGCCAGCTGACTAAAGTTGGCAACCCTGGGAAAGGAGAGTGTGTCTCTGTACGTGACGTCATTGTGTTTAACTGTGGTTTTAAAATGTTGAACATTTGAATGTGACCAGCATGCAAAATACTGGTTTATTTCTTTGAGATACAGTGTACTGGGATTTCAAATATTGGGCTAGTTTCAGCTTCCACTGGGCAGATTTTAAGCACATTTTTGCTGTACCTGGCGACACAGGAGGGGAAGACCTACCCAATATTGGGTACATATGCATCCTCCACATGGAGAGCAGGGGCTCGAACAGCCAGCTCTGTAACTGCAAGGCATTACCCACAGAGCCGCCATTCCGCCCAGTTCATGTGCTAATATTCCAAGCAGAATTTGTGAAGGATTGGATTTTCAATGTGAAAATATAAAGAATTGCCATCATCTGTATAGCATAAATTTAAATATTAGGCTAAATTTGTTAAAAGCAATCTAACGTTAAGACTCTCCTCAGTGCCTCTGCAAACTCATAATCTGCCAACAAAGCTGCATACAAGACAATAAGCTACCACATTAATAAAAAATAAATTCCACTGCATTTTATATTGCTATATCTACAGGGATCAACTTCATATTTCAGTTGGCCTTATCGATTTGAAAAAAAAAAATTACAGATCTCAGTATTGTTAATAGATGACCACAACTGGTCTTATATGTCGTGGTGCTAGAAGAAGATCTGCTTACTAAAAGTGCTCTTGTGATGTTTCGCAGGCGTCTTGTGGTTGTGCATTGTTGCGGAATGCCTCTACATCGTTCTGCTGTCGACGGGAGGGATCCTCATGTCAATAGAAGTCTGCTACTACAGCAACGTCATTGATGGCCTCAAGCTCAATGCCTTCGCTGCAATATTTACTGTCCTGTCAGGTAACAGCCCACCTCTTCTTAACTTAAAGAGAAACAAATCGGCGCTGAGAAACCTGTTATGTTTCGATTAGGGCTGAGAATCGATTTAAATAATAATAATAATAATTAATTAATTGCCGTTTTCTGTAGCTAACATTCAACATAAAATCAAATATTTACACATTGAATCCCCAAATTAATGTACAATTAACACAAAAGGAGTATTTGGGTAATTCTCACAAGCTCATTACTATAACATAAATTTTCTGAATTTAAAAACAGAAGCCTGACAATGACTGAAAGTGCACTTAATAACATGAAAGATCTTAAGTTTTTTCATTAAAAGTCTTCAATAAAACAAAGCAAATATTGCAAATTACGGTATTTTTATCCTATGTACTGTATGCCTCTTTCTGGCTGCTTTTAAAAACGGAACCAGGTAATGTCAGTCTATCTGTGAGACGCTAACTGAATGCTTTGAATCCTGGGATTCTGCACAATGTCATGACCTAAACTCTAGAGCTGTTTGCTCATACTATTCTTAAATTTGGATATCAAAGTACTGTACACCTTAATTCCTTCAAAAAAATAATGCATTATGACTTTAAAATTAACACTTAATGCAATACATTTCCTAGCCCTAAATAAGTATTTCATACAGTATACTTAAACACTATTGACTCATTTAATTCTTTCATTCAAATCTCCACTTCTTCTTCCTGAAATTCTGTTCATTTATGCTGAGGCAATTCACGCTAAGTGCAATGTTCATGTATGCAATGCTTCACCCTTGACAGAACCTTCATAACAATGTAAGCATAAAATATTACAAACCTATTCAGCCTGTCTATCCTGGCTGAGCGTTAAACAACTTACTGTCTGCAACAATTGATGCACTTTTGTTTACAATGAAAAGACTAAATTATAATTAAAAGAAAGTCATTTAAGACCATTATTAAATTAAGTTTCTTGCTCATTTTGTAGTTCTGTAGTCTGTTCTGCCCCCTAGCCTGCCCCAGTGACAATGACCACACATTGTAATTTTGTGCATTTGGTTAGAATGAAATGACCCCATTGTTCGTAAAACAAGGTTGTAGTACACCACATTTTTAATGGAATGTGTTGCTCATTTTATTCTATTCGTTAGTGTTCTTGAATTTCAATTAATAGTGAAATATTCTCCAGGCTTGGCCTTTAACACAAATTTCTCATAATAAATGTAGATTACACTTTATTCTAAAATGTAAGCTGAATGATCTGAAAATATAGTGTCATATAGTGTTTTCTTACAATAGATTTAACTATTTTGCATGGCGATACACGGCACACCTGACATTAGTAGTATAGCTCTGCAAAGAAGAGAAATCATGCAGCTCTTTTGTTGCTTCTACACTTATTACTCTCTGCCAGACCAATATACTGTACGTGTTATATTATGTGCATGTTTTATTAGCCAATGGGAAATGACTTTGATAAGCTATAAATGAGACAGGAAACAATCTCCCCAAGGAATAAGACTATTCATGCTCTACTAGTTAAAAGTAATGTAAAAGTAATGATGTTAATATCCATACACTGCATTTTATCGTTCTCATTTATGATTAAAGAGACAGATGATGCTTTGGCAGGTCCCCAAAGGCTCTCTCTTAACCACACAGGGAGTAATAGAGAGCTGTGATATAATTAATTCTTCCACAGTTGTCCAGGCCTTTGTCCAACGGTGGCAGGGGAGAGTCACAAATATGGGTCTAGGACAATCCAAAAGAGGCACAGCACCAAAAGTAAACAGAATGTGATTTAAAAATACTTTAAATTGTTTCTGATGAATTTTATAGCCGCTGCATTTCCATTCAACTGATAAATTCTTAACTGATAAATAATCAGTACATTTCAGCATATTGATTAGCATTTCCAGCCCCTGGTGTCTTCTCTTTTGAACATTCTTTTTGCATAAATTCCATTCCACACATAGTGGTAGATTATGCTTGTGATTACAGATGTTATTTACTAACAAGTACCATTCTACTTACATTGCACCAGCAAAGTCAGAGTATTAACAAATAGAGGTATGCTATACCAGGGAGACAAAACAGATAACAATGGAAGTGGTGCACAAGGGAGAGAAATCAAGAACTGAGAAGAGCTGATTGGTATGCTCTGGCCTCATTCTGTGGGTTGCAGGGCTTATGAACTAATCGGATTTATTCAGGAATTGTTGTTTTTAGTACATGACAAAAGCTGGTGAGGAGACAGTCCTCACTCAGGTACCGCGGGGTAGTATATCCGTACCCATGTTATTCAACGTCTCCTGGTACTTTGAAGCTTTTGCTTCAAATAGCTTCACCACCCATTGTGACTAAAACATCACTGTCTTCTCATTTTGTTAATTTGGATGGAAGATCTGAAAAAGACGTGCACATTTTTATTTGTTCTAGTGTAAATTTAAAAAAAAAACATGTTTATTTCTACCAACTTGAAGATTAGCTTTCATGAGTTAATGACAAATGTCTTTGGCATGCATTAAGAACATAAATGATGCGTAACTCCCAGACAATAAACACCTGTATATTTTTTAATCCTGCTGAGGGTTATAAGACCTCCAGTTTTCTTTTTGATATTTCAAACAGCACTGAACATTTATTTTATCATAACATTAAAGAAGAATCGGCATCTGTCTGGACAAACATTCAAGCAAGGTTTTATATTCTGTATCTTTCTTATGTTTTTGCTTCTTTGTAAACAAACTTTGACCTAGTACACTATCAAGTGTTCTGAGAGTGTAGCTTTTTTTGCAGCATAAATGAATCATCCACTGCTTTTTTAAATAAATGAAGCACAGTAATTAAATGTTTTATACTGTACATCACATTAACATATGAAACAAATATATTGTAATTCTGTTCCTTTGTAACTTCGTGTTGCTTAAAAAGTGAAAAGTGCATATGAAGAAGGGATGGTTTTGTAGCTGTCCATGTTTAAGAACGGTACCTTAAACAGATGTGATCCAATACTGACACCTGGTGGCCAAAATGCGAGATGTAGGCTAAAGGTTAAATCTGAAGAGGGAATATTGAGTGACAAAAGATCCTTGAAATGGATTGTTTTACTTTTTTTTTTTTTTTTTTTTTTTACAATTTTTGCATAATTTAGACATTTAACTCTTCAGAATTTACTTCTGTGATTATATCTTTCCAATAGATTTTTCAGTGGCTCCAGGACAGGAAGGAAATTAATGTGATTAGAACGATAAAGACATATTAATATTATAGGATGTAAGTTATTCACTGAATGAAGCATGCATCATAGAGCAAAGCAGGTTATTAGCTTATCCTTGCGTCTCAGGTCTCCTGGGAATGGTAGCGCACATGATGTTTACAACAGCCTTCCAGTTAACAGTCAGTCTCGGGCCTGAAGACTGGAAGCCACAGACCTGGGACTACAGCTGGTCTTACATGTAAGTTGCCATTTCTTCTACACCTCATTATCGGACCTAGACAAAAAAAAAGCCATGATTCTTCTCAAAAAAGTCACACGGCATTTATTCGGCTAATTACAGCCGGCCCCCTGACTCCCTGCCCCCCTGGCTCCACAACAATATGAACGCTGTATTTCAGGCATGATTGCACGTATCTTCAACGGCAGAAAGTGCCAAAGTGGGATACAAATGTAAAAGGTACATTCAACACGAAATGTGCCCTCGTTCTAGCAACAGTTAGCAGGCCGAAGGCACCTGGTAATATTGCTAACTAGCCTTAGCACTAGCTACGTGGGTTGAAATTCATTTTTCACTGTGGGGAAGAATTCCTCTCTTATGTATAACACATGGGGGGAAATTTTAGCTTTTCAGGGGGGTGCAATAAAAAAAAAACTGTTCGGATTCAATAGCATTAGCAATGAATATTTGGAAACCCCTTTCCTCTTTCTCTTGACAAATGCTGACACCTGAGTGCAAATAGCATATGCCTGCTGTATTCACCCGGGTGCAAATAGCATATGCCTGCTGTATTCACCCGGGTGCAAATACTGTAGCATTATTGGCTGCTGACACCTCAGTGCAAATAGCACCTGCCTAAATAAAACGTAACTGTAATTGTGCAACAACAGGAAAAAAATATTTGAAATTTAAAACAGGATTTTAAACAGCTTTGGTGTGCTGCAATAGGATTTATAAATCATTTGGAACCAGGATTGCTTTGAAAATTAGAATCAGTCTGTTGAAAAAGATTAATTTCCTCTCTGTGGAATATTTTAAAATTTCCAGCTGATAAAAAGAAAGGTGAACTGGGAATCAGGGTATTTATAATTAAAATTAATATGATAATTGATATTTACAGCCATGTCTACAACCTGTGAACAATTTCCCTGACAGAGTAATTGTGAGTTGAGTGGGTATCAGTGTACATGACAGAAAGCTACTCCATTGCAAGCATGGCTGAACAAGACATGTATACTTTAAAATGTACACGCTCCTTTTCACACTCTTCTTCATGAACTTTCCCTGTCTCAGTTTAGCATGGAGTTCCTTCACTGCCTGCATGGCCTCATCCGTGACAACAATCAATCGGTACACAAAGACTATCTTGGAGTTCAAGCACAAACGAAAGAACATTGAGAAGAACCTGAAGATCAAGCAGAAGCTGCTTGACTTGGATTCACCAGACCAGGTGTGGGACATGTATATCAGCTCAGTGCCCAGCACTGCAGAGGAGTTCCTCGACCTCTCCAACAACACTCGCAAGCTGTCTAATGCCTCGATCTTTCTAGATATAAACGATCTACCGGATCATCAGGTGGAAGAGTACTGCTGAACTGCTTTTTGAGGGGGTTAGACTTTTAGTGTCTAAAAGAATATTCAAATGATGATATCTAATCTCGAACCCTTGTTTCACGCTGTGTGCAAATGTTGAATTTGACTTCAACTGAAACAACAGGCAATTACTTATTATTTTTTATGTTTTTCTTAACAATGTATGATTATTTATTTTTTGTCTTGCATTTTGCAACTGGAGACAAGTTGATGTTGAACTTTATGGATGTAGCTGTATGTGAGTATATATTGCTTATACGAGAAAATGCCTTTTGTAAATGATAAATGTTGCTCAGAATAAAGAGGATAGATTATTGATGTTAGAAAAATTGCAAAGGAGCTGACAATAGATTGAAAATGAAGTGTTTTTTTGTTCTAAAAAATATTATTTTGTGTTTTATATGAGAGCTGTAATGGTTTTCGTGACATCATGTATTTTTCTTCTTGAAAATACTTTATTCAAATTATGCATTAACATCTTTTATTTTCTGCTGTGAAAAAAAAGTATCGTGTGTTAAGTGCCTTTGCTTTGAAATTTAAACATCGTTGCATGTTCATTATAGTGAAATTGAAAAATGAAGTTATTAAATATTTTAAGGCCTGGTATAAAAGGCAAATTTATGGATTTTTAATGACATTTCCATGTAATGTGGTTGCAAAGCTGTCCTTGAACTCCCCCTGAAACAACAAAGGGCTGTGTATCGGATTTTTTTTAACATTCATAGTCTCATGAACATTATCAGAATGGTTCACGAAGAATACGAATATTAATGTGATAAGCAATAAAGTTACATGGACAAATTAATTTTTAATTTTAATAGACACTCTACAAAGACAGTGACTACAGAACGCTAATTATACTGTTAGCTTTTTATGCAAAGAGCAAAATTTAACTAAGATGCAATGTATTTTCTTCCTGTACCTCACAGAATGTTAGACTTCAATATTGCCTGAAATATCAGAATGAAAAGGTGTTTAGCTTCATAGGTCACATTAGTAAAGCAACACATATTTATTAAAAGAAGAACCGAAAACCACAAAATAAAAACTTAATTACCCAAGTATTTACTTATCAAGCAATATGGACGGAACAGCTGCAAAGCTTGCTGAGGAACAGCTTCATGATGACAATTTCAGGCACAAAATGATTGCTATGTTTCAGGAAAAATGTATGTAGGAGCTTATTTATAAATCATGCCAGTTGTTACAGTGTTTCTTGTAATCCATGTTTGCTAAACTTCCACCTTCTGTCCCTACAAATGATTCAATGGGCTCTCCATTAAGTTTGCTACTTTGCACCCTCAGGTGGCTCATTTTGTAGATATGTACAATGTGGCATTATAATCAGTGTAATACGGCAGGGTTATAGTATTTGGCCAACACAGTGTGCACAGTTATCTTCCAGCTTGTTTTATTAAGCTTAAGCTTTACCAGTAACTAAATCCACCTACTGTATCAAAATTATTATTTTCTTTATTTCTTTTGCTTATCTATAGTGTCATTTAGGAATAATGTTCTAAATATTGTTTCTAGAACAGTTCCTGTTTTGAACCTTGTTTGTACTTTGTAATAATCGAAGTTAAGTAATTATGGGTGATAAAAGCTGTGTTTTTTATTTATATAGTTAAATTGTCTAATGGATTTTGTTATTTGTGTCAACAGACATTAAATATATTCTGTTGTGAGTATTTCTGCCTCATTTTAAATTACAAAGCTGACTAAATCTAAGCTATTAATTATCACAGCTTTTATATTTGTATAATTACATGAAGTGGAACACTACACTTCTTTTGTGTCCTTGGTTTTTGTCAATGTTCATCAAGATGACAATTTTAAGGAATTTTAATGACAGGGATGGCATAGAGGTCTTTTAATTAACTCTATGCATCTGAATCATCTAAACTCCATAAGTTTTCATTTTACAAATTAAGTAATTCGGGTCTCCTGAGCATTACAGTTCCCCGATTAAAATTCTTCCTGTTCTGCCTAAAACTGAGATTGATAATGATTTTAAAGTCAGCACTTCAATGGAAACAAGAATTATATGTGGACAAGACCTTTATCTGAGGAACAGAATAAAGCAAAATATGAAGTAGTACGGATAGGGTTAAGCACTGACACAAGGAAGTAACCAATCCAAAATGGCTTTGTACTGCCTTAGGATTTATCCAATTCATGCGAGTACTGATCACCTGGGGGTAAATGGGGTTCTGCAAATCCAATCCAGAAAAATAAAAATGGAACATGTTTTGGAACGCAGATGTGAGATCACGTGCTCCATTTAATACCGTAATACAATTTTTCCACCCTGAGGGGGCGCCAAAGTTTTGCAAGTCATTTTCTCATACTTCTTCATGAGTAATTGTTTCCTCCAAGACAAAAGGTACTCTTCGCACAGCCGTTCATTCAGGAGCCTTGCAAGCACATGTGGGAGGACTGGGAAGGGGTCCTTCACAAACAGGAAATCCTCCAATACTCTGGTGGAAAGGATTTTTTTATGTCTCTATATAAAGAATTATGTATACAGGTAATTGTGTCTGCAAGTGATGTTGCCCTGAATCAAGAACATAACTGTTTTGTCCATAAGAGGTCACCAGAACCTCTGCAAATCAGGATATTCTTAAATTCTGTGTGACTATATCAGTGATAATACGACAGCGGTACATTGGAACATAAACTTAATTCGCTCCAGAAGGTTGGTCGAGTTGTGCTTTGGTCAAGCTCCAAGTCGAATTTCTTCATAGGAAGTAATTTAAATAAAAAATTTAAATGCAAGTTTTAGCAGGAACGGTCAGGTTCCCAGATTTCGGTCGAGGTGCAAATCGAAAATATGCGACCGACCCGACGTCCGAGTTGGTCCAGTTAAGAGGTGCTCGAGTTGCAACGTTTTACTATATACTTCAAAGCCTTTTAGTATGATTTAGCCAGTGGAACGCAGATTGTGCAGCTTTATAAAACAAATAAAATTAGCAAGTTAAATCCCTCAACTTACAAATCATCACATTAAGAAATTCCAGGTTCTTGTTTACTTAAAGAGATGTCAAATATCTTTTTAATATATAGTAGGCGTTCTGATAGTTATAGCAATTTTTGTAACACTTTCTATATATGTCAGGCATATTAGAATCTATGAACACATTCATTCAAAATGCATCCATAAAGCATTATGAGTATGGCTGAATATTTATAAAAAGGAATAACACATTATAGCCATGGTTATTATTCATTATGAATGGTTAATGAAACTCTCATCCATAATGCATTACATAGATACCTTAATAATGCAGTACAAAGCATCCTTACTTCTTATACCAACCATTGTAATGCACTATGAAGGAAGATTCATTGGAGCTTATGAAGTGTTATAATCAACACTATAATGCGTTATAACTGTCAATAGAACATGCTGTGATGTTTTATTAATTCATATATAGACCATTATAATATGAAGGTATTTATAATGAATTATAGACGACAGCTTTAAAGAAAGTGTTACCATAATTTCTTGTGTACAGTTCAATCAGAGGCTTCTTCATAACACAGCAGTGCATGGCAACAAAATTACAAAAAAAATGTAAGTATTTGAATTTGCAGATGAAATTAAGTTGTTGGCGCACCCCCAATGAAGCTTATGGCTTTCGTGCTGATGAGATATGGATTTTGCCATTTTAATTGATGCTGCAGAGGCTTCGGGTTCCTGGGGAAGGCAAGATTGCGTTAGTGCTAAATGAGATTGTGACAAGATGATGCAGTGTGACTCAGCCTGCTCTGTGCTTCCGAGGGCCACTTTCATTTGAATTAGGTCTTTGTCAGGGATGGATTGGGCAGGGAAAAAAGACCTAAAATTAAAGTGTGTGTCTGTGTGTGTGTGTGTGTGTGTGAGTAATTATTACATTTACATTGTGGGGACCAGATTTAACCACAATGCGATATAAACCTAGTATTTTGACATTGTGGGGACCATTTATTTGGTCCCTAGAAGGGCAAACTAAATTTTAAAAGAATATCAAAAGTTGTGTATTTTGTTTGGTTACTTATGGTTAAGGTTAGGGGTTGTCATTGTTGTGATTAGGGTTTTTCCCATAGAAATGAATGGACGGTCCCTAAAAAGATATGAATACAAACGTGTGTGTGTGGATTGTGTTTATATTGCGTTGTGTGGACCACAAAGTAATTAAGACCTGTTAATTTGATGTTGTCCCCGCAAAGATCTGAAATGTATTCAAAAAAGTAAAAATGCCAGAAGTCTTGTATTTTGTTTGGTTACTTAAGTTAGGGTTAGGGCTGGGTAGGGGTTAAGGTTGTCTTAGTTGGGATTAGAGTTTTCCCCATAGAAATGAATGGAGAGTCCCCACAAAGATACAATTACAAACCTGTGTGTGTGTGTGTGTGTGTGTGTGTGTGTGTGTGTGTGTGTGTGTGTGTGTGCATGAGAACATGTTCCGTAGTCACACTCTAGCAGTACCCCTGAAATCCACAACAGAACACAGTAAGAAAACACACCAAAATCAAGAAAATCTAAAATACTCAAAAAAGTTACATAAATTTAACATAAAACACAAAAAACTAAGGAAATGCAAAACACAAAAAAAATGCAAAAACATAAATAACCCGCATTTTTTCCCGTGTTTTTGTGTTCCCTTCCATTATTTCCATTATGCTGATCTTCTCCGTGCTTCCTTAAAGCATCGTGTTCTGCAGGTCAGGGCCGCTGTGGAGCAGCCTGAACACTGTGGCCACCCAGGCTCAGGTCTTTCTTACCGTAAGCCTCCAGATGAAAGAAACCAGGGTTTAAACATGGCATCTGTGCCTTCCTGCCCAGCATGCTGCTTTATCGGAGACCATTAAATCCGTTGTTCTTGATCTGGGGACAGCTGGTGTCCTCTCAGCGCTTCAGCTGTGCCCCCCGCCCCCCCCGCCCCAGCTTGCTGAGTTACAGTACAGCATTACACTTATCGAGAAAGAGTATTCCTGCTGTTTTTGTCTATGACATTCTATGCAGAAAATGCATGCAAATCATATTTCAGTATACAACTAATATATACATGAAAAGACAAGCTGCAAATATATATTATATTATATTATATTATATTATATTATATTATAGCTGCAATCATATAATTATAATTCACATATAGCAGGGGACAATTTGCTGTGTGGCACCCAAATATGCTTTCCTTTAAACAATATATATATACATATTACAAAGGTTATTTCTTAATGTTAAATTTTGGACCAGATCTTAATCAGGTTCCTCAACAACATCCGAATGACTAGGACTCGTCTGCGCTGAATATGCTGGTTAATGGTCCATTAAATGTGGCAGATTTTGAAGCAAATCAGGCATTTAATTGTCCCATAGCATCGAATACCAGCCCCTTTTGGTGATATATAGCACTTGAGGAAAAAATGCTTGCAACGGATTTATGACAGATTACAAGAAAGTTAAATAAAACCTCAGCATTTATTAGGAGAGTAGTGTGGAGACCGGGCTTAAGAATGACAGCTGTTGGGACAGATTTTATAAAAGAAGTGAGTTTTCACATCCTTTTTATTAGCTCCTGACCTTCTTCCAGTTACTTATCCAGCACAAAGTACGGTCATCCTGGAGCCACATCTCAGAAGACAGGGGCACAACGCAGGGGCATAACCTGGATGGGAATCCAGCTGATCAAAGTAACACACACACACACGCAATGGAGAATTTCGAGATGCCAGTTTCTGTAGCTGCATGTTCTGGGACTGCTGGAAGAAAGCAAGGTGCACAGAAAAAGCCCGGACAGTACAGTGAGAGCATGCTAACTCCACACACACACGGAGGCAGAATTCAAACCTCATACTGTACTAATGGCATCTCTTTGTACTGTAGTTGGTAATTTCTTAGCACTCATCACTTTTCCTAGCAAGCTAACTGGGAAAAGAGCCGTGCCATTACAGAAGCGTATACACCTGTGTGCGCCCTGAATTATGAATGCCCTTAAAGTTCAGTCGTTAATGGGACTACTTGAAAGTGGACCCAAAGGGAAAAGTGCCCAATAAGAAAACCGTGCATCTGCACTGTTCATTCTTACCCCAAGGCCCTCTCCTACATTGTAACAGAAGTCGATTTAGCACAATGGACCCATTAATGTTTATGCACCCTTGACTTGATGACCACTTTACCTTGAATCCCCACTTCCCTCTAATCTCCCAGCTAATACACAAAAGGTGTGTCTTCTATGAGCCCTTATTTCCTATATTTCCTTCAAGCATCTTTGTAGCTGTGTATGTGTGTGTATGTGTGTCAGTTTGGAAGCACTGCTGTGATTGTGATGTTACTCAAAATTCTAGTCAATGCTTATTTTTAGTATCAGTGTACTATCACATACACAGAAAGAGAAACATTTTAATTTCCACTCTTTTTCAGCCCTTTATTTTTTTTTCTTTGTCACTCTAATAAGCAGCATCATATTTCTTTGGGAACTAATCTTCAAACCTAAAAAGCCATTTGAGGCTGCAAATTACGTGGTAATGTGAATCACCCTTATCATCAGTCCCAGAAGCATAAGTTTTCTTCAGACGGTTTTTAAAAAATACCCCAGACACTGGAACAGAAAATATTGTGCATCTCCACCCCCCATAATACATTAACGATGATACATATGTACATGACAACCATTTAAAGTTTTTTTTTTTTTTAAATGCATTAGTGTTTTCTATCAGCAGATACAAATCGAAGTACAACAGAAGGTGTAACAATGTCCTGGACGGCGCCGCTCTCAGCACGTACTGGACTGAGATACGCAGACTACAGTGTCAAGTAAGGGCAAGGAATCCATGCTGTGCAACTGCCTTCACTCTTCACTGGCTTGTCAGCCTCACGTGTTCTAGATAATTTTGCAGCTTTCTCTGTTTATGCAACTGGACTTTTTTGCTGAAATTGCATAGGTGTTTATGAATGCAGAAGAATACTTGGTAACACTTTACTTAAAGTCTGTATGCGTAACGCATTATAGATACCTTCATAATGCATTATAATGCATTCATA
>JAODLC010000100.1:17890823-17912028 GCA_026781145.1 Hippopotamyrus pictus | reverse complement strand
GGATGAGAGTTCACAGAATTCACAGAAGTGCAGAAGCTAACAAACCGCAGTGATGCCCTGATGCGGTGTCGTACCACTGATGAGAGTTCACAGAATTCACAGAATTCACAGAAGTGCAGAAGCTAACAAACCGCAGTGATGCCCTGATGAGTAATATGAGATGTAGTCCTGGTAATAATTGTTTTACTGAGCCGCAGAGTTTACTGGTCTCATAGCCTGATTATGTTTGTTCAAAATAATGGATTTACTATACTTACCATCATTAGTCTGTATTTAATCATTAGAGCAATAAGTTATTATTTTCCATAACACTAAACTCTATTCCTTCATATATTATTAAAACGGCACTGATTATTATCACAGTACTTTCTCAAAGCGTCACCAGAGATGCTATGGAAATAAACAGTATCAGACTCGACCGGCCATCACATTAAATTTTACGAGGTAATCCAAAGGGCAGTAAAAACTGCACGATACAGCGTGAGAGTACTTACATTCACGCGAAAACAACTGTGCAGTGATGCACTTCCTCTGTTTACATTCCGATAGCATTTCAAATAAGCACAGCTAATGGACAATAAATCAGCTTAATGTCACTAATGCTGCTTTTGTCTTTAAACCTCTGCTGTTGTTGCCTCTTGTTATCTCTCCCCTCTTGGTCCCACCAGAGTTGTTCTAAAGAGAAAGTAAATATGTTGGCCCTAATTGCGCCATGGCTGGGGCCGCTCCCCTGTCCCCTAAGAGGCCAAATGGCCCCACACTCTGGGCTGGGTATTGATTACGGTGGGCTGTGATAATGCAGGCCTCAGCTGGCTACGGGGGCAGCAGGTGGACGCTAGACGTGGCACACGGGAGCCCCATCAGCGGCTTGCTGTGCACAAACAGATGCATGGTAATTACTCCATTCCCTGTGTCGGGCACCAACTTTCGCTGGAGAGCATTTTCTTTTTGTATCCATTAATCTTAGGTTGCAGGGTGTGGATCCTTTCATGGACATATAAGGCTAATGCTTATGATTATGCACTGTTCACATGGTGCTAGGTGGTTGTCTCCTCTCTGTGATCTCTGGCTGGGGAGTACATGCATGCATAATATGCATCTTCTGATGTATTTACATCCTGATGTTTACGCTTATCAATAACATGTCAAATAACAATAGAGCGCATTCCTGAAAAATAGTAAAAATTGAGAAGTAACAGGATTTTTATCAAAGATTAATTGAACTGATCTTTATATCTGATGATAAAAATTACTCTCAGAAGAATATCAGTGCAGCAAATTTGTATATATAGTTGGGCTAATGATATGCGTTTGTATGTGCATGTATGCGTGTGTCCGTGTGTGTGCTTCTGTGAGGGGGTGTGATTGGGTCCAGCCAACCATTACAACTGCACTATAGCTATTAAAAAGCCAGTCAATTGTAACTGTGCCCTGTCCACTTCCAGCTCACATCCATCATCAGGAACCCCTCTGATGCTGTCTCCCCTAATTCCCGGTGGTACTTTAATGAGGGCTGAATTTAAAAACAGGCTGTCTGGACCTTATGGTGATCTTGCAAAGTACTGAGCAGCTCTGGCTATAGGACACAACTGTCCATCATTTCGCCATCCCTCCCATGAAGATCACCCTGCTTCCTGTACTTTGACAAACACTATACATTTTTCCAGCTACTGACATAAAGGCTGCATTCTTTCTCAGGTTTACTCAAATCTGCTCTCAAGGCCATATGGATCATTTTTACAGTGCACGGTATGCCAGTAATCGTTCCCCTCTTACAATACATTAGCTTTTAACTGCAGTCTCATTCATTTTCAAAAATTACTTTATGAAATCTTAATAGGGTTTAAAATGCATTTTTGTTATTGATCGTGTTCCAAAGCACACAGATGTTGACATATTCAAACTGTTTTGACATTGTAACGTATTCTATATATCTGAAATTTTTTGTTTGATAATGTGTATTTTGTGACATGAAATACTTTGCCCAGTTATGATTGTAGTCTATCCGCTGGCTATGAGTAACTTATTTTGTGTAAATATTATATCAATATTCTCAAACAGATTTCACGGGCTTTATTGTTGTTTCTCTAATTCAGTTGTGAACAGAATCTTAAGTTAAAAACCAAGAGATCCAAACCGATTGGTTAAATACATGAAGTTCATATTTTCCAAAAAAGCGAAAACTCTGAACTGTCTTGTCCCGCTGATTTCCAACCAACTTGTGGCTTTATGACAAGAGAGCAATACATCTGTATACTGTGCTTAAGGTAAATGTGCACTGAATTTAGTGCAGTGCTATGTTCCGAGCAGCGGGGAGAGCATAAAATTGAAATATGAGCCTCATCCTCCATCCAGCGATTATGGCATCACAGGATAAAATCCCCTGCTAATTGTAACAAAATCCACAGAGTCTGAGGCTAACTGCTCTAATGCTCATCTCTACTCAAGGTCAAACTGAGGGCCAATCGATGGCGAAACCGTGTAAGCGCACAACTTGGTTTCATCCTTCCCCCGGCTTGTCGAAGATTCTATCTAAGCACAGACATTCATCTGGGACCTTTTTCTTTCTTCGGGATACTGATCTGTACCGGTGGAACAAAGACCAAATTTAGCAATGACAGTTCATTTTCTGCGCTGAGTGCTGAATGCTGAGTGCTGCAGCACGTCTCAGCCCCTGGAGTCACACTCACTGGACCTCTGGAGTTGCCAGATCACATAAAGTGGCCAGGGCACATCATTATCTCCCACACAACAAATGACCAGGGTCAGAGGTCAATTGACAGAGCCCATAATAATGTCAAGCTGACGTACACTTTGCAGTACATCTCTCGCCGTGGCCCATAAAATGTACTTGGAGTCTTAACTGACCATAGGGCACAATATATACACTGATACACTATAGCAGAGTTCTCTTAATCAGAAATCGATCAGTGTTATTACTGTTAATGAATGAATATTGTTAAAGTGATATTTACCTCTTCATGACTGCTGCATATGTGATATATACTTTTCATGACTATTGATTCCAGTGCATTCAGTGTTGATATACTATATATTTAATAAAGAAAACAACCAATATATCAACTTATATTTCTGTTTTTCAAAGAAGTCCACAGTGCTTTTTGTGTATGTGTTCTAGTTAATTATAACAAAGTATGTGTTTGACACCACGATCAGTCAGTCAAAGCAAATAATTGGATTCTGTCCACTCTCCAGACAAATCTGAAGGCTCAGGTGACAAATTAGACCCAAGTTACACACAGATGACTGTATTTGGGTTGCAAACAGAACTGCACCAGTCTTATTACACTTATGATATATTTAGTGTCTTCAAATATCACTGACCTCAGGGTAAATGCACAAGATGCCATATACATCATGTAGGATTTGCTTTTGTGAAAGGTTTTCTAAATAAGTGGGATGAGGGACTGAGCCACAATACTTGCTGCATCATGCATCATGCTTGTAGGTGGACAGATTACTGATGTGCACGAGAAAGGAAGTCTGCGGAATTAATAGAAGTTCCACTGATATAATTAATATTAATATGCCAATTTATTAAACGTGCTCATTTAATAAAGACATCTGCGGTGAACCATGTGCGCAGCATAAAATATCGCTTATCCTCATCATTCAGTGACGTAAAGTAAAAGTGAAACTTTATGCAGAAGGTAACTGAACTATCTTTTAAATTTTTAAAATGCTACTTAGTTTTATTTATCATCTTAATTATTATTTGTAAAGTACATCATTATTGAAATCGTGCTTATAGTATATAGGAGTGCTAATTAAAACATTTATAATGCATGATAAGGGTGTAAAATATGGCAACGTACTATTACAAAAAGAAGAGAAAAAAAATCCTTTGGGAATAACTGTCGCAGAAACATGCGCAATAATTGGAATATTTTACTGAGCAATTAGTAGTCTTCGAAAAATATTATATGAATACGGTTAGAAGCATTACCTGTACCAATTAAGTCCGCGTGCGTAATGCCTGTCAAAGAAATGCGGCTCCGACCCCAGTGCGCGGACGTCAGGATGAAGCCTCAGAAACTCCAGGAGGGCTCGGGTTCCCCCCTTTTTAACACCTATGATAAGAGCTTGAGGGAGCTTCCTGGTCGCTGTCCACTCTCTCCCCAAACTTTCAAAACTTGGCGCTTTGGTGACCTCAGCAATGCTGGCCTCCGCAGCCGCGCTGGAGGCAGTTATCAAGCGCTTGGGATGCGATCCGTTCTTTGCTTTGTACCATCCGGCAAAGAGAAACTGACTGGAGTGCCTTATATCGGAGTTTTCCAAAATTTCTGAGTCGCAACAACCGACCAGAAAGTAAAACAGAGAGACGCATGCGATGCCGAGGAAAAACATGACCAGCAGCTTCTGAAAAAGTCTCCGAAACTCCAGGTGAAGGTGTGTAAAACTTGCCATCCCTCTAAGCGCAAGCAGAAGGAAGCCATTATATTAGAAATGGACCTTGAGCGCTCTAAATCGTGATGCGTACTGGCATAGTTCTGCAGTATGAAACACATATCCATGCATCGTGGCATGCCCAAAATTTTTAAGATCAAAAAAGCCGACGACTTGCCGCATTTCCACCGTTAGGTCAAATACATTCTCTGACTACCTGACTCTACAGTTATGGTTGTTCCTCGAGATGCTTCTTCAATATCAACGGTGCCTTCGGATCGCGGGAGTTATGCTTCAGATGCTGGTCAGCGAGTTTTTATACGTCCCTCAAAAATGACATTTCCGACTTGCTCATTCATGAAAATGCGCCGATGCTGCGCCCAGTATGCATTGATTGGAGGGACGTGGAGAAAGGCGGAACCCACTTCGCAGTCGGAGAGCTGAGAGAAGTGTCCCGTTGCGGAGCCAGTGCTATCAGACTGGCTACTTCTATGAACAAAGTAAAATACCGACATGCACCTGTAATGTACGTTTACGTTTACTTATTGAGCAGCCGCTTTTGTCCAAAACAACGAGGCAGATATGACATCACAAGCGTACATCGGTCAAGGTGCCAACTTAGGCGTAAGTGCAGCTGAGGGCGCTGAGACGATGAGAGAAAGTTACGCGGTTTATACTGCATGTAGTAAAATAGTGGAACGTTATACACCACTGCAATCAGTAATTGCTTTAGTTATTACTTATTGTTGTTTATCACGTTTTTATTGTTGTTGGTGAATATTATTGTTGTTATGGCCCGCGATGGACTGGTCCTGGATCCTTGTGGTCTGTGTTTTCGGGAATAACAAGGTACAAAACAAACCAGGACACTGCAGAATAACATTTTTTTAATTCAACAGAGGATAGAAATATCTTTGTACTTTATTGATTGAAAATTAAATGCTCAGACAATAAAAACGGATTGTCCTTCACAATTTGAAGATGACAAAGAAGCTTTTTATGAACACGTGGTCCCATCTCAGAAATTCCATTACCGTGTACAAATAGAAGTACCTATCTGGAAATATTTTAAAAAGCATTAAAATCTATTTCATACACAATTTTACGATGCACTAAAATATTGACTTGAAATTTTTCAGTAAGTCCTTGATGCTATTAAATCTCGTGCAGGAAATGCAGAAAGTGTGCCCTGATATGGGAAAATAATTACTTATACTATGAGCTTTTGCGAACATGGTGCATTGTCATGGCTTGATATAGGGAATATAGATCCTTGATTAAGTTCTATTTTTAGTATGTTGCATAAGGATCTTGCAGTTTGTCCTAGGAACATGGTACATTCGCAGTGTATGTATTTGACAGATACTTTTGTCCAAAGTGATGTACAAGTGAGACAAATAAGGAGCTGATTAGGCATAAGTGCATCTAGATTGAGCTTCCAATGAATGCTCAGGTACCTTTGTAAGGAGTAATGGAGCAGGAACTACACAATAACTGCTAACAAAGAAACCAATAAGAATATTCAGCTTAAGATTTAAATAGATATTCTCTGCAGAATTCAAGGGCCAATGCTCTATTACATAAAAATTGATTAGTAAGATCTTGAAGAATTTTCAATAGTTGGATTAAATTCTTCAATTCTAGTTCATATTTTTATGTAAAAATTATCTGATTATCTTATAATGATGTACTGAATACTATAGGTGTCATGTCCGGATCGTTCCGATCCTCCTGTGTGCCACGCCCCCTCATTTACCTCGTGTGGATTCATCTTATCAGCTGTTTCTATAGTTGTGTTCATTGATTCTATGTATTTAAGTGAGTTTCTGTAAGTGATTACCCAGTCCGGTCATTTACATCACTAACGTCATAATGTTGCTGTTGCCTGTTCCGTGTACCAGTGTGTCTTTTACCCCGAATAAACCCCGTATTCACCCGATTACCTGGAGTCCTGCTCCTGTGTCGTTAACCCCCCGCTCTGTGCCTGTAATTCGTGACAGTAGGTGCTACTAAGAGCTTGTTGGTTATTTAGTTAACTACTGCAACCTGTTGGAAGTTGTTTGCAATAGTTTATGCACTCAAGCCATGCCCAGTCGGATTGTCTTTTAAAACCTTAAACCGTCCTTCACAGGAGATTGCAGGAGAGTGAGCAGGCATAGGAAGAGCTGACATTTTGAACTGTGTTGCACACTTGGTACGATTGACTGTACTGGAGGTTAAAAAACACTGAAATATTCAACACCCTGATAAATCAATGTTTAATATTTAAACAAAATATTACAGTGTAATTACCTGTAACTGTAACAGCACATTTCCATTGGTTAAATGAAGCATTCAGACAAAGTATTATGTAGAAGAGTAAATCTTAGAAATACTGGTTTGTAGCACAAATCGTTGTTACAGTACAAATCTGCTTGGCCAGAGGAGGACAGCAATCTTCCTACTTCTGCTGTACATCACCAGTAGGGTAGATTAAGAGCAAGGCAAACTTTGAGGGACACACTTTATAATTAAGCCTTAGCTACAGAAGGTTTTCTCAACCATTGCTTCCCTTAAAGTTTCTTCGATGATAACCACACCTGCCTGCTGCTTTCCTGATCGCTCTAGAGTCTCCAATTCAACCTTACTCCTTTTGTGCCTCGTGGCTTTCAATGCATCTTGACGCCTGACGCCTTTCACCTGCTCTTTACACCTCTTCCTCAGATCTGCTAAGGTCCGCTTCCTGCGGCTGAGTCCAAGTTGCTGTTCAGTCATCCGAGGCCAAACCGATGAACAGAATGCCAGACTTTGCTATAGCCTTGATGAGATCAAATCTCTAGCCTGATCTGGTTTTGGACTGACTCATTTGTATTCCCAAACATCTCGGAGAGTACGGTATTTACAACAAAGACCTGAGCAGACTGTTGCCACCGCTCATGCCTTCAGTGATACCACTGAGAAACTTACCTGCAGGGTAAGTTTATAATTTCAAGTTTATAACAGTACATAAAGTCTTGCTGTGCTTTGGACCAAGGGGCGTAGATTTGGGTATGGAAAGTAGGAACATGTCACTACCAATATGGTGGGCAAACCATATGTTTAATGGGTGGGGGATTGGGGGTTGATTTGGTCTGTACCAGTGTTGAAATCAAACCTGCACCCTTGATTTGTACATCTTTTTGAACCAGAGATTGTCAACCTGTGGACGAACATGCCTGTGTCAAGATCCATCTGTGTCTGTGGAAAAATGTTTTGACTTAGAAAAAAAACTACATAGACTATATTTTTAAATATCATGACCATGGTAAAAAAAAATGCTTGTCTGTCAGAATTCGCCACGGTGTTGAGCCCTGATTTGAACACTGAGAATGTTCAGCTTGTCTCCATGTGATCATGGAGATCAGTACTGAATGCTGTACAGCTGCAAAAATACAACTTCAGATGAGTAACGCTTATAACGTGGTAACAGTGCATACTCAAATGTAAAATGTAAACTAATGCACAGATAATGTTTAAATATTAATCCATAGATGAATATAAGTATGTCATGTAACGTTTCTTGCACTAAACTGCACTCACCTTAAGCAATGCTTAATGGAATTGGGAGGAAAAAATGGAAATTACGTTATTTTCCTAGTATGATAGCAAAATTGCTTTTAGTGAACTGAAGTTGACTGGGTCAGGCTATTACAATCTAATAGTAAGTCTGGAACATCTGACATTCTCCTCTATAAACTTCTAATGGGTACATTAAGACATATTGCCTTCTTTTTCATTGGCCCCAAGCACAGCTTTGTGGCTCTAATGCATCAATGCGCAGGCAGTGTCTCAGCACAGAGAGTCGTTACTGTGTATAGGGCCCACCTAAAATTACAAACCTGCACTGGCAAGTCGCAAGAGCACAGTATACCGAAGTCGAATCAATAGAGGGAATAACTCTCACCACGTTGCAGTTTTTGTTAAACAGTTCATTAGGGAGACATAAAATCACCGCCAATATCCAAAAGTAATTTACCTGGGCGCAAAGCGTTCTCCGCTTTATGAGAGAAAATCATTTGCCTTTCATTTTGTGTGTTGTGTCTCATTTGATTTATGCTTTCTATCTGTCAATAACCCTAGTGCAGATATTACCAGCACTTAAATATCCGACTATGGTAACAGACACTTACAACGCAGTGCTATTAAAACCTGGGCAAAATTTGTATATTCAACAGCAAAACAAACGAGTAGCAGCAAGATGAGATTGTTGCACGAATTATTGATGTTATGTGTTGCGACGTATAAGCAATATGATTACCAAAGCATAAATGAATGTGCTAGCTCAAACGCACTAAAGAAATCTGTTAACTGTGCTACAAATAAGTACAGTATATGTAACGCCTTAGTCTTCTGTGGTTGGTGTCATTTGTGTAGTTGAGTAAATCTGCAGGTAATAGATCTGTTGAGGATGCGTTCTGTTACACTTCACATGGAAATTTTTTGGCCCTCTGCTCAATGGCAGCAAATCTGCCTAATTTTTTGTGCAATATGGTGGATGGTGGATGGCGTGTGTGTTGGTGGGGAGGAAGAGTACTACGGAAAACACAGGCTGTTCCCAGATCAGCCAGCCTCTTTCCCCAGGGAGTGTTATTTTAAAGAGGAAAAGAGGAATGAATCATTGATGGGAGGAGAAAGTAAAGTTGCGCCCTAAGGATATATTAGGCCGTTTTATGGCCCACTTGTAGGCCTTATATACATATGTAACTGTGTATTTAGAAGCTATCAATAAAAGATTGTTCACTATTATTTCCCAACACAAGAATGCACTTAATATTTAATCTTTATTCTAAAATTCCTTTTAAAAAGCCACAAGAAAAAGACCTCTGGGTCAGAGAAAGTTGAACACCACAAAGATAATACATCTACTGTAAGAATAATATAACGTAATAAACGACAAAGTACAACTAAGTGAATCTGAAAAAAAATGATAAATTTCCTTCCCCATCGAACAATTCGGCGAATGTAGTAGCACCTCTATAAAAGGTACAGCATAATAGCATGCTTTCTGGTATAATGAACATAATCAGCCATTAAAGCAGGCTTTTTGAAGATTGGATTTCAAATGGAGTGCATCATTTGCATAATTTGGAGGCATTTCATCTTGCCTGGAAACAAAGCCAAATAGCTAAAATAACATATTTCCTAAAAGCAATATATGAAAATAAGCACAGCCTAATGTTTCCCTTCGGGATCATTGCCGTACTTATGAGGATCGCATAGCAACTAATAAAAAGCATCGACGTCAGAAGTAACTTTATGAATTTTACCATCCAAAGTATGTGCTCAAGCCACGTAGGCCAGTATGTCAGTGACCTTTGCACCGCTGATGTTATCGCTGTACGTATTGATCACGTTCAGTCATTTTCATTTGTTATGTTAGTAAAGTGTGTGAATTATTTCAGGCAGGCCAGTCAAAGCGAGGTGCATCCTGCAGGAGGGATCTGAGTTTGTATTGCATCAGGTAAGCAGACATCTCATCACTCTACAGCAGGGGTCTCAAACTGCAGTCCTGGTGGGCTGCAGCCCTGTGTAGCTTAGTTCATTCCCCCTTCCACCACAAATGATTCAGCTCAAGAGCTGTGTGGTAATTAGCACGAGGAGTTGAATCAGGTGTGTTAAACGAGGGTGAACCGAAAACTGTGTAACATACTTCTCATGCTATGAAGAAAAAAGGTTTATTGCCCCATGTCACACAGACGCGTTTCGGCGTCAAGCCGTTATCAATGTGTCCATTGATAACGGCTTGACGCCTTTTTTCTTCACTACAGTAATGTCTGCCATTTGCTGAGCATCTACAGGCCTATGGGTGAAACTGAGCAAATTTCTCCCTCTATCAAGTGTATAGCATTTTCTAATGAAGCCCCGAGTATTTTAAGCCTAGCCCCGAGTATTTTAGACCCTTCCTTCTTCCATCTTCCTTCAAAAATTCAAGTTCAAGGTAAACTTCACTTAGCCCCTGTTATTTTCAATAGCTAGAAACACCCCTAGTTACAAGCCTTAAATTATTATGTTTGACCAAACCCACACTATAAAACAGGCAACAAGCAAGCAGAGACATCATAAATTATCTTTATCTTCCGAATATCTTTCATGATAACTGTAATTAAGCCCCAGCTTAAGAAACGTAATCTAGATCCTAGTGGTCTGTCAAGCTATATGGCTGTCCCAAAAACTGATCATTAAAAAAATGCAATAACTTTAATTATTTATATCACCATATGATCTGGCAACAGCATAATACTAAATCAATCTTTGTCATGCACTAAATACCTTGCTTCTCTACCTCTTATCATGACTGTGTCTGTGTCTGACTTTATTAATTTTAGTGTCTTTTAGTACAATCCTTTGCATTTGTCTTTATCTCCTCTTTTACTAGAACTATGCAGTCAGAAGTTCCCTCTATTTTGGTTACGCACTGGAACTATTTGGATATGCAGGTCAATGAAAATTGCAAAATGCTTTTCTCTTAACCATGGAAACAGCCACCATACTCAACTGAACTCGAAATGTAAACCAGTATTGGGACAAAGCAATCACTGAATTCCTTTTCATTTGTAGAAACTTCTCACCAATCAAGGAAATTTGTAAAATTGTTAGAAAATCTACATATTGAAAGAAATAAAGATTCATTGATACCACAGCCGGATAGTCTACCAATAACCCATCACTTACTGAATTTCAGGTTTCTCTAGCCAAGCAAGATTTACTGGCTTAAAACAAGGAATAGAAAATGAATGTCTTATTGGACTTATTCTCAGCAGAATTGTCTGCAAGCAATGTTCATATTCAGCTGAAGTGCAAAAGATCCAAATAAAAAAAAAAAATCAAACAAAAGGCTATTGGTGTTTATGTCATTTTGATGACAGCTCATGCCCAACATTACGGCACCTGGTTAGTAACAAGATTTAAGATCTAATCTAAGCAGCACATGTCCTGCCATTGAATGCAGCCTGTGTCAAACAGGACCACTAGGATAAATTAATATTGTGAGCAAAAGCCATAATGCTGTAAGTGAGGGTTTTTAATTAAATACAGCAGTGAATTTAAAAAGAGAGTACTTTATTCAAACTCACTATATGATTTCAATGTTTTGATTGATATCTGCTTTTTCTCCATTCCGTTTTTAAGGGCAGGGATTGCTTGGCGTGTGGTAGCTGGGTCCCGAGGATTTGAGCTGTCTTTAGTACAGGATTTTGGGATATTAATTAAAAAAAAATAAATAAAAAATGAAAAGCATACAGATGTCACTGTTTCAGATAAATCCGTTAAAATGAGCTTTGCTGCAGCCAGCATCTCCAGGTCATCATCATCAAGGGAACCGCGGAGAATGGAGAACGTAGCTCAGAATCACTCGACCCAGTTGGATGCTGGGAAATAAATTCCAAATTGGTTGATAAATATTTAACTGTCATAAAGAAATTCTGGACTCATTTTAAAAATTAACACCAAAATATAAAAAATTCCACTGGATAAAAATGTGATTTGGTGAATGAATACAAAATAAAAATGGTTTATAATAGTATTCTTTACCTGACTTCTGTTCTTTGTACAGAAAAGAAGACAGACAGCAGTAGCACAATTGTGGCATTACTGAGGAAAGAATAATAGCAACAGTTGAATGCAGCACAAAATGTAAATTAATTGAGTTGTCATTCCATCTGCCGCATTACTGGATAAAAGTGGCAGAAGGAGATAAAAAAAAGCTTGAGGTAGCTACTGTGTCCCTTTCATAAGTATAATTTTGTTCAGTACTTGAGGTTTGCAATTAAAATTAAGGATAGAAGACAATCAAGCTGCACAGGGCAAGCGATTTGACCCCACCCCTCCCCTCATCTCTGCTCTTTGTCCATATTGGTTTCCAAAGCCAGAACACTAGCAGACAATGGTGCTCCTCGGATGACCTCAGAGCACAATAAAAGAAGAGGCAGGGTGGAAGCAGCACTGAAGGTGAAGCAGCTCTTCAGGTACCTCAGAGAAATAAAGGAGCCAAGTTCTTAGTCGTTCACCAACAGGAGAAAACGTCAAAACTGTATCTGCGGAAAACATTTTTTTTTTATATACTTTAAGATTTTAAATTAAGGGAGGAGAACATCACAGAAATGTGTGGGCCTTGTTGTTGATACTTTATTATTATTTGCCCTTATCTGGCCTCAGTCACAGTCACAGATCATAGCCACACAGAAATAATTATATTTTTTGCAAACAGACAGGCCCACTACAACATTTTATGCTTGCTTAATTGTTTCTTATTATAAAACTCTGCTTTTCATATTTTACCATAAATGACATCCCTGAAGAAATTCACAGGACTTTTTCAAGGCTCAGGTACAAACAGCAAGTTAAAATGTTCACTACACCACATGTGTGAAAAGACTCGTACAAAACAGGGTAGAACTTGTGGCATGTATTTAATAGGAAGAAAATGCCATGAAGATGAACTGATGTCATACATGGTGTAGTCTGGTAAATGAAAACTTAATAAACAGGAAATTTGAAAATGAAATCTCAAATTGCACATTGTGTTTGTAATAATATTGTATGCAAAAGAAAATGTTTGCTTTATAAATGCAATTATGATTTCTATGAATATTAACCAATCTAGATTGGAGAATAGCTTAATGACATCGCACTTAATATTTAATTAAATTCATGCTTCATGTTTCACATCTAGAAAACAAGGTTGTTCACACATATAAACATGAGCTCATCCAGTGAAATATGCATAGGTCCTGAGAATTAAACGGGAAAAAATGCAAGTGAACTGCTGCTGATTCACAGTAAGATTAGCACCTGTTGCACGTCTGACCTGATTTCTGTACTGCTAAATCACATCTGGTGCCATTGTTTATTATAGCCTAGTTTACTGAGGATTGCAGGGATTACAGATCACTTTTAGGGTGGAACATTATGTCTAACCTGTGCTTTATCTCTCAAAACCACAGCAGCTTTTGATCTGGAATCGCACCACATGAGAATAATAATGATATGTTAGTAGTTTACCTAATATCACCTGTTATTGTCTCTCACATTCCAGGAAATGTGTCTTCATTCCAACATTGCAGTAATGTTCACTGCCTTACTGTTCATGAGGGTATTGCACCACTGCATTAGATTATGTGATGAAGATTAGATGACCTTCCCCCTTTTCACAAAACAAAGGTAGCAGAGGCTAGATGCTGCATGAAAGCGAGATGTGACGAGAAGGGGCCAAATTCATTAATCGTTCATACGCTTCATATACCACTGGTTCAGAGCGAAACCCAGCAAACTCTGCACATATTGCATATGCTGTATGTCTTTGCAAAATTATCAATAATTTAAGGAAAGACCCATGATGAGTAAGCTGAGTACAGCAGGACAGGCATGGATGCGGCAGGTTGGGGCCGAGTCAGGTGACTGGTACATTTATTCCCTTCACCTGTACCGTTCTGTCAATCATACCGAGCCAAGTTTTCTCTCCCCAGTAATGGTTCCCAGCCCTAACACTGTCAGAAAAAAAGGGTATAGTCCTGGTACAGTTTACATTAATTACCCCTAATGACACAAAAAATGTCCCTCAGAGCCCATTTCTGTACCTTATATTAGACAAAAAGGTACATATACCTACAACTAGGGTACAGTTGGTAGACCCTTGAGGGTACAGCCCCAGTGACAAGTAATTGTACCCACAAAGGTCCTTTTTTCTGGCAGTGTAATACCCGACCCTGCATGCCTACGCTTATCAGGACAGGAGCCCATCTGGCCCAGTCCCACACATCTCAAATTCAGCTCCTTCAGTTGTACGATTATACTGCTCATGAAAATGAAGTTTTCAAGAACAGACCAAAGGTCTATTTCTATACGTTTCCCATATGTGAAGACGAGAGGTGGAGATTTCAGGTCCAGAGAGTACAAATCCAGACCAAGATTTTGTTTCAACCAACCAGTCGAGTATAACGAGTCACAGTCACAGAGTACTCAACTGGTTGGTTGAAACCAAACCTTGGTCTGGATTTGTACTCTCTGGACCTGAAATCTCCACCTCTGGTGAAAACTCATTATCATTACAGTCCTATATGCATCTGCAACATTAGACATTCCAGAACTCTTTCAGTCTTAATTCCATTTGCATTGTATTGCTTATATTTTCTATAACATTGAAGATTTTAATATTTTTCATTTAAGTTAAGTATAAGCCTGCATGATATAATACCCTGCCCATATTTTTACATTGATAATATAATAGATGCTAGATAATAATTGATAATATAATAGATGCTCACAACAGATAAGGAGGAAGTTTATGTCTGGTGGATAGTACCCAGTTTATGTCTCATTTAAGCTTTTTCTTCCTGACATTGACAGATTTGTGAAGCTCGACTGCAAGTGTTCATTGCTAATGTAATTCACCCTCCAGTTATTGGTTTTTGTGCTGTAAAAATTAGGCTAGCACAGCTTTGAAAGATGCATTGAGTTGCTTTGATGGCCTGAAGTGAGACTCAGAATTTCATATCTGCTTGCTGATTTAAGATGTGATCATTCCCATTATCCTTAGGGGCACATCAACTGATAGTGAGAGGGTGGGACGACTATGCCGCGGTCTGTTAATTCTCTATTTAACACAGAATTGATCATTCCGTTATTTCCATTGTCACTGAGATGATGAGATAATGTATGGCGTTTATACAGCAGAGAAGAATGTCATAGCAGCTTAGACAATATCTGTTTTTTTTTTTTTTTTCATTTTAAAGAGTCTGTGGATTGTTAAGAATCAACACCACTAATTATGTCACAGTTTTAGCCCCGCTTTCAAGTTTATGATGTAATCAAGTGCTGCTCAAATCATGCAAAAATGTATATATACACATACTCAATGGCAGTGTTTTTAGGTACCCCTACGTGGAACCCCCATTTGTCTGCAGAACCACTATATAATCAGAGAAGCCTTTCTGCTCATCCCCTTTGCATTGAGCTATTATTCTTGTACTTGTGATCTTCCTGTTAACTTTAACATGCCATTCTCCTCAGACCTCTCTCATTAACAAGGTGTTTTTTGACACAGAATTGGCCTTCGCTGCATTCCCTGCAAACTCTAGACACTGTAGTGTGTGAAAATCCCCAGAGGTTTATGGGATGTTGTAACCATCATGTCTGGCCCCAACGATCACATCACATTCAGAATTGCTCATATCACGTGGTTTTGCTCTTCTGCTACTTACCCACACAGCAACTTGACCTCTTCACCCTGTCTGTGTGAGGTTTGAGTTCAGTTACAGACACATGATTTGCTGTTTGTAGGAGTAGGCTGTTTGCATTAATGAGCAAGTGTACCTAATGAAGTGGCCACTGAGTGTAATTTATTCGACTGCTAATTATATCAGTAAAGTAATGGGCGATAGATAGCAAAAGGAACATTGTGTTTCACAAGCTAGCATGCAAGTCAGATTAATTGTCATCCATGACAGACAAAAGGTCTTTGAACGTAGTGAACAGTTTTTGCTACATGTGGATGCATCTTTGTTATGTATTATCCATACTCAGTGTTCTCCTGGTCCCTCATAATGCTCATAGTTAATTACATTCCGTTACTTTCCTTTTATTTCCACATGTGACATAGTAACCTTCCTTCATTGGTTTTGTGCTGATATCAGCCTTCCTTGCTGTGGTAGCTGCTTGGCTTCTACAGAAAGTCGATCCTGTCTTCCTTGGTGCCTCACACACAAACAGGCCTATTGTGTCATTATGCACACAGTCCATGACATTTTGCTAAGGATGGTATGTCAGTACATATCCAGCACAGAGGAACACCAGCATCACCTATCATCACAGGTTCAACCAATTGTAGATGACTGTTCAAACTATATCACCTCCTATAAGTGAACTTTAGATATCTGAAGCAAGCCGGTCCACTAGTATACATATTAATTCTGTCTACATATAATGACAAGTTTTTCACAAACTCAATGTTTAAATGAAACAACCTCTTGAGAGGATTCACCATTACAGTATCTGAATATTCAATATTTGGAGGCGGATTAAAGAATGCACTAGCACAAATAATGCTAATAACACCAAAACTGTCTAACTAACTTTACAAATATTATTAGGACTTTAGGCGAGAATAATTATCACGCAAACAGATAAAAGTCTGACCTTGTATGTGCTGCAAATTTCATTAAAAGAGAATTTCAAAGCTAAGGAGAAATATACAGCAGGCTACCATACTGAGTACTGTATTATGTAAACCCCCAAATGAATCATCACCCAGTACACACACTCTCCAGCATGAAAGGATAGTGAATCCAATGTAGGTCACCCACCGCTGGTGTGGCGAGATTGCAACCCCCCCCTCCCCCAAAAGCACTGACAGCAGCAAATAGCTGAAGACTGATGACCCTTTTCATATTGCCAGTCCCCCTGGGCTCTTCCTTTATTGTCCTTAATAGGAACTGATCAACGTGAGGTCACTCAGCTGGAGCCACGCACATCTCATTTTCTTTACCTTTCTCATAATAATGAGTGAATGCAGAACAAAAGCAGGGACAGTCAAAGCCCCACCCACCCTCCAAAAACAATAGAACCCCCACCACACCTCATCTGACAGTCAGATCATAAAAAAGCGGTCAGTGCCGGGCTGCTCCAGGCAAACCCTCGGGATCTGCAACCAACACAGAAAGCGTCCATATCCCTTTAGTGTGGAGTAGCCAAAGCAGTGTGCAGGTTATACTAACAGAGTTTTGATGCAGTTACAAATAAATTGCAAGTGTTGATTAAGAAATGATTGAATTATCCTACCATCATACCACTATCCTAATTAATAATTTCATACGTTTCTTTGGTTTTAGTGTGACATTTAACCTAATGCAAATATTTAGACTGCTGTGCATTTGCATGTCATGTTTATTTATTTTATCATTTGAAAGTTTTGTTTAATCAAAACCAAGAATACCATGAAATTATTTCCCCATTTGATTTCTGCTCATTTTCAAGTTTCTGCTTGTCTGATTTTCTCTCTCATCTTAAAACCAAAAAGCACAAAACCCGACATGTATCAATGTTCCCCTGCGATATTACGGTTGTTTCAAAAATCAATTATGGCCCATGTTGTTCGACTTTTAATTAATTGAAGGTGTATAAAATCTGCGGATAGCACGTGCTTCCTCCGTGCCAAACGCATGGCACACTCATGCTGTGGTGAGACCAGCTGCGGAAAGCGTGATCCTTCGCAAACCTTTCGCCATCTGACTGATCCGTGGCAAATGCCCCACGCGCCTCGCGGACACAGCATGGAGCTCCTACACACCTGCCCCCATTAGCGAGAGCCTCCTCTCTAAATATCCCCATGGAGACACACCTTTCCTCCAGCCTCTGGCATGGCTTCCTGTGAGTTCTACTCCTCTTTTGTCTGTCAGTGTTTCTGGTGACAGGGGATTCTATTGCCAAGCGCTTCTAATTCGCGAATACATCAGCTTTCATCGGGACATCAATGACTTCCATCTCGTGTCAAGTTTCGTCACGGCTCACAGCTCCGTCCACTAATTACTTTAACGTCAAAATACAATAGCTGTTAATAATATATCAGGCAGCATGGAAAGTCGGGTCACATGGTCAAGCGCAAGGAGTGGAATGAGAGGTTTTTTTTTTTCTTCAAGAAACATGTCCAGTCAAATTAATTAATAGGAATATTTTCTTTTTGGATGAAGGTTATAATATCACGTTTGGACTAAGGTCATCAGATACAGAACATTAACACAAATACGGCAAAATATTTTTCTCAGATATTCTCAAATATCTCGTCGATCCCGGGCCAGGCTCATTTAGTTATTGTGGAGCAGTGGAGCATCCACTGTAATATTGGTATGTGTCTCCTGTTAACAAGAAATAGGTAATTTGCAAGAGACAGTAAAAAAAGAGGCATTTCACATTTTGTTCTTGAACAGACAATTAATATGGAGTCCTGACTCAATGTGATATGGACGTAACTTCCGATAAGCCCCAGTAGGTAAGTTAGGTGAGTTACTGAAAATAGCCCCTTCAGAGGTAAGGCAAAGGAGAGACTTACATTCTAGGGTTGAGCATAATATTGTTAATGTTCTGGAATATAATGCATTTCTGTTATATGGTCCTTCACACTGACAAGCTTTGAACCTGCAGTGCGTCACAGGATAAGGACGGCACCCACATATTTTCAGCTGTCCCAGAAAGTAGTGATAATTCAAATATAAGTGCTGAAAAGAGAGAGAAAACAAATATCCCATTTTGTCAGGCAGTTTCTTCATGTTACTGCCTCTCTTGCATATGATAAATATATTGCCTTTTCTACTATAATGACAGTCTATATTTTAGTAGCTGGGTTTCATAGAGGTAGCTTGCGGACAGCATTTGAATTTCAAAATATGTTGATGTTGGATTTGCATAAACAGGCTGGTTTGCTTTGTTTTCTGAGGGACAACCAGGATGTTAAAAAGTCATTACTAATGCTGCAAACCACCAGGCCTTGTGGTTTAACTAATGCATAGATATTACTATGCATTACAGAGAGAACACATTTTGGCTTTAAGTTTCATATTTATAAACCAAATGCACAATTTACAGCTGTATTTAAGAATGTTTTATACATGAGGTTCACATGAACAAGTGAACAGAATATGATACAGCAGAATGGGAGTTTAAACAAGACCCAACGCAAAAGCCTGAAAGTTCAATTTGAGGACAAAAATGGGTAAGACTGGTTTAAGTGGAAGCTGTAAGAAAAAAAAACAAGGTATCCAACAAAATCCTTTACAGCTCGAGTAAAGAACACCAAACAGAGATGGAATAAAGACATGACCCAGGCAGCTAAATGAATAAAAGAGACAAAAAGTAAGGTAATTTCCACAAAAGTTGTTCTCACTATTGACGATGTATGGGATTCCAATGACAAAGCTAAAGAATGGAAGGAGAATATCAGATCATAACTGGAGAACTGGGTCAAAGAACTTCTTAAGCATCCACAAGTGATGCTTATGAAGAACCACCGGTGCAGTTTGAATTTGTGATATTAGATCATTCAAAAGTAATACACAATAACTGCAACTGGAAATATGTGACAAGTAAGCCAGAAAAAGGTTTGGCTCAGGCCCGAAGAAGATCAGGTGGGGGTAACACTGAACACAAAGGGAAGAGACAATTAGCAGCAAGTAAAATGGCATGAATAGGAGAAGAGCAACAGCCGTTATGCTGAGCCAGCAGGGAGTGTGGGGGAAATGTTAGAACGATGTACACAAGAGATTGACACAGAGCAATATCTGGCAGTCATCACGGGAAAGGCTGGGTTTTCCTAATAGGAACGACATATGATGAGTTCCCCCTGCCCAAGATGTCTCAGCAGGTGGCATGATAATGAGAAAAATTATCATCTCCATAGACACATTGGGGGACCTCTCTGGTCGCAGGACATCCGTCCAGTCAGGGTCATGATTGGGAGGCGGGTCCTAAAAACCAGGCAAAATGGGAAGGAAGTTCCAGTAAAAGTAAAAGAAAGCAACACACAGACAACAAAGGCTGCTGTCAATGTCCCAGGACTGTCGTTTGGAAAGCAACAACAGAAAGAAAAGCCGCAGCCTTACAAAATGATAATTCATCCAACTAGCTATTCATCTTCAAGCTACTCATTGCGGTCACAGAGAAAACGATATTTAAAATAATATATTAAAGATAGATATTCTTAGAAATTCTAAGATTCTACTTAGAAAGTACCGAATTTCAAATTTTGAAAAGGACTGAAAAAGCTAATAACGTACAATGTAACAGTTAATTCTAAAATGACGTGTAAGTCCAAAATACTGAAACGCTATAACATCTTGTACCGCTAATTAGTTCATAAATAATTATACACATTATTAGTATAAGTATTTTACAAGCGATAAATTAAAATTCCTAATAGTGAAAATGTAAATCAATGGTCCAACGAACCCTTTTTGGGTGTGGCGCAGTGGCACAGTGGTTAGCACTGTCACCTCACACTAGGACCAAGGTATAAGTCTCCACCAGGGTTCCATGTGTGTTGAGTTTGCATGTTATCCCCGTATTTATGCGGGGTTTCCCCCACAGACCAAAAACATATTAATTATATTGGCAATAGGTGTGCATGTGTAAGGGGATGGCGTGTGAGTGTGCCCTGTGATTGGTTGGCACCCCATCCTAGGTTGTCACCTACCTCGCGCCCATTGGCTCCGGACACCCATGACTCATGATTACAGAAAATCTTTGGAAGCATTTTTTTCACAGAGCATATCAAAGTTATATTCCACACAGAACTGAAAGATACTTCAGCTTCCATTTTCTAATTTAATCCCGTTACCTGGCCCGCATTGAGTGTATTTCATTCTCCTTTCAATAAGTCATTGTGCAGTGTTAATGATTGATTTTACCAACTTATTTCAGGCCTTTCATTGCAGGAGCCCCTGGCATGTGACTGCATCCATGTCCCAGAAGTAGAGCTTGTCAGTGAAGTTTCATTATATACTTGGCTGCATTTTTTAGGTTCAGCTCTTTGCTGTGGATCTTTAACGTCAACAAGTTACAGGTCAACTGTACATGTTTCACTGTCAAAGTTACATTTTCAGCCAAGTATTATTAATAAGAACCGTCTTTAGAGTTTATAGGCATCCCAATCCTACTCAACATGACAAATGAAATTCCGGGTTGTACGGGGCCTGGAGTCTGTCTAGTGGTATAAAGCACAAAGCTGGGGTACAACCTGAATGCCAGCCAGGGCATCACAGAACACACCTTTGCCGATCATATATATTCTATACAT
>JAODLC010000100.1:17874138-17890781 GCA_026781145.1 Hippopotamyrus pictus | reverse complement strand
TATATATATGATTCTATATATATATATATCAAATATATTCTTATTTTTAAGAAGAAATCAAACTTACTCTATATGAAAGCATATAAGATCAGATGTTCTGAATGTTTAAAACTCATTATTCTCTACTAGACTAATAGAGAACTTTTTGATAATTAAATCGATGTCTCATTGGATTCTTGCTTCGTTTGGAAGATTGTTGTGTAGCTCTAGTACTGCTTACACTTGTATCTGGGTATTAATTGGAAGCTCAACCTAGCTACACTTACACCTAGTCGACTCTATGACCGTAATATGTTTGTAATGTGCTATTTGCCTTTGGACAAAAGCGACTGCTAAATAAAAGAAATGTAAATATTTATTATTCTCCTCTGATAGCCAGCGCTACTGACAGTCATTGGGACCATTTGAATAAAGTTTCCTGTTGTCAAGAGCCTGAAGGTACAGTACCTAGAGGGGAGCAGAATTGAGGCTAAGACTATACCTTTCGCGTTGTGGCCAAAACACTTCGTATTTTACCTTGTGAAGTAATACTGACTAAAATCTACTCAATACTGTGTCAAAATGAGTCTAATATTGCTATTCAATGGCAAGATAATCAGTCAAAAACCCAACGTGTGAGTCTACAAAGAGCTCAGTTCAGAATCAAATTGTGACTGAGCACAGTTGCCAGCAGCAGGTAATGAAATCTGTTAACACGACGCCTTTTAGGCATGCAAATTAACCATTGCTTAACACAGTAACAGCTTAATTATCAGCCCAGTAATTTGTGTATACCGCATACATTGAAGGATGTCTTCTTTGTCATCCAATGCTTTGTACCACAGGTGACATGTTAGATTTCTGTCCCTAGCTTTTCAATGGCTTTACAAGCAGGGAATTCATTTTGTTTTTAATTGCCCTCCATATGGGTCCTCTGTCCCTCCCACCACTTATGGTTGCTGCTGTGTGCTGCTGAAAATTCCTCAAGGCAGAGTAAAATTTCTTGGGTACAGCCCGACACTCTCTACTGAATTGCACAGTAACAAACATCAACAAATATTTGTAAAAACGTTTCCCCAACACACATGAGCATCCCACTATTTTGCCATTTCTGTAGCCTATGTGCTCCGAGGACGAAGAGAGCTGAAGAGACTGAATGTGCCTATGACCCAATCCTGAAACAGCTTCATACCCTGGTCCAGTAACAGCCATAAACCATACATCAATGTCAAAACATTAAAATGTACCCTAAACCCATCAAGATCAATAAAGAGAAGGTACACAAAATAATAATGAATGGAATACCATGCTAAAAAATTGCACTGATGAGTTAGCTATACCCCAGATGCGAAGTTCTTTGTATGTTGGGTTTCAAAACTCATATGTATACAGACACATTACAGGCATCAGTGCCCCTGATCGTTGGTTACGTAAAGCACTCCAAAGTCAGAAAAAGTCAATATTTATTATTTCACGCTCCGGCAACAGCACCTACGCTGTATGACGGTAATACGCTGAAAGGTGTTTTCACGCCATTGTGACAGAGGAGGAACTCAGAGTGCGCCGCAGCTCCTTCGACAATCGAGCGACGCAGGTCAGAATACGCGAGAACGTAAAGCATAATGAAATGTGCTGAGCAGCCGTCTAGCCCTCCACACAAGAAGGTGTGACGTTTCCATGTATCAATTTAGGAAACACTCTCTTTCGAGGCAAGAAACAATGACAGCACAAGAGGGTGAGTGTAAAGGGAGGGGACTTGGGAGACATGAACTACAGGCTACGGAGCTGAACACAAGGGTCAAGGCATTCGCCCGTTGTAATTACAGAAAACCCCTCTGCTACCCCAAAGCTCTACGCAATTCCCAGTTTGCCCAGAGCCCCTTCTGTTTCATTAGCAGACTCCGCCCACTCCACACAATCATTACAGTTTAATTTTGGGGAAGGTAAGCGCTCCGCCAGCGTTCCAGCATCCCGGGAATGAAGTCCTCTTTATTCTCTTAAATAGCACCAGACTTAATGACCCCTCCGATAATTGCACAATGTCAATATTGTTGCATTTTAATTGCATCGCTGCCACGGGCTTAATATTGAGAAATGGCTTTGCACCAGTGAAAATATATTTACCAGTTCTCAAATTATGAGAGAGTGTAAATGAGGGACACAGCCATTAAAATATTTTAATTGAAGTTGTTTGTATTTAGCCAAGCTGCATTTCCACTGCTATTGGGTAAAAGGGACCCTGTTAGTCATCGGCAAATATCAAAGCCTGAATTAACATGCTAGCTGATGCGTAAAGGGCCGCCAATTAAATTTCCATAGAAAAAGGAAACAATGTAAAACTGAAGCCTTATTTACTCATGTGCCAAAAGCATTCCAGAAAACAAAATGCTGTTTTTCGGGCTGTGCGCTGCTAGTGATTGGATTCTTGCTTTGTCTGTTTTTCACAAAAAAAAGCTAATTAAAGGCAAAGTTTTTATGACCTCAGAAAAGAAAGTGATAGGTGACATTGAACACTGAGCTCACATCCAATACATTGATTGATAATGAGTGGACCAATCAATAGCAAAGAATAGCTGCAGGCTTTATTAGCATCTCCAATTGGACACAGAAGATGATGGCATTCACCGGTCACTGAGTGACGTGGACCTTGACAAAGAGAAGGATGTGAGACACAAAGAGACGGACTGAATGGTTATGCAGGTCACAAAAAATAGAACAGGCCTCAGTTAACATGACTGTTAATTTAGTCCCAAAAGGATTATGTTGCATTAGTATATAAGATGAATGCCATGCATTCATGGCCATATACAGCAAGAAGCAACATTAATTTGATTTCCTAAATTTTGTCCATACTCTTGATTATGTCAAACAAAAGGATACCCTGTATCATTATTAGAACCAATTAAAACGACATACATAATATTCCTAATTCCTTTGATCACAGGCAGTAATCAAATTTATTTTATTTGCAGCACAATCAGATTCATCATGCACACACACAATCATATCAGAAAGATTACAAAATTTCCAGAGGTTCTATTTAAAAATTAAACATATTTAGTGATCAGTTACCATAAAACTGCCAAATACTATAAGATGAAGATGTTTTAGAGCTTGTTGAAAGACAGTAGTTACAGCACACTGAGAAGGAGTGATCTGGTTAACAAAACAAAAAGCACATTGAGATGACCGACTATATAAAATACCTAGAAATAATAGCTTTATGCTAACAGCACACAGGAAAAAGTTATCCTAACCAGCTATTTTCACGCTATGGCATGAACTACCCAAACTAATTTTCAGTGTGAATGGCAGCCACACTTGCAAATACAAAACAGATTAGGCAAAAAAGTCAAGTTAATACCCTATGTTTTCTTAATTACAAGGTCATCTCTGCAGCTCTTTCAATCTACTCCACCCAGGTTACTATTCTGCTGTACATTTCTATGGAGCAATAATTTGTCTTTATGTTTGGTTTATAAATTTTGCTTAATTTTGTTCTTGATAAAAGTATATCGGGTTGTATAAAGTATATCATTCCTTGTTAAAACTCGAACATGACAAGGACATTTTTGGAATTTTTTTTTTTGCTCTAGAAACTCATAGGATGCAACAGTTGATAAACTACTAACACAAATTGTAAATCAGCCCATGTAAATGCAATGGCCTTGATGTAAAGTTTAAGCTTAATCACAGATAGGGTTTACATAGAACTCCCCAGAGATTACAACATGTCAAGATCTCATATACCATTCTCTGCCCCACAAAGACCTACCATTTTCCATGATTGGAAGGGTAGGTGCCTAAAAGCTGCTGTTGAGAACTTTCCTGAGAAAGATTATGTTTGTATTCTGTAGGGTTTTATGAGAGACTAAAGTGAGCCGCAGCCAGTAAATTGAAATGTAATCTGTTAAAGAAATGTCCAACACATCTTTAATACATAAGACAATAGCCTACTGTAGGACTGCAATCAGTTCTTTCTTGCATATTCAATGTGCACAATTAAAATCCTGTTACAACAGCTGTGCCAAAGGACTTTATATACTTTAGCTATCTGATCTGGAAAATGTGGTTTTGTGGTAAATAATCTAGAAACTTTACAGAACTCATCTCAGATGGTAATTAATTAGTATATCCTGATGAATTTGCTTGCTTTGAAGGAAAAAAGATGCAAAGATTAGAACAAGTGGACACATATATAGAGAGAGAACAAAATGGCCTTAGCCAAGGATAAAGGTTCGTTAACTTGCACTCCACACAACCCCCATAAATCACAGAGCCGTCAATCACAGCAGCTGTTAAATATTAATAAGTCCTGCTCACTTCCTCACACACAATATGGCACGTTTAACTTTCTTTTCTGAAAGGAGGGACAGTTGAAATATTCAGCATCTTTTGAAATTGTCAGCATAGTATTCATGTTTACATTATATGATCGGAGGTTCACAAAGAACCCTGTGACATAATATACATATTACAAGTAAATACACCTACAAATGAGACACTGTATACTAAACATCTTGATAATATACTACACGGGGGTCAAACTCCAGTCCTGGGGGGCCGGAGCCCTGCACATTTTTAGGTTTCCCCACATTTAACACACCTGATTCAACTTCTTGTGCTAATCATCACACGGCTCTTGAGCTGAATCATTTGTGGTGGAACAGGGAAAGAGCTAAGCTACACAGGACTCCAGCCCCCCAGGACTGCAGTTTGACACCCCTGATATACTATAATAATGGAAGAAAATATCATTATTGTGATGGCTAACTGCTTCACTTATGCGTCATATATTATACATGTTCAATATTTACATTTACAACAAAGCATAGAAAAATTTTAATACAAACTACATAATTGTATGCAGCCAGCTGTGGATAGCTAATAGACTTTTGTAATGCTTTCACATATTCACTAATAGTCCAGTGGACATTATATTACTTCATTTGATGATCATGAGAAAAATCTGTTTCTTAAAAGTGCCATTCTGGTTATGAGACAGCCATTTAAATCTAATTAACTAGTCGTCTTTCTTAGTTTAATAATGCATAGATGGTAGTTCCTGGTGTTCTTGGTGCTGTAAATCATTTAAGTCCGTGTCCATGCATTCCCAAAGCGTGTTCCCGGAAGCCTCAGAATAGCTGCAGGAGGTCTTAATTAAAAACCTTAAATTATCTTCCACTGGCAACATGGCAGCATCACTAAATTGAATACGTCTCGCATTTACAATCCCTTGCTACTCTATGTTCCTTCTATGTAGGTCTACACATGGGTTTTGGGTTCTTCAAGTTGTAGGAATTAAGTCCACGTTAGAAAATGATTTTACTAAAAATTCTTGTACTTTTGTAATCGCTCTGAAAAATACCACCAACATTTTCAAAATTTTAGTTGAAAGTTTAACTTGGCACTGTGAATGCCCTTCACTCCGCTGAATCCAGCACCTAATGTACTGCCATCTCTGCTTGGGTTTCTCAGCAGAAGCCCTGGAACACATGCTGTGGGTGAATCAAGCTAAGGCTGAAATATGGGTTAATCTCTACTCTCTAAACTCTTACATTGCTAATTCCTTAATTATTTTCTAGATAAAACTTTACTGCCTGCATCTACAATGCAGAAGCTTAATAGCAATTTTCCAACTATGTCAGACAAGTGTAACTGTATCAGTTTTCTGATGCCTAACCTACAGTAAGTGAGCTGGAGTATCTGTTGTTTAAATATATCACATATTACATCCAAGGGAAAGAAATAACAGATTTGGGCATTAAAGATGAGTGTTGCCATTTTTCATCACTAAAAATAAATGCCATTGAGCCAAATAATGTTGATTTTAATAGTCATATTATAAAGTGATTACCACTCCAACCACCACTTCTCTATTAAGTAGCACAAATTACTTCAAGGGCCAATCATTTGCACTATTAATCTATGTTAATGTTCAGCTAAAAATGCATTAGTAAAATGTCGTGTTTAATAAACTTACCCTTTGACGATTACAGTATATAAATGATAATAACAGCTATCCCTTTGACATGCTGCTCTGATATTAGACAGAACGGCACTAAATCAAATGTGCCATTAGCCCCATCTCCTGGTGAAAACAAAATATACCGGAAACATGACCATGTATCCGTAACTTAAATTGAAACATCCGAATATAGGTTTTTACTTTTATTTTCCCACAGCAGAATTTACAATATTTTATAATATCTAATTAACTAGTGTTTTATAATATTTTACATATCTATAAATTCGTAAATAAATATATCTTTTCCATGTAAAAATGCTGGAATTTCTGATGGTGAATGCCGAATCTTTATTAATCGCTCTCAAATATTGTAAAGGAAGCTTTGGAAGAAGCAAACTATATCACCAAACATAATACTGTTAATGTTTGCCGAAATATTTATATTTTTCCTTAACTGCTAAAATTATTAAAAATGTGGGAAAAGACTCATTTTTGAATTTGACGTCAGGCATTTGTAAGGATTTTAATCATTCTCTTGCAAGAACGTATGAATCTGAAGAATAATTTTGCTTTGAATGAACCGTCCAATATAACTAGTTGTGACTTCCCGGCTGACTGAGGGTATTCTGACAGAACTATAGTCAATTAGTAGAGTGACAAAATTACAGGCAATGCCAATGACTCCAACTATACCTCTATTCCAAGTGTTTCGTTTTAAAAATATATATTATGTAATTGTTTAAAGTGGTTAATTTTGTTTGGTTTAATTATTGTTTTAATTTTTAAGGCATCCACAATATAACATAAATTTTTCCAAAGTTTTTCGAACGTGCTTTCTGCATGCATTTCCGCTGTTTTGTCTGCGTAGCCTTGTTGTTTAATTTTTATCTACGCAAAAAAGATGCTCTTCCTTTCTTAAGATGATGGATAATAAACACCATCCATCCACGTTTTTATATGTCAGTGTGTTAAGTACCGACTACAACTGGGTGCTGGGGACATTTTATTTAATCTCAATTAATTTTTCATCTATACTTTGTTTATAATGTTGTAATCTTCATCGGAAAAGCATTTCTGGATGAAAGAATATTTAAATCTACAGTGTTTCTCGCAAGAAAAAAAGAAAAAAATGGCTGTTTGAAAATACCACCTTTATTATGGAGTTACCCAAAAAATACATTTTTTGAAGGGTAATACATGACGTACAGGTACGTATCGCCTGAAAGGACGTATCGCCTTTAAAGTTACAAATGTTTAATTATAATTTTTATTAACTTGTAGGCCTAAAGCTGCACCTTAAACAGAACACATATTCATCCCATGTGAGCAAATATTTTTACTTGGCACAACTATTTTATGTACTTTATTCCAGGATTCAAAATGTGATGTGTGGATTTTAGAATACCACAGGCAAAGTATAATACAAGAAGACATAATACGTATTGTTGTTGTTATTTTACAAAAAAAATAAAAATGTTCATGCACGTGGTAGAATAATACCCAAAATTCAATTCATGTTCAAAACATCATGTTCTAATGATGTTGTCATGTACCACAAAACATCCGTGTAACGCGTCTTGGGACAACTCTGTTGTGAAAGGCGCTATATAAAAATAAATTGAATTGAATTGAATTGAAAAACTGCTTGTCTGAGTGAAAGTGGAGGACCAACGGACAAAATCACAAAATATTGCCGTCATATTTTCCATTGGGAATGAATTTTCAATCTAATTTTTAAAAACCATTTGAAAATTGATTGTAAGTAGCCGTTGACATTCTGTCATTCAGTGAATACGGTATTAAGTGCAATAAACACTCAAAAAGCATCAATTCAAACACATACACATTAACTGGCACTCTTTTTTGTAGTGGTGCCTAATTAATAATAATAATAATAATAATAATAATAATAATAATAATAATAATAATAAATTAGCGAAACATAAAGTTGTAATTCTGAGAAATAAAGTCGTTTTGTAAACTTTTTTAATATGGCGGAAACGGACTTCCATATAGCCTATAGGACACAGCGTGATATTTACGGAAGGAGATTATTAACAAACGCTTTTAATAGGCTACAACCTAGAACATATTTACATCAGATGCAAAATTGAATTAAACAAGATTAAACAGATTAAACAAGGTGTAGTTACATTTAGATAGATGCCTGCGACTGTTGCGTCATATGTAGCTTATGTTTAGTACTTAGTGTTCACGCGCATTTTAGTCATCTTGTGTAACTCAGGAAGTCGAACATGTTGACGCTCAACTGCCAGTGACAGGCTTGCCTGATCAGCTTCATGACATTGTCCTGCATATTATTACTTGTTTTGTCGATTTTTATCAGCGTCACTATCTATAACGTAAATAATTAGAAAAGGAAACGCGCTGCTTTTAGAACAGAAATAAATACTGTTGATTTTATTCAATTTGTCATTTAGAACGTGTTTTTCAAAATAGGCCTATGTATTTTCAGTGTGGCACGACCGCGTGTATTTGTACATTGACGAAAAATAGCTGATGGATTCAAACATTTTCCAAGCTACCGTAACACAACCAAAGCAGACACAATCATTTGCACGATCTTCTTCTTGTTGCAATAATTTACTGCATTCGCCAATAGGGGGCGATATTTTGCTAGTTTCCACATACGCCGTCAACAGGAATTTTAAGAGGTCTGGAATAATGCTGATGCTTTTAAACTTAGTGGAAATAACTTTGCTCAGTATAAGTTATCATTTGATGACAATGACATTTTTTCCCGATTTATACACCGTCTCCATATACAAAGACAGTGCTGTTTTTCTAAAAATATTAATACCCCTGATATATATCCTATCAGCATTAAAAATGTATTTTGTGGCAATTAATCTAAAATAATAACACAAAAATCTTATTATGCTGTTTCTTAATAATTTGTACATGACTAAATGTTTATATAATAGAAAACTTAGCTCTAATTCTTAGTTAAGTACTGTTTTCTGTTTTCTCCACTGAATACATCTCACCAGTCTGAGGTTTTAAAAATACTGTGAAACAGGTTTTATTTTAAGTCACAGAAAATTCATAGATTCTGTTTTGTTCTTCTTATTTCCCTTTGTTATGCACATCAGTCTATCATATCTTAAAACTATTGACTAAATTACCATCTTACAGACGTTCACTTTCAGTCTCCTACGTTTCATTACCCTTATAGTGTAACCTACAGCACACACATAGAAAATGGACCAGGCTTGGTCTAGAATAGCCACGCATGTGCCAGCCACTCTGTATACCCATGTTCTCTTTCTACTGCAGCTGTTCAGCCATGGCTGAGTCTTTCACTCCAGCTGCAACCACTGCAAAGAAGAGGCTTGGGAAGATGGACCTGATATAGAGTGCCACTCTTGGGATGGGGTGGGCTAGGAGGACCTCCCTCTTCTTCCTGCTCACCGTGCTCAGAATCTCCTCAGCCAGGTCCACTGGGTGAACTCCGTGGGACAGCTGTCTGTAAACGACTGGGATACACCAAGGAGGCACCATTCTCACCATGATGATGAGCTTACCAACAGTCACATACACATGTCATTGGACTACATCTAGAACATGAAATACAAGGGCGTAAACTTTGTTATGGCCACTACAGAGATGTCCCTGCCCGTACTGTGCAAGTGGCATGTGTGTTTACTGGCTTTGGGGCTGATTTGGGCCCTACCAATGTTGAAACCAGACCTACACCCTTGATGAAATATAATGTATTGACAATAATTCATTTCTAAATACCCAGAACACATCTTAATATTATGACATTAGCATTAACTGAGATTATAATTACTTGAACTTTTGCCTATTTAAAGTAAGTAATTTAATTATAAAGCAATTATCTAATACAAAAAGTCACAAAGCGCTATACAGTAGTAAAACAAAGCAAAACAGGGGAGAGAATACAAAACAAGAGAGACAAAGTATAAAACAGTACATAAACAGCAAACACATACATAAAACATGCCATAAAAACAAAACGCAAAGATAAAACAAAGCTCTGAGTAAAAGCCTGACTAAAAGAAAGGTTTTGAGCTGTTTTTTTAAGAGTCCGCTGAAACAGCAGCGCGCAAGCCATACAGTATGGCAAGTTGTTCCAGAGCCTAGGTGTCACTGTCTAAAAAGCACAATCGCCATGAGTTTTCAATCAGGTACGAAGAATCACTAATAGGCCCTGATGTCCAGATCTGAGCTCCTGACAGGCTGTATAGCGATGAAGCAGGTGGGCAATGTATTCCGCTGTTTGAAACATGAACGGCTGACTGAACTTACATGGGAGTTAAGGCTTAGAGACTGATCCAATGTAACCCCAAGATTACGGAGGCTCGACTTAGAGGCAGGAGAGACAGAAGAAAGCTTTAGGCTGATCTTGGAGTGGAGGCTAGGGGGGGCTACAACTGACATCTCGGTTTTCCAGATTTCAATTGTAGGTAACTGTTACTGCACCGGTCCCTCACCTGAGATAAGCAGGCAACCAGAGTACATAGTTTGTTCAACTGAGAGGGTTTAAATGAGAAATAGAGCTGAATATCATCTGCGTAAAGGTGGTATGAGATGCCCCGGTAGGATCTGAAGATCAGAGATAGAGGGAGAATGTAAAGTGAAAAGAGTAACGGACCGAGAACCGAGCCCTGAGGCACCCCACATATCATAGGTGCAGCGTCAGATGTAAAATCAGCCACACTGACTGAGAAGCTCCGATTGGTAAAATAGGATAAAAACTAGTCTAAAGCTGAATCAGAAATGCCCACTAACTGCTCTAACCTATTCATTAAAAAGTGATGGTCCACCGTGTCAAATGCTGCACTGAGATCCAACAGAACAAGCACAGAACACAGACCCCCATCAGCAGCAATTAATAGATCATTAAGAACTTTAAGGAGAGCAGTTTCTGTGGAGTGCTGCCTCCTAAAACCAGACTGCAGGGGATCAAGGAGCTGGTGCTCATCTAAGAAGGCACCGAGTTGCTGTTCAACAACCTTTTCTAAAACTTTGGCAATAAAAGGCAGTTTTGAGATGGGCTTGTATTTGCTCAGTAGAGATGGATCTAAATTGTTTTTCTTCAACAGTGATTGAATTACAGTATGCTTAAAATGAGAAGGAACAACGCTAGATGTCAAGGAGCAATTTATAATGTTTAAAAGGTGTGGGTCTATGCAGTCAAAATTTTGCAGCAGTAGTTTTGTCGGCAACTCATCAGAAGCACAGGAAGAAGGTTTCATCTTCCTGAGTAAGTTAGAAAGATCGTAGAGTGTGACTGGTGAGAATGTAAAAGACTCAAAGACGTGAAGAAAAAGGAACAAGAGATGGAGACGGAGGGGCCCGATTATGCATTTCCAGTTTTTCCTTTTGTGTGTTATAAAGGTTTATGTGCATGTAAACGGTCTGCAAAGTATCAAGGCCCAAAGTTCACACCAAAGGGAGTAACTCTCAGCGCAGAAACCACTCTTCTATTTCTGTGACATGGTGAGGTCACCTCATAACAAAGTCCTTATTGGCCACCTACCAGACAAGCTGACCAATCAGGCAAGCTCACCAATCATAACACACTGGGCTCATGGGGGGTGGGGCTTAAAGCTTTAACAGATAATTTCAGGCAGAGTTACAGATGAAGTGATCAGAGATGCACAGTATGAGAGATGCACAGTATGAGATTTTGCAGATTTTTTTTTTAAATTTTGCAGGGAGTAGGGCACTAATGAAGCCCAGCTGCAGTTTGGTGACTTACAGGTCCAGAAGGGATTGTCAGACGGGGAGGACGGGCTGAGCTCCTGGGCCAAGGCACTGATGAACGTGTGGCCGATGGTGCTGACTGAGATGCCGCTTTCCTCCACCTCGGCCCGCAGGCAGTCGAAGAAGGCCTGCACCGCATGCTTGGATGCCGCATCTCCAAGAAGAGGAAAACGAGACTTCAGGAACAGCCCGGCAATTAAATAGTTCAGTTATCTGTTTCCTTTTTGTGCTCTTTCAGAATCTTCTCCTTGAAATGCTACTACTGATTAATTCAGCCTCAGTCTTACAGCTGAGATTTTCCACCTTATCACTTCATGTTCTCTTGTTAATTCTAGTAAAACTGAACCAATTTTGTAAGCTCTACTAAATACATACACGCAGTGCGGAATGGTACAGCCAGTTTGCCCTGGATGCTGTTAACTAGTAACAGGTGACCTGTCCTCCTGGAGATCATGGACGGCAGAACACCTGCAACAAGACAAGGACACGGGTTTAAAGTTTGTGACTGACTACTGTTAGGTCCATATATATTTGGACACTGACACAAGTTTTACTATTTTACCCGTTTATTGAAATATATTCCAATTAAAGTTATACAATGGGCATGGACATAAAGTGCAGACTCTCAGATTTCATTTTAGGGTAGCCACATTCAGATCGGATGAAGGGTTTAGGAGTTTCAGCTCGTTAACATGTGCCATCCTCTTTTTAAAGGGGCCAAAAGTAATTCGATAATTCACTTAAAAGCTATTTCATGGACAGGTGTGGGTAATTCCTTTGTTCTTTCATGATCAATTAAGCAGATAAAAGGCCTGGAGTTGATTTGAGGTGATTTGTTTGCATTTGGAAGATTGAGGTGTGAACATACAACATGCGGTCAAAGGAACTCAGTATGCAGGTGAAACAGGCCATCCTTAGGCTGCAAAAACAGAAAAAAACAATTTGAGAAATTGCCACAACACTAGGAGTGGCAAAATCCACAGTTTGGTACTTCCTGAGAAGGAAAGAAAGCATTGGTGAACTCAGCAACGCAAAAAGGTCTGGACGTCCACGGACGACAACAGTGGGGGATGATTGCAGAATCATTTCCACGATGAAGAGAAACCCCTTCATAACAACCAACCAGGAGGTAGGTGTATCAATATCCATGTCTACCATAAAGAGAAAACTGAAAGCATGAAAGCAAATACAGAGGGTTCACTGCAAGATGCAAGCAATTCATAAGCCTTAAGAATAGAAAGGCTAGATTGGACTTTGCAAAAAAACATCTAAAAAAGCCAGTACAGTTCTGGAACAGCATTCTTTGGACAGCTGAAACCAAGATCAACCTGTATCAGAATGATGGAAAGAAAAAAACATGGAGAAGAGCTGGAACAGCTTATGAACCAAAGAACACCACATCTTCTGTAAAACATGGTGGAGGCAGTGTGACGGTTTGGGCGTGTATGGCTGCCAGTGGCACTGGGTCTTGATGGTGTGACACAGGATGGAAGCAGCCTAATGAATGCTGAGGGGTTCAGAGACATCATGTCTGCTCAAATCCAGCCAAATGCAGCCAAATTGATTGGACAGCGTTCATAATACAGATGGACAATGACCCAAAACACACAGCAAAAGCAACCCAGGCCTTCATTAAAGCAAATAAGTGGAATATTCTCGAATGGCCAAGTCAGTCACCTGATCTCAACCCCATTTGAGCATGCATTTCACTTAAAGACTAAACTACAGACAGAAAGACCCTCAAACGAACAGCAACTGAAAGCTGCTGCAGTAAAGGCCTGGCAGAGCATTAAAAAGGAGGAAACCCAGCGTCTGGTCATGTCCATGAGTTCAAGACTTCAGGCAGTCATTGCCTGCAAAGGCTTTCCAACTAAGTATTAGAATTGAACATTTTATTTGCAGTTATATTAATTTGTCCAAATTCACAGATACAGTCCGTACCTCTTGCTGCCATTTACGTTTGCCTAATTACGTCAGACCGTGTTCTTATTTACATGGCTTTCTTACCCTTGGCAATTATAACTGAGAAGCAGGTCAGCACTGAACTAGACTAGTGCCAGTGTGTACCTTTGGCCAAGGTGACGGGTCCAAAGTAGTTTACATCCATGATTGTCTTGTCCATTTCCAGAGAGAGGGCCTGCACTGGTGCCTTGACCTTCATGCTGCTGTTGCAGATCAGGACGTCCACACAGCCGAAGCACTCGAGGATCTCTGTGACGATGCTGGGCATGCCGTCCATGTCGCTGAAATCGAGCAGCACTAGCTTGGGGGTGAAGGTCTTTGATGGGAAACCGCAACATCACAAATTATCAGAACGACACTCCTTAACATCGTCATGATGCTACGGAGAACATGATAAAAGTTATCGACATAAAAATGGAAGTAGTAGATGCATACTTAACATACAGTAATTTCACCACAGAAATTATGCATACATATTTCTACGTTTAGCATTTTATTTTTTGGCATTTTAGAATTTTAGAGGCATTACAATGAAATGTGGCCTATTACCCCCCCTTGAGAATTAAGCGACTGATTTATTTTTGTTGATTGATTTAAATTTAAAGTTAAATCAGTGAGTCAAATAGGACGTATTTCAAATAGAACAGTGATGCAAATCTTTTTAATTGATTTACTGTATTATTAATTTACATGTTGCACATGCAGCTCTAGCTGAAATCATAAATGTGAGGTGCTCCATGTGAAATGATTTTCCAGACTTATAAATACGCAAGGACAGCGTGCTGTTTCAGCGGAAATCCACCCATTGTTTAATCAGATGTGGAGGAAGTGTTGATGCTTAAAATGAGACGGAGGATAGAGGGTCAAGGCTTTGACATGAAAAGCATCAAAGAATAATGCTGCACCCCAGCAGCTGGCTGAGCCTGCAATCGATTTCGGGAAGATTTGATTCAGTGAAAAATCAGTAAAGCGATGCAGTTTGGCGGCGGCTCGGGGCACACGCACCATGCGCGGGTCTGACGCACTGCTCAGCGCATCGCTAAGAGATTCCAGCTTGTCGTAGCTCTTGCCGCAGAGGATAAGCCTGGCCCCTCGTGTGTGGAACAACCTGGCACATTCTACAGAGAGAGAGAGAGAGAGAGAGAGAGAGAAAACGAGGGACAGAAAGAAAGAGAGATGGGCCAATGTCACATAATATGAGCCGCCGGCCCCTAGCTAACTGGAAGCCCGCCATGCCGCCATTCCAGTGGCAGAGGACAACAGTATCCCCCCCCCCTCCCCCCCAGCTCACAGCTGTGTTTCTGTTTTGGGATTTTCAGTCCTCTGGGTTGTACAGTATATGCTGATCCTGGTGACATACAGCGAAGCAGGGAGGGGCGGAGATCACGAATATGGGGGCTGGCAGGGCAAAGTACCGTAGGGCAGAGATTCTCTAACCAGCCCACGGGGACCCCAAGACGGTCTGGCAGGGAGCTGAGAGGAAGCGAAAGCATGAAGCTTTCTGGGGGCCCCTGAGAGCTGGTTTGGAAAACACTGCTGTAGGGGACATGGGCAGGACCAGCTATCTAAATGTGGATGTCGGGTGGGGTTGGTGAAGGCAAGCATTTGACACATTGAAAATGACAGTCCCTACATTGCTGTAATCTCTTCCAGTGTGCATAAATATATTTTTGTTAAATTAGATGCAGGCATTAAATTCTATATATTTTGTTTTATAGTGGTTTACAGTGCTAAAGCAATAAAACCGAACCCAAGTGTCGTCAAATTGTCCACATATCCAGATGATTCAGTGTCAGCCTGATGTAGAACATACTGGTGCATGGAAACAAATCAATCCCAAATCAATTCCAATTTCAAATAACTAAGCAGTGGCACGATACTCAGTGGTATCCCATAGTGACAGAAGGAACACTGGTTCACTGATAAAAAATGTATTTTATTACTGTGGTATTTTCCTGAAAGTCAGAGGTGAATACAAAACCAACTTGGTGTTTTGTTCAGAAATACTTAGTGTCTGAAAATGTGTCTTTTTTTAGAAAGAAATCTTATAAATGTCCTCATGAGTAATTATGTCCCATCTTCATTTTATATTGACCAATTACGTCACTGTATTTACCTCGCAGCACTTATCTCGGCTAATATGCTATTTTAATTATACTTCTTGCTGGTGTCGCCTGCTAAAAATAGCAAATTATTTACATGGCAGTCAGCAATATTCTCCATGTCCTGCAGTCTCTATATAAAACAGGACTAGCAACTTGATACTCATTCAATAAATCTGAGCTTTATTATGTAGTATAATTTTTGGAATTTCTTTTCTAAGAAAATGCAAGTGTATATATTCAATTTATGGCTAGACATAGAACACTATGGAACCTCTGCCAATGTAATAAAGATTCTTCAGTGATTGATGCAGGATTACAGGCTCAGTTCCAGAGGATGAATGTGTATTTCCGTGGAAAGTGTGGATATATGACCATATTTTGAGAATCCACTGGTTTGTAGCATAAAAACTGTAGGAAATGTTACCGGTTCCTACTCCTGATGTGGCATCTGTTATCACGACCACTTTGTTGCGCACCACAGACTTGGACATGAACTTTTGCACCTCATTGTAGACGTAATATACTCCTGCCCCCAGGACCACCAGAATGGGCAGGACAAAAATGGATGTTATTCCCATTTTCTGGAAGACAAATGAAAAGACATATCAAATTAGTTAGCATGTTGTTTGGTGGGGATACATCATGCCGCAGATAATTCTGTCAGAAACAAGCAAAGTACAGACAGAAGAGTCTTCGACAACACAAAGGATACCATAAAAAGAAAAAGATCTTGATGAACTAACAGGAACAGTCCTACCAATCACATATTCTAGGAATAGAGTGTCCTGTGTGTGCATTCTTGGAAAAGAAATGGAAATAATACTCAAGGAGTGCAGCTCTCTCTCTCTCTCTCTCTCTCTCTCTCTATATATATA
>JAODLC010000100.1:17857611-17874038 GCA_026781145.1 Hippopotamyrus pictus | reverse complement strand
ACAGTACATACAGTAGTACCTCGATTCTCGAACTAACTCACTAGAACTACAACTCAAACAAACCAGTTTGAACTGGAACTTGATCTGAATATCAGAAGTCGAACCGTGAACGCTGACCTAATATAAATTGTACGCGCCAGGAAATAAATAAACCACTTATGTGTACTATTGGAGCATTTATTTATTTAAACTTTATTTTACCAGGTTAATTAACTGAAAACCACTTCTCACTGCTTTACGTGATATTCGGGAGAAATAGCAGATTACACATCGGAACTGCCAAGGATACAAACGTCATGCGTATAACTAAACTCTTCAGCCAATAAGGGCAAAGGTGTGTCGTCACGGAAGCGGTTCCAGTTTGTGCAGGTGGGTGAGAGGTCAATGCATCTAACCGTAATGCATTGCGTCAGGATCATAATGCGTTGCTTTAAGCCAGCACTGTAAGCAAGTCGAACGCACCCAATGACCGAACTGGGGAACCAAACCGAAACGCGGACTTAATACAGAGGACTAATGACAACAACAAGAAACAGCTGATCACATGGGGATCCCACACGAGGTTAACGAGGGGGCGTGGCACACGGAAGGAGCGGACAATCGGGGCAGGACAGGGGTAATGTTGGGATCTTTATCGTTTTGGAAGCCATTAATAAAAAAATGCTCTTCTTGTTTTATCCTGTTCATTTTGTGTTTAAATGCTAAAAAAAAATAAAATAAATAAAAACATATTTAGGTGTAATTTTGGGGGACCAGGAACCAATTAATTGGTTTTCCATTATTTCTTACGCGAAAAATTCGATCTCGAACTTTTTAGGATTTGATCCGGAGTACAGAACATCCAAGTTCGAGAACCGATGTACCATTGTATGTATGTGTGTGTATATATATATACAGACACACACGCAGATATATATGTATGTACGTATAAATCAGTGTTCTTTGTTTTGCATATTTTGCATATTTTATATATATATATATATATATATATATATATATACACGCACACACATCTGCAAAGCAAGGAAAACTCATTTGCTTAATAGAAATTCTTGAGGTACATAGTCCTCAGTCTGCCGAAAAGATCATGCATAATCAAAATATTTCCTAATTTTTATGAATAGAAAATGTTGTGACTACTGTAATTTCAATATTAAGCGAAAACGACCAAATTACATATCATGTATATCTGGTAACGTGTGTGTTATTCTAAAAAGTCTAAAAAGTAATTCTGTCCCCATCTGTTTTAATTGACTTACCCGGGTTTGGTTATAGTGACCCAGGCATAAGGCACAGTGCGCTCAGACATTGTCTTTGCACTGAAGGACGATTCAAAGGAGACATGTTGGTGTACACACCCACAGTTGGGATCAGAATTTGGGGAAGGGACTAACTAGGCACTTACCCCAGGGCCAACTCAAGCAAAAAAAATATTCTTAGATATCAAGACTTACAAAAATCGATATTAACAGTAAAAGTTGTTTGACTACTGTATTGGTATTTGTCTGCTCTAGAACAAGAGCATTATACCACGCCATGTACAGTGTGTCTGGGAGCCGATTCTAAATATACCCTGGCCTAGATTAGCTGTCCAGAAAATGCCTGACACAGTGTAGCCACCAGGATACTGTTGGAAGGTACCTCACTAAAAAAAAAAAATCATCAAGTTCACACAAAACGACTTTGTTCATTGTTCCGCACATCTGTCACATATGAAACAGGCTGATAACAGTGCCAAAAAGATTATGAAAGCAAAATGCAGCAAACGGAAGGCTGAGGAGGGTGACAGAAGGAGAGTTTACAGTGAGGTCTCCACAACATAGGAAAGGTTGACACAACACTGTGCTGTGACCGTGGTAACCACTGGTCTGACACAACTACTCACCTGCGATCGGCTTAATTTGGGATGCCGTACATGAGGAGCAAAATCCAAGCTGAGAGTGGCTGCCGTTTCCCAGGTTTAATTAGTCGATCGGGCAGTTCGACTCTCCCTCCATTCACAGGCACCCTCTGCACAGCTACTGCGACAGCCTGCTGGGGCTTGAATTCTTTTAATAGCTTGCAGCTGAGTCTGTCACTTTTCATGAGTGACGTGTATTATCCATAGCATGACAGTTTGTGGCCAACAAGCACAGAAAAATGTGAGGGGGGGCTATATTTTTCTTTATGTGTCCTCAGAAAAGATCTCCCTGTATCAACCACAGTACGCTGTCACATGTTCAGAAAGCGATAGGAAGGAAAACTAAAGGAAGGTGACAGTGGAACAACATTGTCAAACTGCTGTTTAAGCTTTTTCCAGCGAGGTTTACATGTAATAAAGGTCCAATCTTGAACTACATCTCTCCATGTAACCTTTTACTAGATTACACTGATTATAGCTTTTAGTTTCAAGGTCATGTTAGAAAGCACCAAATGCGCTATGCTACCAGCCTCACTCAATGTGTCGCTATTTCAGAAATACTATCATGCACACACCTCTGTAAATGCTAGGCCCAAAAGAGGTTTAAATATAAACTTTTGGAGCATATTAGATATAATCTAAAGAACTCTCCTCTGCTTCTTCTCTGCTGAAGCTTATTCAAAACACAGGTTTTATTTGTTAGGAATTGCTTTACATTTGCAGCTTTGTGGCTTTGAAAATGTAGCATTCATCCATCTTCTAACCATTTATCCTGCCCTGGGTTATGGGGTCACCTAGAACCTATTCCAGGCAACACAGTACACAAGGCTGTCTCTTCGAAGTGTACAATCACTGAAGAATCATCAGGGTCAGCCTGTCTATTGTGCATTCCCCTCAGGATGCCGAACTCTGTCACTTATCATCTTCCTGAAAGGCAGAAAGCAGCCCAGAACCCTCAAATGTGAAAGGGGAGTCGATTAGCAGCAAATTGCTCCATTTTCTTTCTCACAAAGGAGCTACACTTTGAAAGAGGTGCCATTGTACTGACACAAAATAAAAATTACATATAATGGCGCAATGTTGCATCGACAAACAATGCGGAGATGCAGACACTGAGAAGCAGCTTAAGTTGTATTTTAGCCATGGATCGATGCTTCTTAATTAAATGTAGATGGACCACATAGCCTGTGTGTTCGGTAACAGGCTACATGATTGTCGAGACCCTGCATTGGATAAATGGATATGAAGAATGAATGAATGGATTGTTTATTGTTTACTCTTTTGCTTTTGCTAATTTATCATGTGCTGTCATAATGTTATATGGGCCTACTGTATATCATTCTGTCCACTTATGTTTCTGTCCAGCCTTTGTAAGCTGTCACAAGTCGGATCAAAGGCAAGACACTAACAGTGCCACAAGCCAAAAGCTTTCATTTCATAGTCTTGATTTGTTGTAATTACTTTGCAAGAAATTGTAAAGAACATCAGCAAGTTAAAAAACTTTTAGTCTCAGGTAACACCCATATCATACAGTAAAAGGTATAGCATTCCAATGTATCCTGCGAAACATTGCCTATCTAGTAAAAAGTTATAATGCTGAAAAAGTGCTTCTGATTGTTTTATATACCATATGCATATACCATAGCATCTGTACACATCCAACATGAGCAAAGATGTCCTCAAAGTATACATCAATCATTGAATACATACACTGAGAATTATATGTAACATTAATTTTTAGAAATGATTCATTATTGTACTTCATGTTACTGTTATAAAATGGTAAGTGATTTATTATACACAGATACAACCAGGCATGGATTCTATATTGAATGTCCTTAATACCTGTATCTCACACTGTGGTTGCTGTGAACATATGAAAATTCTGAGCAGCTTTTCGATGTTCGTTTAATGCTTACTTTAAATAAAGTCGTGACAAAACAGTCATTCACAAGTTAGATTATTTATTTACAAATTTCACTACTGTTTATAGTATTAACAAAGGTTGTTTAACACACTGTTATTCTATATTAGTCAGCAACATTTTACTTTTAAATAAGCTTTACATTTGCAATGCTGCTAGGGAAATGCAGGGGACGTGTCCGGTGCATCTTGTTGTGCTTTAACAAGAAGCTACGCCCAGTTCCTTGGGTTCATATTCAGGCTGGGGACAATATGGTCATGATAAGCAGCCAACAGAAATGAAAAAATATGAAGAACTGTGGTATTTTTTCCACTGTGCCTGTTTTTATTTGTTGATGAAATCCTGAATAATCTCTAACGTGATGTAAAAAAAAAAAAAAAAAAACAGGTGGAACGTTTAGTCATGTATCTGTTGGTCTGTTTTTCTTTGTCTCAAGAGGACCTATCAGGAAAAGAGCAGAATAAAAACATTGTTAGCTAATACAGGATGGTGGACAGGGGCAGCTGCGGCCCCACAAATGGCAAAGCTGAGATAACAAGTCGTTCTCCTCCTGGCTGCATGAAACAAAGCCATGCTTGTCAGATATTGCTTCCCCTTCAAAACCATACTTCACCTTAACCTAAGATATGATTATACTGTAAACATTCAGGTAATATAAATTTCCCTGGATATTATCCAATAATTGATGGTCTGACTTTTGTACGGCTTGCTTGACAGGAAGGTTAGAAAAATGCGGAAAAGGTAAATACAGGTACAAGCTGTTCATCACCTCACTATAACCCTGTTATTTCAGTGCCACAGCTGTTCAGGACAGTCTTACCTTTGGAGTGACACGGAGTTCACTTTCCTCATAGATGTTTAACCTGAACATAATAATAGTAGCATTAATCCATTTTCTTCTAGGCTTTTTTTCAAAAGAATTTGATTTAATATGCCTGAAACATAATAAAATCACTTGATTCATGTCACGACTCGTCTGTGCCTTGGCGTTTCACTTGTGTAAAGCGACTCGTCTCACCAAGACGTGTAGCTATGGGAACATAAACTAGCCAGGCAATTCTAAGCTAATTCCAGGTGTGAGTCGTTGACTTGTATACTTTAAATGCCAACAACAAGTATGAACAAGTACATGTCTTTAGTCACACTCAGTTAAAGAACCTGAAATGACATATGCCAGTTTGTGACTCTTTTGCTTGTTATTTTTTAGAGGAGGCAACAAGTTGAAAAAGATCAGGAGCAGGTCCTCACAGGGACTGGAAGACACTCATAAAGTATGCAGCTGTGTAAACATTTACAACTGCTTAAAGCCCTGAATAAACTAATTAAACAAATAAAGTTTGATATGAAACTCTTCTTTGTAATTCCTAGGCATATCTCTGCTGAAGATTTCCACTGTGTGCCTTGGCAGGAGTATCAATACGCCACTAAATTGGCTTTATTTGTTTAAGATAACGTGGAAAGATTGTGTCCCAAGGTACTGACATCTTAACAAGATCCCCCCGGGGTTCTTCATGTCTCTCAGCATTACGTCCCTAAACTGTGATCAGCACAAATGGATTTTTTATTGCAGTTGCGCTGATGACGTGCAGCTGTTTCTCCCCCTTCTTCTGACTCACTGGTCACCTCACAGATATTGATTTTTCTGGAAAATGTTTCAACCTGGGGACTGCCCAGATGATCTATCACCCCCCCTTCAGCTATGTCTCAGCAAAACTAGACAGCTAGACTAGACAGCTATGGCGTCACTTCAACCAACTAAAACCTAAGTGTGATCTTTTCTTCTCAGAAGACGCATTGCTTTGTTTGTTACAACCTATTAAGAATCTGCTTATTCGTTACATCCCTCTGACCCAAGACAGATATATACTTAACCTGGCTATTGATTATGTTGGCATTACTGTCCAATTACAGTTGACAGGAAAGATAGTGAAACAATTGAGAGGAAGTATATTGCCATTTATAGTTAGTGGGAATAAGGAGCCCTATCAGTGCTTCTTACCACATTGTGGAGAGATGAGTTCATAGCTAACAGTACTCATGGATGCAGCGTCATGAAGGCATGGGCAACATTGACCACAATGATGAATGACTGTAGTATGGTAATGCCTTTAGGGTGTCTAGGGTCAGACATGTAGTAAAGCTAGTGCTTCTCACCAGCTCCTCACCAGTCTGTTTAGTTAGTTTTAGTTGTATTGTTGTTGTCATTGCATCAGGTACAATGAAAATTTTAAGTGCCGTTTAAAACGGTGGATTAAAAAAGGGAGAGAACATATAAAAACAGATAATAAAGCCATAATTAATTCATTCACGCCCACACACACAAACGTACATCTGTTACCATGTGCCGCATCCACGTCTTCTCCCAGGAAGGTGAAGAGTCTCACAGGCTAGCTTCACAGAGTCAGCCCACCACAAGCTCCTTTGGATTAGTACTGTGTTGAGAATCGTTTTTGTTCCATCACATGACAAATTCTGTATAAGCCTCATTTATTCCCTTTCGTGTCCAAAAATACAGCAATGGAGGGACCATCAGAGAATTTCTGGAGCTGGGACCACTTGGAGTTGTACTTGAAGTCTGTTTTTTTATTTTTTTTGAACAGAAAGAGAGACAGGATGGTTCCGTGGAGTGCTGCCGTGCTCCTCAGCATTATTTGCGACACACACTCCCAAAGCCATACAAATTGTTCAAGATTCCAGGGATTCAAGCAAGTGCAGAGTCTACACAATGAAATTCTTACTGGTTACTCCTCCAGATGTTGCAAAGAAAATGAAAACAGATAAAATAGAAATATTAAAGAAAAAATAAAAGTAGCTAACAGTGGAAAAACACATATACATACATACATACATACATAAATATACATAGAAAAAAAAAATATATGTATATCAACGGGGGTGTGCAGTGGAAAGTCACTGCAGTTCAGTAAAACATGACATAATACATACATACATACATACACACATACATACATATATATATATATATATATATATATATATATATATATATATACACTGTGGACACCATTTAATTAAGAATAAGTAGAGCTTTCATTTCAAGTTCTAAGCATCCTCCAACCACTTATCTATATGGCACATATACACAAACACCTGCACTGTCATAACCTATGGGCAATTCAAAGATGCTAGTTAACCTAACTGCATGTCACTGGAATGCTGGAGGGAACTGGAGCATGTAGAGGGAACAGATGCAACATAAGGAGAACATGCAAACTCCTCACACACAGAACAGAGATTGGACAAAGACCATGGAGATGTGAGGCATCACTGCTGAGGTGTTATCGAGTTTTTTTTTTTTCTCACTTCCACAATATGTGCTCAAATGACTTGATAAAAGCATGTGGATCCAAAGAGAATATGTTTTATGACAAATTTAATTACATTGGTACAAGACATACTCTGAACAAACAAATTTCAATCTAAAACCTGCCGGCTATCATATAATGGGAGATAATCATGGCTATTATAAATACTTGTTATATCTTTTAATCCGTTATATTAATTAATCAATTCTAAACTGCCAAGCTTTAGAAAACAAATCATTTTCTATCTCAGAATCTATACAAGAAACAAACACACAGTTTTTAAAAATATAACTCTTTCTTCAAAGATTAAAGCTCAAAATAATTTAAGGGAACTCGGCTGTAGTGTTTTTAGTAGACTATTATTAAGGGTGCTTTTAATAAAACGTTATTCAGTAGATCCATTTGTAGTTTTTCTTGTCCTTCCAGTGGTTCCAGATGACCCACAGAGCAGCTCTTGTCTCTCGTCCGTGTGAGATTATTTTGTTCCAGCGCCACTGAAAGGGATCCGGGACGTGGGAGTCACATGGCCCCATAATTAACTCCAGCCCTATTATGAAATAGCTGTGACCCCCCCCTCCCGCCACTAAGATGGCGAGCTGGTGCAGTCTCGCGAGATACCATGAAATTCCAGCAGCAAATCTGTAAGCGACCTCCCTCCCTCCCTCCTTCCATTGGGAAAGGTCTGGTCCGAAAACACACACACACACACAGAAAAGAAAAAGGAGACGGACGCTGGAACTTAGTAACTGAAACAAACCCACCGAAAACACGCTTTTGACTGAATTATTCGGCAGGACGCACGACGCCGCTCTCCGGTTTCTGGGGCATGTTCCCGTGGGGGACGGACGGTTAGCCCGTGGGACTGACGCTGCTTCTAATGCAGGAGCGAACTGGAACCAGCGAAAAGGGCTCATTTTAAACGACTAGCTAGGGGGTTCGGGGGTGGGGATTTTTCTGTTAGCTGGCTCGAATAGTGGCGAGCATAAAAGTTAAAAGCAGCTAAACTATACCTGGGGTTGTTTACATCTCCCGGCTCTTTTCGTGGCTACACACAGATGGGACCGTCCTGTTTGCGGGGGACGTCGGAGCGGAGGGGTTAACTGGGTACGAATTTAAAAAAAGAAAGAAAGAAAGAAAAGAAGAAGGGATCGGCGTGTTGATTTTGTAGCAGGAGAGGACAGCTAGCCGGGCAGCTAGCGAGCGAGTGGCTTTGAACGCAGGCCATGGACTAGGGCAAGGGCTGCGGTTAGCTCGTTCTCCATAACCGGCCAGTACAAGAGAGGAAACTGCGGGGAGATACTTCCAGGAGATAGGAGACGCTGAAGACTCTGGGTGTTTTACCTGCATAAATAGTCAAAAGATGTTGTTTGGATCATGCACTTGATGGTAAAGGCCCTGCTCCAAAGTGGATAAAGTATTACACAGATAGAGCGGCGAAGGTCTAACGAGGCTGTCCCCTGCGAGTGTAATTTGCGGTTGTTTCAGTCCTAAGTGACCTCGGTCGGATCGGAAGAGGGAAAATGTCTACGGCGAAGGAGAATCCCTGTAGGAAGTTTCAGGCGAACATTTTCAATAAGAGCAAATGCCAGAACTGCTTCAAACCCCGGGAGCTGCACCTCCTGACCGACCAAGACCTCAACCAGGTACAGTAAATCCGCATCTCGGCACCTCGCTGACGCCACGGTTTTCGTTTTTGTTGTTTTTTTTTTTGGTTGATCCCTTGTTAAATATTAATCGAGTGATCGGAGGTCCATAATTTGGCTTCGTTACGAGGGTTTCTCGTGTTAGATCGTATAACGAGGACAGCTGTGTGTGTTACTGCATACATTTATAAAGAAAGTCGTGTAAAAACGCCAGTATCAGGTGCGACACGGCACACATCTTGAAGTTTGGATCGGTTCATTCAGCAATTTCAGGGTTTCATTCAGCATGTCGTGCTCTGATGCAGCTGTCCGACGGTCGTTTCAGGGAGTCTTTTTTCGGATATGAAGAATATTGCGTATCATGTTACAATATCTGTTGTGTTTTAGTGAGCAACCTTGGGTGACTTTGTGTGTTTTGTTGTACTGTTTTGATCGTCTCATGCCTGTAGGTGAGCCAAACTTTCCCCCCAATGCGGCTGTCCTGCACGCCTGCATTACGTTCCGCTGCTGCCAGCGTACTGTACCAGCCTTACGTTTATATCATGCATTTCGCCTTGCTGGTTGGCTTTAAAAGACCCACCACATTGACGCAATCTCTTTCTTTAAACACAGCTCTAAACACTTTTGTTCAAGATATGTTTTTTTGCTTTATCTGTTGGAATGAAATGCACACGGTGGAGTCGTAATTTTATTACTCTTGAATGGTATCAAATGCGTTTACTAGAAAACGTCACGTATTCCTGTGGTTTGTCTGTTTACAGTATGAGTTCATAGCCTGCCTTTTTATGCTCCACATTACAAGAAGAGGTGGTAAACTCTAGACTGCAAGGAAATTAATGGTTCAGATTTGCAGTGCAAAATAAATTTGAGGAAAATTTAAACATTCATGAAGGTATTACATTTAGTTCATTGCGTGCTTGATAAAATCCGCTTTTAGAGAATGCTTCTAAAGAAGCACAATTGTAATGAATTCATTTTACCGTTTGTGCCTATATAAATATGTACTTAGTTATGGGTTCCAGGACACACATTGGAAAATCCCGTCTGCACAAAGGAAGGTCATTTACAATAACTTTCCCGCTTTCCTTATTTGTCCTGTTACTGGTGTATTATAGTTATAGAGTTATAGAGAGTTTTATTGTCATATGCCCAGAAAACAAGCAGTTTCGCTCTATAATGAAATTCTGACTTTGTACATCCTCCTTTTACTGCTGAAAATAGAATAAGAATATAAATGATCATAAATATATGTTATGTAACATGTTATATTGAAACATTGACGCATAAAATTCAGCGCTAGGGCAGTTTTTATGACAACTGTTGATTGAACAGGGGCTAGTAAGAAAAAAGGGGGGTATGTTACCCAATTTTAAATACCAGTTCACTTATCAGGATGGTTACAATTCAGTCCTGTCCTGTGCAAAGATCCTGAAATTCTCCAATAACGAAAAACATTTCTAAACAACACTTTATAGACTAAACATTTAGTAATACTTACTGTTAGCTGGGTGAACTCAATGAACTTGAAACATGTAATCATTTATCTGCTTGCTAAAGCTGAGACAGGTATGTTTCGAAATGTTTATTTCATTTTTGGAACAACTCTGATAATGAGGGGCAATGTTTACAGCTTTTGTTAGTGCAGTGTAGGTAAAACATGCAAAGGAGGTGTGTGTGTGGGGGGGGGGGTCCCAGAGCTTGGTCTTGAAACAAAACTTAAAATAATGTAATGGTTAGAGTGGAAATCAAGTGATGTCTTTTGAAGTGCTTCTGATAAATTAACATTTATTTGGCAGATGCTCCCACCCCCCCCCCCAAAAAAAAACAAAAAAAAACAAAACAAAAATAGGTCAGGACACACAGTAAGTCCTTTAAATGTAGATGGAGTCAGCATGAGTACAAAATCAGTAAGCACACCAAATCCTAGGAAGACTTTGTATACATGATACTAAAATATTCAGGTAAAACAAGGCCGTACCTCACCATTTCTAGTAACAGAAACCTAAAGCTGCTGTCCTGCCGTTATACCTGAAACAAATATTGTTTTTGTCACCACACCATTTGTTCACTCTCTGAATAATTAAACTGGCAATGTGAATTTCCATTTTCTTTTCTGTTTACTTGAACATTACAAAGGTATATTAATATTATTGTAGGTATCCCTTACTTAAGAGTTTTGTTTTGTGCTGTATCACAGTGTAAAAAGTGAATTTCGTTTGGCTCCTGGGATGTCGGTGCTTTTAAAGTTGTGCCAGTACCCAATACAAAGTTTTGACTGTGAATTTTAACTTTTTCTCTCTCCCATAGTGTATGATGGGGCAGCATTAATTGACTGATAAACGCTCTTGTTCTTCTGCAGTGTTTCTTATGGATGATGAACCAAGGTTCTGTCCCACCTGGTAGGTCTTGGCATACAAGCAGCTCCTGTGATCAGGCCAGTGTGACACTGGCTTTTTATGATCTAAAGAGGAAACCTTTCAGACCGCTTGTACCCTGCTGCAGTTCCTTCTAATTGATCCCATTCGCTTAATCCAGATGGTTGTCTGAAGGATCCCTGGAAAAGGAGCCAGCGCCCTGCTTTAGAGCGTCGTGGCGACGTCAGCAGCCTTCTGAACGCGTGTACAGAGGCCTGCGTGTGATTAACATTAGTTAACCCTTATGAGACTCAACAGTACAGTCATCTACTGACTTGCCTAATGCCCTGATCCTGTGATACTAATAGATGCATGTTTATTTAAAAAAGTACTGACATTACACTGCTTTTGTTGTAATGTATGGAATAATTGGCACTGTGTTTTATAAAACTTAATGGTCAGGTCTGATTGTGTCAATATTTCAATATCAGTATTCCAATTGTTGTATAAGTTGAGCAAATCAGTGACTTCACTGTTAGCCTGCAGAGAACAGTGGCCAGTTTGAAGGTTTAAGATGGGTAACCTTAAAATGTATCAGTACTCTGAGTACACTGTACTGTTTTCGGAAAAATCTGGTTTACAGCCTATTCTAGCCATCTATCTTATAGTGCAAGAATTTTCTGCTGAGTTGTTCTTTAATTGTACTATGAAGTGAAAACTTAAGCCATTGGCCACAGCGTAGAATTGAAGTGGTTTACAAGGCTTAACCTTTTTAAAAGATTTTCACATGAGTTTGTAATGTGCACTTATGTTACTTTAGTGAGTTGAGACATTAACTAGATTCAGGAACACCAGTAACCTTAACGACCCTGGTAATAATGAAGTAGCACAGAACTGAGTGAAACATATGGCACACTGACAGACTTCGATGCTCTGTGGTTGATTATGTGTTCTGATGGTTGAAAGCCTTAAAACATGCCATGCAAAAGTTTCAGCTACTTAAATAAAATCCAGGAAAAACAATTACTCATTTTGTGTTTAGCTTTAGCCTGTTTAGAAACCATATCTTTCCATTTACAGTCTAAGGAGTGTCATTACAAGACTTTATTTGTTTGTGAATGTTAATTCCCTAAATGAGTCAAGTGTTTTGAGCAGTAGCTGTATTCAGTTGTTTCAATAACTCAGATAATATTCAGGCAGCATTTTTCCATTCGCTTTTTAAAGAGACGTAATTAAATTATCAAAGAAAAATTATAGGTATACTTCCTATAAAAACATTGCATGGAGGTATTTTTTTTTAGAAGTTTGGATTATATCATTTAATTTGGTCATCAATTGCTGTGACATAACTTCCCATTTAGGTCTCAAAATTTAGATTTTTTTTCCATGTTATACATTTCGATTTCCTTTGTCGTTTTTTTGTGTATATGGATGTTTTTCAGCTTAGGAATGCATTTGATAATTATAGCGTAGGTAATAATAGACCGAATGATGCTTTCTTAAAGTATTCCTAATCTATATCTAGATAATAAGAAAACCCTCTCTGGTTTTACATTCCAGAAGGTGGTAAAACGGGTTTTAAATATGTAACTGCTTTCCACAGTATGGGGTACACATGGGTTAGGTCAAGTTTACCTGACTTGAGAATGTCTTTATAGAATGATGATTTTACTGTGAGCTGTGAAATTAATGTGCTGTGATACTGTTCAGCTTTACTATGTAATCAGTTAGTATTTGTCAGTTATGCATTAATCTAGGGGCTTGCTGATAACTACCTGTCATTTGCTGATTTTAAGATTTCATGGAAAAAATCAGTCTGCGTCATTCCTACATATGAATAGTTGTGTTCATCAGCTTCCTGCAACAGAATTTCAATGATGGCACTACCGTTTATTCCTCTTCCATGAAAAGGGGATGTGTTTGGTGCACTTGTGTGTCTGTCCTGGGAGGACAGGTCATAGCCCTCCTTAAACAAGGAGTGTATGAAACAAACTAGCTTCATAGTCACAGTGTTTCAAGCTAAGATTAGGACTTTGTGACTGTCTGCATGGGTGTTTTAAATAGCTAATCCTCAAAATAGCTATGAAATAAAAATTGTCAAAGGAGTGGCAGTTTCTATTGGTGTCAGGCTAATTGTTAAATATGAAAACGGTATGATTATACTGTAAAAGTTCTCGTACCTGACAAGTCCGGACTGAGGCGCTGCCAGATAGCTGAATTTTTCAGATAGTTGAATGTTACTCTTGAAAAACACCGGATTATAACAGGTTTGTTACTCTTTTATGCACACACGCTAATGATTATTGTACTGTTATTTTAACATGTTGCAATGACACTACTGTAATCCAACTTGTAAAGCGTGCCACACTGTAGGAATGTACAGGAACTGACGTATTGTACAATGTTGTTCTTTGTTGTTTTAAGTTAGTCACATGTAAATGTTTAATAGAGGTGTTACTTATTATGAATATTTAATTTGTATCATGTTTTAGGTTTTTGCCAATTTGCAAATGACTATCAGATATGATATTTACTGTATGTAATAGTACTACTAAATCTGAACGAGCAGAAGGCACTTAGCTGAATGAAAATCCTCACAAGATTTAGGTTTAAATTGATGGTTCTTTCATCCCACGTTATTCAACATCAGCTGTCGAATGTGAAAAGCAGATCATAGAGAACTTAAATATCAGATTGGCTTTTCTTTGAAGACTTCAGCATTTGCCTTTTAAAAACGAGGTAAAATTAGAGCAGTAACCTTGAAGCAACTGACATTAATACCATTTCATATTCCCACCTTTTTGCTCATGCTTCTGTAGTTGTCTGTGTGCAGTAGGACGTCTCAGCTTATGGTACCAGTGAAGTGTTGGACATTTGGCTTCCTCACAAATATTTCTTGGGATTGTGGTGTGGTAACTGAAGGTGGAGGTGATGTAACTGGAGGCTGGGGGCGTGGAACTGCATCACACTTGTCGAGCTGCTCAGGTCTTGGTTAAAGTCTCCAGCTTAGGTTGTGGGTGCCTCTCTTGGATGGTAGCAGTGAAACAGCCTCTCATCTCTATTGGGATGGGTTGCCTGCAGTCATGTAAGGAGAATGTTCCATCGAGGAACGATTTTCACATTGCTTTTTTGTTCTTTGGAACAGTCCTTCCTGATCATCTCCCAAACACCTTGCCTCTTCATCTTCTCTTACCTTGTCCTCCTCCAGTTTCCCTCCTTATGGGGTCTTAAAAAGCTGGTGAGAGGCTTCTGGCTGTAGAATGTAAATTGTATGTATTACAAGGATTCCCACATTTTCTTTCTATTGTTTTGAATTCTGTACTAGATTTGGGTATATGTTTACGGCTTTTATTTTCTTAACTTCACCGACAGGTTACAAAATACCTTAACCTCTTCCAGTTAGTAGTAATCATCTAGATTGTGAAATAAATTGCATTTTTAAGTACTGGAAAAAGCATGATTAGTGTCAGACTCCATATGTTAAAGAGCATTACATCCAGATTAATAAATGCGTACCAGAGATTTGCACACCTGAACTAGACCTGTTGCTATTTGGTCTCTTTGTACTTGTACACACACACTTCCTGTTTTGAGAAATGAAAGAAGTTTTCGTTTGCACATGTTAGGGGTTTCAGACATCCAAGTAGAGCAGTCTGGCCTCTTTGATGCATCAAACCGACCGCAGGCATAGATACACACCTGGAGGTGTCAGATTGTGGGATTGTGGGTCTTGTCAGCACATACTAGTCGCTTTGTACATAATTTTGCACAGTATCTTGACAGTGCTCGTGGATCTTGGGTTATCCCTAAAAAGCTTTGAGGGTCTGCAGAACCATGGTAATGCTCTTGGAAGCTGAGGCTAGACACTTAGCCTCATCCCCTGAAGTCCCTGGGCAGGGTTCATTTCCTTCATCTGGATAGCTGAAGAGTCTCTGCCTTTTTGAAAGCGAGTGCTATGGTGGCCTCCGCGGTCTTTGTGCGCAGACCCACGCAGCTGGCAAGGAATCTGTACTTCCAGGTCCCTCTGGGAATGACTCACACAGGCTGACAAAGAGCATTTGTAAACTGCCTTTCGCATCTCCAGTGATAAGGACTGTTTGAGGGCTCGCTATTTTTTGGAAAGCTCTTTGGATACTCCCTGTCAGCGTTTCACCTTAAAAAGACACACATTTTAGATAAATGTTGCCTTTAGGTTTTAGCAAAAACAAACTGGTTTGTTTCCAAGTAAGAGTTGACTCTGGGGTAATTTGATGGTCAAGGAACTGTCGGGACAGCCTTTCTGAATGCAGTAAAATGGAGCCAAATGAGAACACCATATTTATTTTGATCCTCTGTATAGAATCTGATCCTCCACTGTTCGTTCCTGTGTTTTTTACACATTTAGGAAATCCTGCTGCTTTAATTTTGCCGTACTTGATTCATTTAAGATCAGTAAAGCAAGCTTTACACATGGTTTATTGAACTTGCAAAATATTAACTTGCAAGGTGGGAAAGGTATTTTTTAATTTATTTTTAAAAACAGAGTTGCTGCTCACACTATGTTGTTCTGACATAGATTGTTGTCAGGACTTTCTAAGACTGGCATGGGACTTACGGCAAACACAGTACAAACACCAACAAAACGAGTGAAATTGCCCGGTTTAAAGAAATCACATAGAAACAAACTTCGTGTAGTGAAAAAAAAATAATGTTGTGTGTTTCCATTCTTCATGATTGCTTTTAAAAGACAAAATGCAGTCTGGCAGAAAGCAGCGGGTCATTTTAACGGGAAAACGTGCAGCAAAATGAAAGACCTAAAGCTTTGGTTAGGCCTGGACCGCGATGTGGTTTGCCTTTAAGTAATTAAAGTGAGCGTTTTGTGTCGCATTCTGCAACTGTTCAGCAGTGTACATAAAGAATTCATGCTCTTGTTTGTCATCAGGCGGTAGAAAGATGACTGCCCCGCGGTTCTGTTTAATCAAGACCCAAGGGCAATTACAGGAGCCAGTATTTGGCTTTTCCCCTTCATATAATTTTTCAACACCTAACAGATGACGAAATATGTGACCGACATTCATCAATAAACTTTGTATGTGTGCAGCTTGCTGAGATGGCGGTCAGAGGTGATGCTTCTCACTCTTGGCCGTCCGGGGCCACAGCCCTCACCAAGTCTCTTCAGTGTGCCTCATGTACGACTGTAAATAATCCCTTCCTCCATTAATATAAAGTCTGTACCACAGGGCTGTAACTCTGCCTCTTGAGAGCTAGTCAGGCTGTTCTGTGGGAGATGTGGGAGTTGGG
>JAODLC010000100.1:17810989-17827900 GCA_026781145.1 Hippopotamyrus pictus | reverse complement strand
TGTGTGTGTATATATATATATATATATATATATATATGTATATATATATATATATATATGTATATGTATATGTATATGTATAATATGGACGCTGTCTGAAGAATAGTTAACCCCAATATACAGTACTTTTTTAAAACCAGATTATTATATTATTTAAACAGAGTATTCTTGAGCTGACATAAAAATATCCCCATATATATATTTGAAATATTGAAAAACAAGAAAAGGTAATGATACAAAGATGTACTGGGTTTGTGTCTCTTGCTGTTCTCACTCTAAATATCCTTGCAGCTTTCCATCTTTGATCTCTAAAACAATTCTCTCTGCCACTAACCTGTACGTTAGTACCTGAAGATGTACATACAAATTTCTCAGAATGTGTGAAATGCTTCTGGCTCTTCTGATTTTATTGTGAAATGCAAAGTAAATGTAGCAAATAACTTTACTTCTATGGTAAAGTCCGTGTGATGGCTTTTATACAATATATATATATATATATATTTTGCCTTTTCAGTTCCTTTTGTATATGCATATCTGAATGGTGAGCAATAAATCTTAGCTTGCTTCATGACAAAAAAGCAAACTAAATGCAGCTCAGGTTTTGCTGGTTTCTACATTCAGCTTGTTCTTCACTATTTTATTGTCTGTCGTTAGTGTGGAAAACACTTTGCTTAGTAAATTTCAAGTCAAGTCAAGTTTTGAATTGTTGTGCTCTCTGGTCTAGTTCAGCGTGATGAATAGGTTCTTGCAGATTGTGAACTGAACACTTTATACCTTCTCAGCATGTGTGTGTTATGCTTCTGGCAAGTTCAGAAACAGAACTTGGCATCTAACAGCCCAGAATGGGGGGATGGCAAGACAATAGCGTTTCAGTGCCTTTCCTGTTTTTGAATATCAAACCAACAGTACGTGGTGGATTACATATCAAATGTGGTGAATAAAAAAAACACGCTCAAAAACCTATTAATAGTTAAAGCTCATGAACCCCTTGGTTTCTTACTCTAAGTATAATTTTGTAATAGCGTATTTGAGTATACTTAAATACTGTTTGTTTCACTGTACAGAAAAATAAGATTTATGCTGCGTTTAAATATTTTGCTTAATACCCCAGTGGGCGATGTGAGAAATTAGTGTGCATGATGAATATTTAAATCTACCTCAGTATCTTACTCATGAAATGGGATTATTGGCTCTTCCCTCCTTACCTTTTTCGAGGCACTCTTTAAAAAATTTTATCCCAAACATTGCACTAAGGTGGTAGGGACATTGATTCAGTGGGTTGCACTGTTGCCTCACATCTCAAAGTTTGGGGGTTTGTATCCTGGCTCTAGTCTATGTATCTGAAGTTTGCATGTTCTCCCTATGTTGTGTGGGTCTTCCCACCATCCAAAGACAGGCAGGTAGGCTAACTGACATCTCTAAATTGTCTGTACAGTGAGCGTGTATAATGACCCTATATGGGTATCTTGTTCAGGGTGTAAGGCAGTTTTGAGTCCCTTTTTTGTGTGCTGCCTGGGATAGGCTGCAGCCCCCCATGTGACCCTGCCAGGATAAGCCATTGGATAATGGATGCCTGAATGCATTTCATCAGCTACACAAATAGTGTTTTTTTTTTTTGTAAGGTTATTTTGAAGAACTGACCAGCCTTCATGTTTAATAGATCTGCATAAAAGTCATATCTGGACAAGCTAAATTAGTGTGTGGTGTATCATTTTTAGGCTTAGTGTAATGGGAGGCTCTCATATTTCCGTCAGATCTTATTTTACTTTATCTTTTTTCAGATAAAATTACAGTGAGTATAATTGTAATGTTGTCATTGTTGGGGGGGATCAATGTGATCTTTACGCACATGGGTGTGGCTTCCACTGAAATGTGGGGACAGAAATCGGCCTGCATAGCTGCTGTTGTGAGACTGCGTGTGGTACTTGTCCCAGCTCTGGGGCTTAGCTGGGTGAGAATGGACGGCCTTGTGCTTGTTCGGTCAGGTCGAGAGCATGTTGGACAGCATTGTTGATGGGGGGAAGCTAAGCTTAGCGCCATTGAAAGGGGAGCGGAAGTGGATTTGGCGTGACGCAGAGGAGAGGCCATTCTTGTGGAAACTTATACTGTACATATAATAGCGAGTATCCCGTTCCCCCGAAACATTGATCTCCGGCTGTCACACATCTGGTTTCTTCCCAGAGTGATCATGGAGAGGGTACCGCATTCATGCAGCTCTCAGCCTGTTAAGGCTAAGGCAGGCAAATGAAAGACAGGGGTCAGGCAGGGAACAAATTTGGGGTCAAACCACTACACTTTAAGCTTGTGTGCTTTTATTTTAGTTGCTATTTAAAAAGCTTGCAAACATCCTGGCTGATCCCTATCCACATTCTTGAATATAAAAAGGATATTTGCTCAAATTACTTTTTTTTTCCTATGATTCCAGATGGCCTTACCCTTGATATAATTATATCAGTGTCTTTAAACTGCTGCTCTAGATACACAAAACTGGAACGTGCTACTAACAGTATATGGGATTGTTCTACTGCTTCTGAAAAAATTGTCGCATCGCAGCCAAGCAGATATGGCATTGACTCCCCTTTCCCTGTGTGACATTTTTGTTTTTATTAATACTTTCTAACATTCCTTCAGATGTTTGTTAGTGGCCCCTCAGTGTCTTGTACAAAGGTGGCAGGAGACTTGTATATGTGGTGTTTTGTGCTGGTCTTTGCTGTTTGTACGAAGCAACAAAGTGCATTTGTCAGTGTGACGTGGCGACTGAGCTCCGGAAATGTCCTCCATCTTGCAGGACACCTGTGAGAGAGGCTTTGCCGCCATGGAGGAGTCGCATCAGAAGGTGATTGATGAGCTTCAGCGCAAGCACCAGCGCGAGCTGGAGAACCTGCAGGAGGAGAAGGAGCGGCTTTTGGCAGAGGAGACAGCTGCCACCATCGCTGGTGAGAGGTGACCGTAGATGTTACAGGGATATAGGATGACGGTGAAGGGAGCTTTTCTTGTGTTTGGTACAATCTGCCTTAAAGCTTTACTTTGAAGTACTCTTACATTTTAGCATGTTGTTCATTGTTATTTAGGTCAGTGGTTCTCCAACCGTTTGAACCAAGTACCTCTTTGGATTAGACATGGGTCGGGAAAAACATCACAGTAACAAGAAGAATGTTTTCTCTGGAATTACCTAGGGGCACTCCAAGTATCATGGGTGGTATGTGTACCATAGTGTGGTTCTCAGACTGTGGTACACATACACGTCACTGATTTAGGTTTTTTTTTTTTTTTGTAGAATTGAAAGGCTGCACTCCTGCCGTTATAGATATATTTAGTATTAAAGTATTAAAAATGGCCATAAATGGAAAAGGATAAACCTCTTAGAGGATGTAGGGGAATAGTGACATTTTTGTTGCTGACATCAGTTTGATGCACTGAAATTGACCACGGCAGGCTAGTGTGATGCAAACCAGGAGCCCACAGCCTGACAGGCAACGTTCCCTGTCCCCCCAATCCCCCGTCGCCAATGCCCTTTCGCTCTTTTCCTCACCTTAGCAATCGAAGCCATGAAAAACGCACACCGAGTGGAGCTGGAGAGAGAGTTGGAAAAGGCGCGGAAAGCCAACAGCGGCACGGAAAACGCAGACATCGAGGAAATCCGCAGACAGCACGAGTAAGTGAGGTGCTCCGCAGGCCTGCTTCCGCTGTAAGGAGTCGTGTACGAAGTGCGTGGACAGATAGGGGATCAGGTGAAGCAAACATGAGCTGCCACTACCCACGCCTTCAGATTCTGGCATTTGGCTGGTAATGTGGTACAGATGCAAACCCCCGAATAAGTAACAGACCGGCACTGTTACAAAGAAATAGCTAAACCCTTTTGGTATGCGGTGCACGTTGAATAGGGGACTTCAGATAAATGGGTTAAGCCGGTCGGTGTGACTGCACTTGGCAGTCAGCTGTAGCCAGAGGCTGCAGCACCATGATGGAGCTTCGAGGCCCGTCGCCTGAGACCCGGTTAATCTGTCCCCGCTTATCCACCCTGGCGCTGTCTATGCGCAACCCGATTGGCACCGTTCCCCGTCTGCCCGTTTTTTTTCCGGTCGAGCCAAATGCCACGCGGCGTTAGCCAAGGGTGACCCCTTGTGTCTGTGTGTGTGTCTGTCTGTCTGTGTGTGTGTGGCAGCGAGGAGCTGCTGTCCTTCCAGCGGGAGATCGAGGTGCTGTCGGAGCAGTACTCGCAGAAGTGCTTGGAGAACGCTCACCTGGCCCAGGCCCTGGAGGCCGAGAGGCAGGCCCTGCGACAGTGCCAGCGGGAGAACCAGGAGCTCAACGCGCACAACCAGGTGACGCTCTGCCGCCGCGTCATCTTCTCAACCTAGTCTGTCCAGCGTTACATCAATAATTCAAAGAATTACAGCCTTTTAACAGAATATGCTCTGTAGCCATGTAAAGTCAGCAAGTCAAACAATGGTTTATACGTGTGTGTGTGTATATATTTTATGCTTCTAGGAGCTGAACAATCGTCTGGCAGCAGAAATAACGAAGCTACGCTCTATGACGACTTACGACGGAGGCGACTCTTGCACAATGATTCATGGGAAAGAAATGTATGAACTTGAGGTAAACGGATTTCAATAAAATACGATGCTTTGATGTATGTTAAGGTACTGACGTGTGTTAAGCTAATTAATTACTTGGTTTGCGTCTGTTATTCATATGTTTGTGCTGGCTATTACCATTCAATATTACTTACTGTGATTCTCAAATGTCCTGAGTTCCAACTTGGAGTTGAGGGAGAGCAGTGTGGTTTCGGATGTCCGTTACAGGGAAGTAAACTGCCATTCATGCTGCTGTCCCCAGGTCCTGCTGCGGGTCAAGGAGTCGGAAGTACAGTACTTGAAGCAGGAGATCAACTCTCTGAAAGACGAACTGCAGGCGGCCCAGAGAGTATGTGGGGGGTGGGGGGGGGTAGTCGAAGACGCACTGTGTCATGGGAGTCGTAAGCATGCTCAGCTTGGCGACTGACGCATGCCGGAGCGCCTTCTGACTGTTTGTCTCCAAATGTTCCAGGACAAGAAGTATGCCACAGACAAGTACAAAGATATTTATACGGAGCTGAGCATCGTGAGGGCCAAGGCGGAGCGGGACCAGAGCCAGCTGAGGGAGCAGCTCCAGCTGGCCCACGAGGCACTGGGCGAGTCCTCCATGGAGGACATGGAGCGCGGAGGCTATGGTAGGAACACACACGCCATGCTACCGGAGAGCCTACATGCAGGAACAGGCCACTGCTGGGTGGGTGGGGGCTGACAGAGGGTTGGTGGAAGATGAAGTGTGCCTGATTCATATGGGCAACAAGCAACAAATCCTGTTTTTTACATCCAGTAATCCAGTTATGAATGTACAGTGGGTCTTAAATATTCTTTATAAAGGTGGCATCTAGTATAATTAGACACGGTCTAGAAGCTAACATTAAAAGACAGGCATTTTGTTCAGTTTGCATAATCTAAAAGAAAGGAGTTCCCATAAAATGGCTCTGAAAACACCGCTGGTTAAAACCGTCTGAAGCTAGAAAATATTTTGTCACAGCAGAAATTTCATACAATTATGAAATTGGTCTCAGCTGTACCAGTCGAACTTAGGCTGCCAGATCATGAATATGATTACTGGTAGTAAATCTGTTCTGCTTTAATTACAAGCCTGAAGTGTCCTTCAGCTTTTGATGAGCCCTTCTTCACGTGTTCCCACCGATGACCTCATCTCTCTCAGGGAGAGGCCCTTGAGTTTCTAGTTGCTCAAGAATCTGTCCTGATGCCAATCAAATATTTACAGATATTATGAAGTCCAAAAGCAACCCAGACATCCTCAAGATGGCCGCCGCAGCTGCCAAACGCTCGGAGCGCACAATGAGGTCAAAGGTAGGCATCCAGCACTGCTGGCCTGAGAATCTAATCCTGATATTGCTACAAGAACGTTGGCTCTTTTCCTAATGTAAACTATCTGCTTCAACGAACATTAGCTGAACAGAGAAAAGCGCTTAATGGAACACCACTGCTGAAAACCAGATATGCTCATGAAGTTATTGACTTTTGCACAACATTGCCACACTGCCACCTTCTGGGCAGCTCTGCTAATTTCTTTATCTTCTTCCAGATTCTTATCCCTCTGATACACTCTCTCTGATGTTAGCACAGTAAATTAAAATTTTGAACTTTAAAGAGCAAGGTGACTTTTTAAATTTAGTCAATTTGGAAAAATAACATCCTTATCAAATTAGTTTAGATCATATTCGAGGAACATAGATGCAGAATTCTGGCATGCTTTAATGTAGTCATGAAACATTGTCCCAGAATGAGCAAATTGTTATCTCTGGTTAAGTGAACACTGTAATTCCACAGAAAGTAGCACTTACCACTAAATTTAAAATTTGATTGTAGCTGTTTAATAAAACAGTTGATGCTGATGTATTAATATGTTGTTCCACTGCATCTGGCAGGAAAAACCCTGGTAAGTTTTGTAGGGTGTGGTGTTTTACCTCCACTGCCCCTCCCCCTTTCCCATCTAACACACCCTGGTGTGCTTCCTCCCTCTGTCCTCAGTCTGTGAATCGTGACATGCCCTGGGACAGCTAAGGCTGCCTGAAGACCTTAGTGGCTCCTAGGTAAATCCTCGGGGACAAGGGCATGCCTCTGAGAAACAAGGGTGCCCAGTTTCACTCACTGCTGCTTTTTCCCAGGGTGCCTCTCTTACTTGCATCTGAAAAACCATGATGCTTTGCTCCATTTCCCATTCGGTTCATCGTCTGTGTCTTGCAACCACAGGTGCTTGCCTTATAGCCACTCCTCTGAAGAATAATAATAATAATAGCTCTTGTACAATAGATTCTTTGTACTTTTTTTTTTTGCTCTGGAATCATCCCATTTAATGATGTTTTTTCCATTCCCGTGAGCTGTTTTATGAGCACAGGAACACTTAAGCACGCTATGGGGCTTTCTGTTATTTCTTTGGACACATCAATGGTTATCTAGACCCCTTTGCATGGATGAGCTGCTTGTCTTTTCATTGCCTTAGTTCCGGAAAATTAGCAGCAGCATTTGAGAGATCACTACCCACAGTTGCAGGGGATGCTCTTTTATGCTTGTGATGATGCCAACACACTCTGCTGAGAGTCTGTGTGGGTGTTGGGTTTATGGTTTCCTATTAATTTATACTCCCCAGCACATTGTGTCTTCCTGTAGGGTTTGGCAGGGACCTCACATGCCAGTCCTCATGAGGTGCAGGTTTTGGTAGTTCTTGTCCAGCTGAGGTTTAATTTTTCTGCTGTAATTTCGCTGTTGTCTTGAACAAGGACACAATTTAGACTGTTAAGCCACAACCACAAATTGTTAGGTTATTGTAATATTTGTTTTGTTAGAAGTGCACATGTACAGACAAAGTGAAATCCCCCTTTTTTGGTTCTTTCAGAGACCAATCGAAATACATTAGAATTAATGGTGTTTAATTATTTATAGTCCATTTAATTGCTATAAATAAGTGACTTTATTGTAATAAAGAATGAAATGTTGGTTAATAAAGAGCTCAGCCAATATCTGACCAGCCAGCAATGGAATTTTAGACCATTTTGCTCTGAAATATTTTAAGTCGTAAGTAGAGGTGAAATACAGAACTGTTGGGGCCTTTTAATATCCTTTATTTAGCCATTTTAAATTCAGATTTTTTTTTTTTTTTATTGCTATGTAGTCCATTGCAGTTTGTTTCCAGGAGATGCGCAAGACATGACACTCACAGCATGATTTAAAACATTCACATTAAATCCACATCTCCAAGGGTAGGGCAAATACACATAGCCACATTACATTTAGGAACTTTAACCCTAAGTGTCTGCATCATACATCATAATCTATTATAAAATGTGTGTGACCCCTTCCAATTTAAAGTTATTACTAACAGAAAGGCAACGCTTTATTCTTTCAGTTTGAAATGCTTGTTTTCTCAAAAATCATCCTTACAGTTGAGGAAAGGTTTATGAACCATATGGAATTATCTGGATTTCTGTATGATTAGCTCTTAAATGTGATCTGATCTTTGTCATAATAATAATCATCTTTACTAAACAATACACAATATTATATATATATATATATATATAATGAAATGGTTAAAACTATGAACATCAATAATAGAAAAAGCACGAAACCCGTAGAGCAGTGTTTCCAAGCCCGGTTCCCCCTCCCAGCTCCATATTTTTGGTTCCTCCCAGCTCCCGGCAGGAGCCAAAACAGTGGGGGGAGGGGGGTGTCTCCAACGACTGGGTTGGATAAAGAAATTGAGGGTTTAGTGAGAATTTGTACCCCCCCCCCCCCCCCATTTTGCCAACAGACTTGTTTTGAAGAGCAGGTGTGTGTGTGTATTTACACACATACTGTGTATAATTATTAGCCAAGTACTATTGTTAGCCAACTAATTAATATATAATTCATTAGTTTTGTTTTGCTCCGAGTAAATTTATTTAGAGAAAATGTTGCATTAGACTTTCGACAAAGAAAAGCACTTGGTTATCAATGTGCACAATTCTTAGGCAATCAGTGGATTTTTCTCTCTTCATCAACAGAAATTAAAAAAAAAAAAAAAGTTTTAGCCATTCAGTTTGTATAAGGAATACCAAACTATCAGACGTTCTATACAGTCCACTTCAGTGTCCTGTATGGCCACCTTTGTTCTTAGTGACCATCGTAAGCCTATTCTCCCTTGAACCAGTCAAGTTTTTTGTTTTGATCATGTCAAACTTTAGCTGAGGCAGCTAGGACCACCTGGTCTGAGAACTGTACTGCTTGCTACCTTGGCTAATCTTATACTTTAGTAAGGGCCAGTAGTTCTCAATGGGGGTTAAGTCAGGTGATGAAGGGGCCAGGACATAATTCAACCACCTTTCAAGCCTTTCTTGGCCAATCTATGGAATGCTTTGATGCATGGGAAGAGACATTGTCCTGCATGAATATCAACCTTTTTGAAAGCTTTGCTGACTTCTTCCTGTGCCAGTGTTTGAAGAAAGTATCTTCTAGAAATTGGCAGTAGATCTTGTGAATAATTTTTATACCATCTGGAAGTGTGAAAGGTCCAACAGGTTCTTCACTGAAACTGCAGCCTATACCATCACTCCTCCACCACCTTTTTGGCACTTGAAGGTGTCCAACTCTGGCCCATTAATCTTTTTCATCACGAGTCAGTCTCATCTCATCTCATCTGTCCACAAAACCTTTGAGATATGTCTTGTGATGTGTCCATATCCATTCTTAATGTTTTAGCTTGTGTGCCATATTGAGTGGAGGTCATGTTTCAGCCTTTGCGACCTTGCCAATAGCACGGAGTACTTGGAGATTCCATTCAGATTTGAAAAATGGTGGCACTTGATTCTAAAGGGTTTCTTGAAGTCTTCCCTTTAATTTGACACATATCATTGGTAGTTAATTAGTGTCATTCTCTCAACATGCTTTTTTGTCTGTTGGCCATAAAACATTCAATTCTGTGGTAATCACAATTTAACGGTTTAGCAAATTTGTTTGCATCCCTCTGACTGGCACATTACTTTTTTCTGCTCTCTATAATGTCCTTTTTCGACCTGTTTTAATAGTAATAATAATTTGCTTAATTCTGCGCAGGATAGTGTGTATATTGTCCTGTTTCTCCAAACAGAAAGTACTCAGACCAAATACTGAACATGCTCCGTTTTTAAAAAGTTTATTCTAAGAGATTCGTCTGGACTGAAAATATTAGGCAGAAGAGAAGATGTAAATAAAATACACAGTTGCCTAATAATTCTACACAGAGTGTATATATAAAATCATTTTAGTTACCTGCTCTTCAAAACAATTTTGTTCAAAGGCAAAATGGGCCCAACAAATGAGATTTCAGAAGATTATTGGTTAGAGTTAGGGTTAGTCCAGTCAGGCAGATTGTTTCAAGTTAGAAGGAATTCAGCCCCGTTACTACACCTCCTAGGAATGGGTGTCCTACAGCAATCAGTGTAGGGGCATGCTGAAGGCTCCCCTAACGAGTACCAAAGAGTCCGAGGGTGACAGCAAAGGATCTGCTGACATCTCTTGCATTTGGTAACTTCAGTGTATATGAGGCCGCAATAAGACAACCACTGAACGAGTGGCGTTCATGGTTTTACTGTGAAAGGAAACCACTGCTCTTGACAAGGCCAAACGTGTGAAGCATGTGGAAGGACTATAATGGTTTGGGGCTGCTTTGCTCCCTCAGGGCCTTGGCGGCTTCGAGGGACCAGTTCCAAGTTGTTTCAGGAATTCTACAGCCAAATGTTATGCCGTCTGTTTGTGATCTAAAACTCAAAAGAAGTTGGGTCATACAACATGGCAGCGATTCAGCCCTGCATTCTGGCTCAGCAATAGAATAGCTCCAGCAGAAGAAATCTCAATTTTAGATGGCCTTTCCAGTAAGACACCCCAAAAATATACGAGACCCAAAGCCATTTTGAATAGAATAATACCTCAAAATAGCTCTGAATGCAAAGGCTTGATCATTAGGTTAAAACATATCTAGTTGAGATTAGTGGAACCTCCTTTGGTGACAATAATTAACCACTAAATCTAATGGTGTATATACTTTGTTCCATTTGTGACCATGATCGTTTATTTTCAGTAAAGAAAGCACAATGGAAAAATATTGTTTGGTAGATAAGATGTCTTTATTATCACTGTTCAGACCACATTTTATGAGATATTCATGCAGGAATCCAGATAATTCCAAGAGCTTCATAAACCTTTTCTTACTTGTAAGTAGAACCTGGTGTCTCCTTTTCCTCTGGGGGCTGCTGAGCTGCATTTCAGCAGTGGAAGCCCTATATTAACTATTAGTTTAAAAATTAACATGGCCAGATACCATATTAGCAATGGCATTAAAAAGCTGCTCAAGTAGATTAAAAACAAGTTTAATTAGTGACTGTCCCAAGACCTGTTCTGATTGTGTTCGTACAGTGATTATATATAGAATATATGAATTTACGTATCTGCGGAGAGCATTGTGAAATATTGAAATGCATTTGAACTGGATTTCGATAATGAAAGTGACTGATAGTCATAGTCACGTCTTACAATGACATTAGTGGTGTTTCCAAACTGCAAGTGCTTTTAATTGCAATGCTTGCATATTGCATGCAGTAAGTAGTTTATCAGGGAAAGTAATTTTCCTGAGACTGATTTATCACCCTCCCAAGGAACAGTTTGTAGTCATTGCATCAGCATGTTAATCCACTGCTAAAAGCTAATTTAATTTCTACAACCTGTTTCATGCAGATATTTAATTTGCTTCATTATTTAAGACATCCATTACTTGATGTTTCAATAAGCACAAGTATCACATTCAATGTTCTTAAACACCTAAATGAAAAAAATAAAGACCACTGCTGTAGGTGGTGAGGCTAGAGCCCCTGGTGTGACAGGTGTAGTCAGTTCACAGAAGGTATTATTTGCATTTATTTAGTGGTCTATACAATGGTTTTCCCTTATGTCTGTTAAAATATGGCATGAAATCCAATCCAATACAAATAGTAATGCAAATAAATGCATGGTTTGCATAACATCCTCACTTGAACATTGTTTCAGTATACTTAGACTTCAGCCATCTTTCATTTTTAGTAAGTTAACTGAACATTTTTATGTATGCTGCCTGCATAGCTGTGCCTTTTTATAATCAATATTTTAGTGTACTGAGCTTAATATTGCGAGCTCTTTTCTGTAATTGGCTAAAAATAATGGCTGTATGTAATAACTTATGAAACCAGGAATGGTGTAGGTGAATTAATTTTTATGCAGTACTGTTTGCGTAACTTTTTTTTTTGTAGTGGTTGGGTGGGGAATGCATGTCTGTTTTCTAGTGATTAACTTGGCTGTCGGCTCTCTTGCATATAAGGGGCAATGTGACCAGTATCAGCACTGTCATTCTGTGCCATTAGCCTATCATTACAGTGGCACAGTGGAGTTGTGCTTTCATTGTACGCATTTTCCAGTGGTTTCCTAGCCTTGTCAAGAATGGCCTAACCCTCTACAATTTAAGTTGTATTGGAGTCATTTGTAATTACATTTACTTCAGCACTATAATGTTTTATTCTTCAACTAGTACAAAACTAGTGAATTCAAAGCTGCATAAATGGCATAGCCCAGATGAGTGTAGATTGTATGTTATGTAACTGCGTTATTTGCATCGATTCTTCTGATATCTAGCTGTTTTGGAAAATCCTGTGACCTGCAAAAATGACTTGTAATTGTTACTGAATGTTCCCTTTGCTTGTTTCTCCTTAGAGTCTCAAGGAGGGCTTGACTGCTGAGCAAAGACTCCACTTGTTTGACAACAAGGAAGCTAAGGAGTTTTAACGACGAAACATCAACCAGCCTCGCTGCATGTTTATTTTAGTCCTGTAATTCATAATTTAGAAACATCACAAGTCTTATGTTAAATTTGTTATGGAGTTTTTTTTTTGTCTAGAATCTGCAGTCCATGCACTACAGTTACTGTGACTTTTTCCCCATTGGCACGTCTTACTGTAAATATTTTGTGTTGGTTTTAAAGGAGTATCTATCCTATATAATCTAAACACTACTGTGTAAGCTACTGTTTTAAACATGCTCTTAGTATGTGTGAATAGCCAAAGGAAGTCAGTTTGTATTGCCTGATTATCACAGCGTGTTAATGGTTGAATATTGCTTCATAGCCAGCAATATCAAAAGTTTGCCCTAAGTAAGTAAAGTTAGATTTGGTCAGTATGCCCAATTTTACAGTCCCTCTCTGCCCTCTTTTCATTTTAATGCTGGCATAAAAAAGCTTTCAAAGGAATGGTTGCCTGCATAATTTTACAGGTTTAACTTGGCTAAATTGAGCTTTGCTTGTTAGCCTAAATAGTGATAGCTTGTACATGGTTCTTAATATCCTAGTGTTACTTAAAAAATTATAAATAAAAGTGCAAGGACCCAAGAAAACAGTGTCTAAATTTTACATGGATCGGTTCAGCAGTTATAGTAATATAAATTTATATATTTCTTTCTGTAATCATTAAGATTCACTCAGCTGTAAGTTGGTTATGTTTGTAGTGCTGTTCAGTGGCAGTCCCATTGTATTTATTTAATATTTTGGAATTTTGTTTCACGTTCTCATTTCTGTTTTCTGTTGTAAATATACAGCAAATGTATACCAACTGACTACAGGTTTATTAGCAATAAATATTTTTGCACCCTGTCTGTGTTTAATTTTATATTTCAAGTGAGAACTTTGGCTCAGCTACTCCAGGGGTCTTATTTATCAACTGTGCGTACAAAGGAGATTGCAGAAAGGCTTCCATCCCATTATCAGCAAAGCTTCCAAGACAATGCTCCTGCTCATACGGCAAAGGCCACCAAGTGGCTTGAGAAGTCCATCAATCTCATGTTTCAGGCTGGTCCAGATTTAAACCCTACAGAGAATATCTGAAGTCTCATTTATCAACCGTATGAACATGTTTTTGTGCGTAAATCATGCATACACACATTATTACGCATAGAATGGTATTTATCAGTTACTTTCTGTAGAAATGTGCATATATTCACCAACACGTCAAACCATTTGGAGCCCCATGAAGACAGAACTTTCACTGTGTATTTCTATACATCTTTATTAGTAATTGCACTGTGTCCATTCATCACCAGTGATTGTAAGAGAGCAGCCACTATTGAACATGAAGTGCACATGAACGTTCAAATGTTAATCACAATTCACCCTTAATCTGAAAAATGAAAAGGTGTGCAAAAGTTGCTCTCAATTCAAAATGCTGAACCAATATCTCCTTACAGTAGAGATCACCACTTTTCAAAGATGTTAGATTCAGTACATATAGTGAAAGGGTTTGAAATGCAAAAAGATCGACGTGCATCTCTGCCTGTGTACATCAAAGGTATGTGACTCAAAATTACTTGACTTGCTTCTTGAAAGATATAGTTTACTGCAATCACAGAATTCTCATGGACAAGCCTTTTCTTATATCAGGTAATATCCAGACTTGTTTGGTCCAAGTACTATTTGAGATCCGAAATCCTGAAACGTAATCTGCTCTGGAGCGGTTTTGCTCTGTAGCATGAGTTACCGTGGTGATGTATCCTGATAAGAGCGTTGTGACATTGAGAAACCAGCTACATTTATCCTTAGAGTTATCCGGCTAAAAAAGGAATCCAGCTTTATGATACAAGATCCTGATCCTTTGCTTCTTGCAAAACACCTGTTGTTTCAAAACATTGGCATATTCTCTTAATTCTGTAAACTTTAATTTTGTACACAAGTAAATTACAGGGGGGACCGGGGACTAGGGTTGTCGCGATCACGTAACAACATAATGTATGGAGCATGCACAATCATCACCAGGGCTTTAGATGATCGGTGAAGACCTTGTCCGGACGCTGGCTTTTCAGTACTATACGGACGTTACTTACGTCCACAGTTTGGTAAGCAGGTTAGTAGTTGCTCAAGATATTCATGAAATGCATATTGTGATGCCCATAAGTTAGTAATCTGTATAAATTCGGTGTATCCTTAAGTTTAATAAACGTGTCAAAATTTGAACTGCAAAAAGTACCACCACACCACATTTTTTACCTTGTTTATCCACAATATCTCCTCTTTCAAAGATGATGTAGCTGTTGAGCTGTTCCTTTCTTCAGTGCCATGATTTACTAAAACAATTCAGTATAGCAAAACTTAAAGAAATTATTGGTTCTCAAAAAGTATACTACAGGGTTTTCAATTGCATGGTTCAACCTCAAGACCCAAATTATTCCATTATTTCTTTGTCAGTAAGTAACATCCAAGTTGTAGAATTTGAGGGGGGGGGGGTGTATTTTTTCCTTTCTTTATTATTATTTTTTTTTTAATAACCACGCACTCCACAGCCCACTGGAAATCGCCTTTTAAACCACAAGTTAAGAAACATTGGTATAGTAGGTGGGTGAATCTCATATTTTCCAACTGTCATATGAAACAAATATGGAACACTCAAAATATTTTAAAATGTATTTAACATTTGACCTAAAATCAAAAACATCAATGGAATGAATCTGTCCATATGGTCAGCAGTTAAAAATAAAATCCCTTATGAAACATACAGCATAGGCTGAAGAAAACTACATTTGTAGAATTTCAGTTCGATTCAAATTAATATTCACAGAACTCTAAAAATGTGACCGCAAAATGTTGATCCATACGTCCTTTATTCAGAAAGTTATGTATATTGTGATGTCACACGCTTAGGGGGTGGGATGAGCTGAAGCACTTCATCAAATAGGCACCACAGCACATCCTCACGAATAGGCTAAAAGAACCTGTTTGGTCCAGCACGGTGCGTGCATTTAATTTCAAAATGGGTTTCATCCACAGCAAGGATTATTCCTGGATACAAATCAGTATCCTATGTGAACACGTACATGCCCGGGGACCTCTGGGTCTTATGTCTGTCTCTGTAACACAGCAGCTGATAATCTTGAGAAAGCTGAAATGCTGTGTTCCAACCCTTACAGTGTAACTGCTTATGGGTTGAGCACATACACCTAACATCACGAGATATTATTTCTACTATAGCAACAGTTACCACCTGATGTATTTTCAAGGTTGCTGGAACTGCTGGTAAGTTTGATGGCGCCCTCTCAAATGCCTGCTCAACAGTTTCGCCATTGACAAAGAAGAACTTGATTGAACGTAGATGTGTTGGTCTCCAAAACGGCCTTAAAGAGCTTGTGTGCATCCTGGAAGTCCGGGTCATGGATTATTAGCATGTCAACAATCCTCCATAAGGCTGCAATAACACCATCAGAAGGTCCTTTACCATGGCTTAAAAAAACCCTGCCTTTATGGCTCTTTTGTCCAGCTTAGTGCTAAAACGAGAACGATTACCCTTCTGCTTGTACTGGAAACAAGAACCTTCACTAAAAAAAGTGTATCACAGAAACCTCTGGGTATTTTCAGACAGTTCACATCAAAGCCTACTTTAGAGTAGTCTACTAGAATCAGAATCTGAAACTTTGTCATTATACAAAAGTGTAACGAAAATTGTGTGCAGTCCCTTGTAGTGCAAAAATAATAAAATATTAAAAACAATAAAATAAAATAAAATCATTATCTTACGTACAAAAATAACAGAGCGAGTTATTGCACATTATAAGTTCAAGAAGTATTGCACAGATTTAACTCTGTAAGGTATTGCACAGGTTTGTGAAAGAGAGCATACCCTTTCGGTGTTCATTTATTATTGCATCAGCCCTAGAATATGTGCTGTTTTTCAGTCTGTTTGTTTTGGCTTTTATTGGCCTGTGCCGCCTTCCTGAGGGTAACACCTGGAAAAGTCACTACTGTCAATTGTCAATCATTCAACCCCGTCAAAATGACTCAACCCTGTTGCAATAAAAATGTGATGTTTTTGGATAATAGCAGCCATAACTCCATATTACAATTGGACAAGAGCACCACATGGCATTTGGGACATCATACAATTATATTTTGCAACACTATTGTTTAATTTTTCCTAAAAAACTGTTTACTATCATGTATTTATACAACAGAGTTACAATGTTAAGCCTGACAATATCAATCTGACAATAAAAAACAATGAAAAATAGGTAAGAAAAGACACCGACACTTGGTTTATTTTGTAGCATGTTCTTCAAAAGATTTGTCTGATGTCACTTCCTCAATGCTGATGTCACAGTGACTGATCCATTATTTTTATAGGGGGTAAAGGGTATGGCATGATGGGGTTGGAAGCAAACTGGGGGGTGTGTGTAAATATGTCATGGAAAATTCATGTATTTTTTCAAAAAGAAAATATTTTTGGTTAAAGTAGACAAGCATATATTTATAGTGTATATATGTAGGACATGAAGACATGTTTCCCTGTCTAAA
>JAODLC010000100.1:17794270-17810710 GCA_026781145.1 Hippopotamyrus pictus | reverse complement strand
ATAAACATTAAACCACCTGCATTGATTGATGGCGCATAATTTATGTTAAATGTTACCTGGCTCATTTTTTGCCCAAGACTGTATAACTAAAAGTGTCATGAAACAAGAAAAAGACGAACTATATCGATGCTTTCATGAAGGATATCTGTTCAAAATGCAACATAAAGGGCCTACATTGACCTACATATCCTCTAACACAGCTACACTGAACGTAGTTATAGATATATCTCCACGTCTATTTTATTTTGGTTTCAGTTTAAAGCTATTTTGCTGTCCGTCGATTCTGATTCGTTAAATATTGCAAGTTTTTAACAAATGATTAAAATTGGGATTTACAATTATATATACCACATGAGTCTGATAAAATATTTCAGAATATATATATATATATATATATATAAAAAAAACTTTCGGCTGCAACACAATTAAAGGTCTTATATAGCACTGTTATATATGTACTATCCCACAGACAGTACACGCATATGTTTATCGATTAACAATAAAAAATTGTAATATTTACAAAAATAATGCGTGAAATGATCCAGTTCTCTTTCATACACTGGAGTTTTTATGCTGTATTTTCGTCGGTTTGTAACACTTTCTACACATAGCTGTTTCCCCATAGGTATAACCATAACAACCTATGCAGATATAAGAATCGCATTACACGCAGTTACCTCGGAGTCCCGCATTCGGCCGACGCCCATTGGTCCCTCTCGCCGGCGCGACCCCGCCTCTCCCCTCCGCGTCTCCCATGATGCCTCTCTTTGGCTACCAGCTGACTAGCCCCGTTCTGGAAGTGCGGCTCACATTCGGCTAGCGCGGACGGTGTATAAAGCGTGCTCTCTTTCGTCCCGTCATCAATTCTCCTCGCCGGAGCCAACGGCTTGCTAGACATTCGGCGTTGTTGTGTGGGTTGGCAGGAGCACACGGGACTTCGAACAAGATGTGGGGTGCCGCAGGTTCCTGGTTAAATAGTGCGTTTTAGAGCCTACCCGCCCTCCCCGGTCCTCTTCTCGTTTCGGTAAGTTTCTAGCCCAACGCAATACATTACATGGCTTCTTTTGTTTCAGCTGCGAAAGGCCTAGGCGTGGATCCGCAACCAAAGCAGCCAAAGAGAGAGATCGTGAAGCGTGATAGGGGGGCAGGCATTTGATCTGTCAGTTCACCTTCCGTAGTGTGAGGGGATTTCCCCCTCCCCATGTCTGTGATCTACACTTCAGGGCACGATGGGTCTTTTTTTTTCTTTTATGTCTGGATAGCCGGGAAGCTAGCAGCAACACTTCATGTACTGCCTGCTAAGCTAGCCACCTCTCCTAACTAGTCAGCCAGAGGGGGACTCGGCGGGGACACGCTGGAAATTACAGAGCGTTGTTAGTCCGGTGACGAAGCTGATTTGGGGTGGATGTGAAGCAGCCCTTGAGAAGACGGACATGTTTGCCTTGGCTGGAAAATATGTATTGTGTGGCGGCTGAAAGACGTGCGGTAAGCGGCTCCTGTCACTTCTTCGGCTTGTCGGCCCGGGGTCTCTCGTAACTTGTTAGTTAACCGACTGAGCTGCGTGGTCCCAGAGACTGACTTACGCTCGTAGGCGCTCGTTAAAAAGGCCGAGCACGTTTCTAAGCGAGAAATCGCCTAACTGGTCATGCTTTCGGGTTAAATGGTTATAATACGGACTGGCTACTGGTTAGAGATACTGACCAGGTTGTCAGTGCCGCCGACTGTTGGTTTCTGTGGACTGGTGACTTGACTAACGAAATTAACCAGGGGCTGGGTGGTTAAATGGCTCCTTACTTTCGCTGGTGAGCAACTACACCCAGAAGTTGCGGTATTCAGTCACATTTGACTTATCTAGACGTTAACTAAATGCGTCTCCGCTTTACAGATGTAATATTTTTAGGTCCAGAAAATAAACTAAACAGCCCGCTCCTTACTTAATTGCCCACAAACAAACTTGGGCGTTCGGGGAGCTACATCGTTATCTTGTGTCTGACTAATTTAATTAAACTTTTTGACAAGAAGTCCATGTAACATTCAAGCTGTTGTTCCTTTACGACATTTTACGCTGAAGTCCGCTAAAGTTAATTTCGCTCCGCTGTGGGGTTTTTTGTCTAAGAAAATGATGGCAAATGAATGTGTGATATACATATAGCTACTTCAAGTAGAATTTACGGGCTGAAAACTTGGCTTGGAAAATCAAGAAATAGCCGGTGGTTGACTTAGAAGCGGTTTGGTATGTTAATGGCAGCCAGAGGTATGAAGAAACGCACATCTAAAGTTGCTTTAAATTTTTGAATATTAAGAAATGAGTGACGGAAGTAATTTTTGAGTGGAAATGTGTATGGAATTTTGTACTGTTGGCATGGCTGGTTGAGTAAAAATCGTAAATCTGGTTCAGAAGATTAAGGAACTATGTTGCAACATCATTTTTGCAAATTTGGTCTTTATAGGAATTGTATTGTTTTAAGGTTAAGTAACAAGAAATGCCTTGAAATTGTACTATGTACTTGATTTGCTGTTGCAAAATCAAGGTATAAATCAAGGGATAAATTAGTAAAATGGAAAAAAAATCTAGGTTATAGACATATAGAAAATAATGATAATAATATTATTATTATTATTATTATTATTATCATTATTAATTGCTTGATATGGCAATTTAAAATGTCTTGTATGCTGGAAATGCCTGGGGAGGGGTTACTTCTCACATGTTCCTATTGGCAAACAATATGACGAGGTTTTTTTAGCCACAGGAAAATGAAAATCTTTATGTAAACCAGTCTAAGTGTGGGTGGTGATCTATTGTGTTTATTTTCAGTGGCGCAATATATTACAAAACAAGGATTCATCAAATGTTTGATTTCCCTGTACAATCAAGCACTGACAATGATAATGTTTTCTTGATTCTTTGTGATTTTCAGAATTGACATGGAACCTCCACCTCAGTCAGATGGTTTACTCTCTCAAGACCTCACAGCGTGCAGCTTACCCTCCGCCTTAAACCTGACAAAGAAAGGCGAAGACAGTCTTCTCAAAAGCACTTCCATGGAAGCCCTGCGTGTGGTAAAGAAGCCCACTTGGCACAACATTGGTTCCGGGAACAGCAGAGGACTTGTGTACTCTGAGAACGAATCTGACCACATGTCTCAGCCCAGTCAACAGATTCAACCAAACGATACTTTTTCTAATGCAACAGTCACTCTCTCGTATGTGAGCAGGTCTCATGTCTTCTCCCCCCCCAACTCCCTCTCACAGCTACCCCCTGTTTGTGGGGTTCCCTCCATAAACAGGAAATTTTCCGGACACTCCCCTCCTCATGAATCAGATGCTCTGGCGAATGAGGCTGGTAGAGGGGGTCTCTGTGTTGACATCGACCAATGCATCCTGCCGCATGCTGCTAAGCCTGTCATGATGTCATCACAGTCTGAGATGTTCGAGACCAGCACTCCGGCTCAGTTAATCGAGAGTGTAGGTGGAGCTCGTTTCATGCAGCAAGCTCTTGAGATAAATGGGAACAAAGATGCCCATCCTATGGGTATGGAGAAACTTGAACCTGGACTTGGAGATGGATCCTCGGAATGTATGCATTCTGAGGCAAAGGATGGCTGTGTGCTGAATGGCATTGGCAACAGCTTCTCAAGTCATGGCTCATGCAAGCAAAAGTCCACAGAGAGCTGCATTACAGACATAGTGGCAGAGATCAAAAAGTGTGACTCTGAAATGGTTTCCTTGATTTCAAGAACTAAGGAGCCAGTGGATTTGCTGGACAGCACTCTTTTAAGGAACACATGTAATAGAAATGGGGAATATGTTAGCCCTTTAGAAGATCCTTTGTCACCCCCTGCTACCTCATTGGATGAAACAGAAGATGTTTTTGTTTTGCCACAAACACTAAGCTCTCCCACTAGTGAGAATTTTACAGATAATGCCTCTATCATTGCAGGAGAGGAGGGATCCGGTGATCTTTCTGTAACTGAATTTCCAGTGGCAACTGTAGAAGATGGAAGTCCTCTTCAGAGGAGTTTTGGTAACAGTGATGATGTTGAAATGCCCATCACCAGCAATGGAATACAAATACTGCCAGCAGATGTGCCAGAACATTGCAGGCCACTATCTGATCCGGATGGTGATCTGTTGAAAAGCAAGGGCAGGTTGTGTGAGGTCCAGGAAAATAACACTTTGGTGCCTGATGACTCTGTTCTCAATGGGAGTGTGCTTGCGCAAGAAAGGACTACCCAGAGGAAGAAACTTCCTCCCCGTTCCAGGAGGGGAACTCGCTTAGAGGCCATTGTCCAGAACATTACACCTTCCAGGTATAAAGTGACAACTAATTTACATTCCAATAAAAAATGCTGCAGTTCTCAAACTCGCCCCATAAATGTAGAGGTCCTCCAAAGCCAGGATTCCCCAGGGGACGCATCTGGTTTAGAACAAGAGCCCAGTTTAAAGATGACAGTCTTGCCGAATATTAACACTGATAACACTGACACAGACAAAAGTAAAACTTCTACCTCAGACTCAGAAAACTTAAGCACCTTCAAAGCTTTATATAGTACCACATATCAAGAACCAGTAAACCACGAGGACACAGAAAAGGACCAAGTTAACAGGTCACGACCCAAGCGTTCTACAAGGGTTAGGGGAAAGTTGGCCATGCCAAAAATATGTCCAAGTTCTGCAAAGCAGCACAGGGTTTCAGTGGCCAACAAGCCTATACCTACTAGTAGAAAAGCCCATATTACCAAACGAAAGCGGAAGAAATACAAAACTGGACAATCCTCCTTGTTTTCACCACAGGAGCCAGAAATCAAGCTTAAGTATGTGAATTACAAGGATGAGAAAAGGGATGTTAAAGCAGACACCTTCTCCCCATTTATACGTATGGAGGTCAAGGAATATTCTACATGCACGGTTATCAACTATGCTGAAGAGGAGAATACAAGACTAAGAAAAGGACAGCAGCTGGTGTCTTCCAGGTTTATTTCTGGCATGGTTCCAACAACCTCTTGTTTGCAACTAGGTCGTGTTAGTGCTGAAAGCAAATGGCAGAACTCTCTGGTCTGCTGTTTATGCGGTGGGTCAGCCAATGTCCTGGACCTTGGGGATCTTCATGGGCCTTACTACTCTGAGGGCCACAAACCAACTCCTAAGCCTCTAGTTAGTCAGCAGGACCTAAAGGAAGAGGATGATTCTAGTGACTCTGACTCCTCTTCCAGCATACGCCGAAGAAAGCATGCCCAAGGCGGGCGCAACTGGCCCCAGAGACCTAATCACAGGCTGAAGCGGCATGATGTCCTCGAGACTTGCTGCAGGTGGGCTAATGACAACAACGGCTTGCAGAGCCCTTCGGCCAAGAGGCCACGGACCGACTTGGCTGCTGGTGATTGGTACAGCCCCCTTGTGGTTCCCTTGGACACCAGAGAATATTGGGTTCATGAAGATTGCAGCATATGGTCAGCAGGTGTCTATCTGGTGAAAGGAAAGCTTTATGGACTGGAAGAGGCTGTAAGGCTGGCACAGGAGACGGTGAGATTTAAATTATATCCCGGTTACCACAAAACTTCCGGAATTTCAGGTTTGTTCACCCAAATCTGGGTGTTTTGTGGACTGATTTTAGTATTAGTCTTATTTAAAACTGTATTTCATTTATAACGCACCCTCAAAGTGTGTATAATAAAAACAAAACTCTTCAGGTTTCTAGTCTGTTTTCCGCTTACCCAACTTGGCAAGTGAAATAAGAACAGGAGATGCTGTTGTATACAGTAAGTGTGTTTTGAACCTTTAATAATTATATCCGTTTGAAACTGGGTAATACATATTTTAAAGTAGAGATCGTTAAAAAAATTGGAAAAAGACAGGTGTTCATTATAGCTGCCAAGTTAAACTCCTCTTCTGGAGAAGTGTACTGCTACTTTCCTGTGCTTTGTCTTGCCATGCACATTAATTTGCCAAGTGACAGGAAAAAAACATGTTAAATATTATACATAGAAAACTTGATGACTTGGTAGATCCCACCAGGTAGGTGAGTGTGTGTGTGTGTGTGTGTATTCACCCGTATTGGAATTCCACACTCTTAAAAATGAAATGTTCCTGGTCCTTGTTATATTTTGATTACACTTTAAACCGTTGTGGTTTATGGGCACAAGTACAAGGTCTGATAAAACATGCTTGCACGTAGGGCTGGGCAATATCATAGATAATGCATCACGCATGCTCAATAATCACCAAGGCTTCAGATGACAGGCACAACATTTGGCCACGCGCCAGCTTTTCGGTGCTGTACGGACACTAATTTATGGCCACAATTTGTTAAGCAGTTTAGTAGTATGGCTAAAGTATTAATGATGGCTGAAGTATTAATGAGGCTTCATATGACGTCATTATTAGTATAAATACGGCATATCCTTATGTTTGATAAATGTGTCAGACTTTGAACTGAAAAAGTACCACCACACCGTCAACGTCTTTTTACCTTGTTTATCCACAAGATCTCCTGTTTTAAAAGATGTTGTGGCTGCTCTTGTTTTCAAAATTGCACCAAACCGTAGTAAAGCAAAACAGTATTATGTGGGGTGCTCCGCTAATCGAATTTAAGAAACAAAGTTTATACAGATTACTAACTTTTGGGTATCACAAAACGCATCTCAATATTTAAGCCATACTACTAATCTTCTTACCAAATTATGGGCGTAAATTAATGTCCGTATAGCAGCGAAAAGCTGGTGTCCGGCCAAATGCCTAGTCTGTCATCTGAAGTCCTGGTAATTATTGCACATGTGCGATATAATATCAATATATCACCCAGCCCTACTTGCATGTATTCTCGAGAGACTGCTGTATAAATCTGTAGAGTCTGTGTGCTTGTATTGTTCCCCAGATTTGAATAGTGTTTTTGTTTTATTTTATAATGTGTTTTTAGCTTTTTGAATTATGTTTACATCTGAGGAAACATGATTTTGGGCAGTGATCTCTTGAAATCCATCAGTGAAGCAATTAAGAGTTAAGAACCTAAACCTACACCACCTGTGGCTGTGTGACTGAAGTTCACCACTTCATGCTAGACTTTGTGAAGATGAACTGAGACTGAGATTATTGCAGAGAGTAAAGCTACTTATGTATTATAGTCCTTGACACTTGTCAAAGAGCTTTCTAATTGCTTTATTTTATTCAAAATTAAAAAGGTGTTCCTTTCAAGTTAAAGAAAATGTCGCTTGCATTCCATATGAGTAGGATTAAAATCAGTCAGTAGGGATTTTCTTTTGATCTTTTCAGTCTAATTCTGTAAGCTTGGTTCCATGATTAAATGATGAAGCATATAAGAATGTGCCTGCATGTGAAGACACATTCGTCCTGGCACTTGATGTAGCTGACAGTAGTAAAGATTCTAGCTTTGAATAAGTGTACTTATCCTTCAAGTTGCAACAGAGCCATGGAGAGATGGCACGGAGTAAAGGTTGTGAAATTTTACATTGAAAGTGAGTCCTCCTGTCCATGTCTTTAGTTTTGTTTACTCTGTCATATGTTTCACCATTTTACTGGCCTTATAGTATTATGAGATTTTGTACTGGAAAACATTTTAGAGATGGGCCGATCAACATTTTTTCAGTTCCGATCTGATTCCGATACACAACTAGTGGTAACGATACAGATTCCAATACAAGTGCTCTTTTTACTTTAATAGTTTAATATCATAAATGCACAAAATATTTATACTTTCTATTTATATTTACCAGCTTAAAAATATTGTTGTATACCAAAGTCTTTAGGCTACTTGAAACATTCATGACGTAGCATTCCACCTCATTTGTACATCTTGTTTTAAGCATTTTTGTGGCACTTGCAATTCAGTATAAAGCAACACATTTTTTTTTTCTCCCACTGGCAACACCGTCACTTACACTTCATTGCAATAGCAGAATAAGCTGTAGCGAGTACACAGAACAGTCCAAGCTAGCGACTCCCAAATCATCCATTGCTTTTTTTCATATTACTTGTGTTGTCTCACACAGTCATGTGTAGAGCTGCAATGATTCGAGTAACTCGAATGACTTGATTACAAAAAAATCCTCGAAGCAAATTCTTCTCTTCAATGCGTTGTTTAATCTACATGACTAGGTACTGCTCAGAGATCACCGTGTTTGACACAGAGGATTATTACTGTCTGCTGCATTTTGTGTATTAGCGTGGTAGAAAAAACATGGGGTTCCTATTGGGACCAATTGTAAAAAATGCCAGAAAATTTTCCGGTAAACTTCTTGGTCATGGAGATGGTGAATAGTTCCAAAGATTGACATTCACAGCATAGAATCGCATTCATTTCCATTGCTTACTAAGTACGTTTAAGCGGTATGTTGATAAAATGAGATTTAAAAAAAATAAATGTAATATATTAGCTGTCATTAATATACAAAATATTATTTTGTTTTTATATGTGCTCAGCTTTAGCTGTTAATGTTTATTATTAATAGTTATGACTAAAGGTAGCTTGGCAGCTATCAAGGCTGACGTTTCCATTATTGACGGAGGGTAACATTACATATTAAGCTGTTCTGGTTACCAACAGCTTCATGATTAGTTTGGTGATTTAAAATACCAGTTTACAGCTCTCCTCGGGTCACATGGTTCAGTGTGAATATGCTACCAAATTTATGGCAAAATAGCTTAAGTTATTTTGTGGTAATTTATTTGCCAGAAAAAAGCGTCGCAGTAAAGCGATGCTTTTAAAGTGCTGCATTTGAACAAAGTGCTTTTTTCCCCCCCACATTTTATCGTCTTCCTCATGTTGAATTACTTAGAAGATCATTGAAATAAAATAACTTCTGTTTGTCCATATGTCCCATTCACACCTCGCACTTTAGGGACAAAAATAGTGGCAATTTTTACAATGTTTGCCCAATTTAGCTTGTTTTGTGGGTGAAGAATAATGATGGATTTTGATCACTGGACACTTGAGAAACTGTTTTTACAAAGATTGCAAATTGCTGTACTACTAGTTGCTGTTAAAAGCATTAAGTACTTGCAGATCATCACCCTCATCTGATTTTCTAATGCTCCCCCTACTGCGAAGGGTATGTACATGATGTCACAGCAGCAACAGTCACTCTACTCGCATCCACTGAGTAGCAAAGAAATTGAGTGGCAGCGTTAGCGCTCAGCTTGAATGCCGCAAAAAACACACCTAAAATGGGACAGAGCTGTCATTCGATTGATTGAATTAATAGATTTAACATGAAATAGGAGCCATCTTTTTAGAGACTCTTAAAAACAAAAAAAGTGTCAGACGCGGATCAGTCCTGTATGGCCGCTACCCGATCCATCAGACAGGTTTGGATCGGCATTGATCCGAATTTCAGATCCGTGCATCTCTAATTTTAATAAAAAGTGTTCTTTGGTATCTCATTTGGTAATATTACAATGTTTTAATATCAGTTAGTTGCCACTGTGTAGGTGTTTCAATAACATGGTTTGTCTCTGTCCTCAGGTTTGCTCCACTTGTCACAACAGAGGTGCCACCTTGGGCTGCGTCTTCAAGGGCTGTCCCAATAAGTATCATTACACTTGTGCATTGCATTCTGGTGAGTGGGGCCCTAAGGGACTGCCTGTCTGCATACATGCAAGTTTGTCATCTTTGCTGCATGTGGTGCAGTCAGACTTTTCAGGAGATTTATTATGATGCTTAACTGATTGCTTTTACAACAGTCTTTCCAGCAGCTGATTTCAGGAGATGAACATGCCTGATAAGATTCTAGTGCTTTATCTGCTTACATGGAGTGTGTTAATGTTTCTCTTGTAGTGCAGTCTTTAACTGGTCCATGATATGTGCTCTTAGCAGTGCTCATGATTTTTTTTTTTTTTTTTTTTTTTTTGTGCCAGTCTGTTCCTTTGCCCCACGCTGGAAATTTGTCTTGCTGCCAAATATGTGGTGAAAATTGTGCTCTTGTTTGTTTGAATCATTGTGGTGCTCTTCATTCATATTTTTTGCAGATTGTGTGCTCAACGAAGAAAACTTCTCAATGAAATGCACAAAGCACAAGGTAACGTCATTTTTGCCACTTCAATAGCTTGCTATATTTGTCATTCACTTTTTCCCCACTTCTGCATATTTGTGGTTGTTTTATTTAAACTTACATAAATCATTGCAAAATAACTTGCAGTGGCACAGATGCCGCGATTCGATTCTGATTCACAAGCTAATGATTCTATTCAGTACGATTTGGATCCAATTCAATCCCATAGGAGTGTATAATGAAACACTGTATACTATAGTGCAGCTTTCAATATTTGGAGAGATGTTTAAAAAGCTCTAAATGGAACACAAATTTACAAATGCAGAGTCACTGGAAACAAACTGAAAACTACAAAAAAAAAAAAAAAAGGCCAAAGGCTTGTATACCAAAATCTTATTTCAGAAACATACCAGTATTTGTTTAGGGCTGAATCGTCCCTGACCTCACAATTCAATTAAATTTTCATTCACAAGTGCCCAATTAGATTGTTTTGATTTCTGTTAAATTTGTTTGACAGATTCTCTAATGTGCAATCAAACCAGATTTGTTGTAAATAGACTATAGACACAGCACTGTAGCGTCAACATTGCAGAACAAAGCAACTTAAGATACCATTAAATCACAAAAATAAGATGACAAAATACAATATATAAGCTTGAAATTTCTTCTTGTACCTACCCGTGAATACACTGAAATATTTTGTCCACACTTCTCCCTCTTCAGTTCTTGTACCTAGCCATATATAAATACATGCATGCAGTCTTTTAGTCACTTTCGTTTGCTTCAGTGTTACCCACAATGCTTGAAGAAACGGATAATTAACAATACAGTGGTTCTCATTCAGAACTCGAATTTCTTAAGTCGAACCAACCAGTTCGAAAAAAAAAAACTACCTAGGACTTGATCTGAATCTCAGAAGTCAAACCGTGAACACCGATCTAAGATAACTTGTACACATGGGGCTAAGAAGGGGGCGTGGCACACGGAAGGAGCGGACGATCGGGGCAGGACACATTGTTTGGATACATTTATTTTCTTACTTTAAAAATTACTGTTTTGATAGATGTTTAGTACAGTATAGGCTCTTCTTGTTTTATCCGGTTCATTTTGTGTTTAAATGCTAAAAAAACATTTAGGTGTAATTTTTTGGGGCCGGGAACCAGTTAATTGGTCTTCCATTATTTCTTATGGGGAAAATTCGATCAGAACTCGAACTTTTTAGGATTTGATCCGGAGTTCTGAACAGATTAAGTTCTGAGGTACCACTGTATTCTCATAACTGACTGCAGTTCACATCCAATATCAGTTTTCTCTTTACATTGTTTCCTTTAATGTGTTTTATTTTAGCAGTGTATTGAATATGACTGGTTTAAGAATAAAGCCCTTCTTGACTTGCTCGCAGTCACATGTTCTGAGTACTGCACTACCAGGACTGACAATGCACCAAGATGTGCAAGCGCCTTATGCTGCCAATACTTTTACAACCCAGCCTATTTAGGCGAGAGAGAAAATAGCACCTCCTATACAATAAGAGGAACGATACAAGTAAAATTCAGTGAAAAAATGCTACCAGCTAAAGGTTTTTGCACACCACAGGTTTTTACCGCCTTTCCATTTACTTCATAAACTGCAGATTTTTTATTCTTGTTAAGCATTGGAAAGTTTAGTGAATAAGTATAAATGAAAATATAAGTCAAATAAAACAAGTTTCCATAACATGGAAGTGGTATCTTACATCCTATCAGCTGGTTGCGTGGTTATGGCATAGTCAAATTCTCGACTGTCCTTTTAAATGCACTAGTTAACAGTTTCATCCCATGAACCAGGAGTACTTAAATTTACAGTGTTTACCAATTCTACAAGGGACCTAACTTGTAGGCAAAGAATATTACGTGTATTTTTAATGTTCAGTTTGTGTAAAAACGTTTGGCTGGTAGTGTATTTTCACAGGGGAAAGGCATGAATTAACTAGATCAATGTTGCAATTTTGTGAATTGATATTGAATTGTAAACCAGGATCATGATTGATCATAAAATCAGTATTTTTCCCACCCCTAGTAGTAAGACACATTAATTTATCAGGTATGCATTGGGTAAGTGTTGTAGCTGGTATATAGGGGTGTGTGGGTTTTCCTGGTGGAACATTGAATAATTTTTCGTCCAGTGGTTTCAGTTCAGGAAGTGGTTCTTTAAAAAAACATTTTGGAGTTTGAGGTAGATGTTGCTCAGATGTCATTTGTATGGTGTCAAAGAATAATCCTGATGTATCCCCTTAATTGTCCAGAATAAATCATTCAAAGGAACCTGTAAACAGGAGAGCAGGTGACGGGAGAAGATGCTATGCAAGGTTTGAGTTTTTCTGTAACTGCATGTTTATTCCTCTTCTGTTGCCAAAGAGAAACGGACACAGAAATGACAGAGAGTAGAAAGACTCCCATTGCTGTGCTGTGTTGACATCATCCATTTGTGGTGAACAGCTCAATCAAGTGCCTTATAATTATTACTACCAAGATACATTGCACTTGAAAACCAAGGGATTTTTTAAAATGTTTATTATTTGAATAAGGAAGCAATGCAGTTATGAGGTCCCAGTGCTTTTCTTTCTTTAGAGTTAAGAAACCATTTTGTTCACCAAAATTAGCATGATTTGAAACTAAGTGTCTGAAATTGAAAAATAGTGTGTAAGCTATGATTTGTATACCTCAATAATTTGTTCTCACTGATGTAAACTGGGAAAACGTTCCAAAAAACATTTTAGAATGGGGTAGAAGTGCTTGTGCAGTCGATCTTGGTGACGAGCACTAACTGATAGTGGTATGACAGTTACGGTGGCCTCGAATTAGGCCTTTTCTGGTCATCTACTAAACTAAAGGTAATCCTGATACTGATATGTAACTGTCTGATATAGTGATAACAGGAAATCCAAAACGTCAGCATATAAATCTATACCATTGCAAGTAGTTTTTAAGGAAAATTTGAAACTGAAATAAATTCACTTTGTGAAGCCTTTTGTTTGATATTCCGTAATGTCAGTGTTTGACAGGTTGCTTCTTTCCCTAACAGATCACAGATCTTTCCCCGGCAGATTGAATTGCCAGCAGTCTGCTGAAGCACCTCTAGTTGGTCCAACAACATGGTTAAACTGGAAAAATGTGCTAGAATGTTTTTGGAAGCAAGGGTTCGGTTGAATGCAAACACCAACAAACCTTAATTGTTTCTGTTTTTTAAGTACTGGCTCCACCTATAACACCACTGGCAATCTTCACAGCTGCCTGTTGTCTTCTGGAATTTGTATATTCTTCCTGGTCTGAAGCCTTTAATAGTACCACCATGGGTAGCTTAGCTTGCAGTTTAAAACTGTCAACACAGAATCTAGTTGCTGGTTCAAAAAGGCATAAACTTGTTGTATATTAAGCCCTAATCCATTGTAAGATTGCTTTAAACTGTAATTTATTGCCATTTTAATTTGAACACGAAATGTATGGTGTTTCATGTTTAAAGTAATTTTATTGGAAAATGCTCAATTAAATTTCTCAGCTGGATATATAGTTTTTACAGTTTTGTAAGTGCAGTTTTCAGGGGATTATTTATATTTTGTTTTTGACTCTACTGTTTTTTTTTTTTTTGTTTTTTTTTTTTTCCCTTTTCCTTTTGGTGAATGACCAGTTTGTGTGCGCATTTTCTGCTTTTATTTAATTTTGAATGGCAATAGTGTTGCATATTTTCCAAGACTGCGCATACTTGTATGTGCGTGCCTGTGCGTGCACATCTGCCTCTATAGTGTCAGTCCTTCATTCAGTCATTGAGACAGCTGACTTTTCAGAGTTCTGCAGGACGTTCTGCAAGCTCTTCATTTGATTCCACACATCGACTGGTGTGTGTTTGTATGTTCACCACTTGAATGTACTACTTGTCCTCACTGCTTATTATAGCTACTTTTTGAAAGGTGAAAGGGGGTAGCTGAAAGCACTTTTTAAGAGGCACTTAAAGCATTAATTATTACAACTAATGTGTGATTCCCTGCACAGGCCCCATATTTGCCTGCCAAGCTCTTACCATATCCCTTGTTTACAATTGCCCCCATCCCTTCATCAGTGTTTTGGGCATTTGTAGAATAAATGGTTTTCAGTTGCCATATCTTGTTTTTGCTTAAATTGTCTGATTGGAATTTTAACAGAATCAGTTCTATGGGGTGTCTATTTAGGGTTTGTGAAGTGAAATGGACTGTCAACCTCTGTCTCCTATGATATTGCAATGCATGGCTCGATATTAATGTGTGCCTGGGACAAATTAACACTAAACCACCTCAGCTTTCTTAATTAGTGAAAGTACCACTTCAATGGGGGGAGGTTTTGCTTGGATGGTTTTTTTTTTTTCTTCATTAAATTTTTCATTTTTATTGTTAATGCTCTCTTAAACACTGAAAGTTACAGTTTACAAGCATTTGATAATAGAAACAGGCCTTTGCAAAAAATACCTCGCTTTAAAAAATGTTGCTGTTGTTCGGCTGCTTGCTGTCAGTGGCATGCAGGCAGACAGATGTAACGATAATGTGAAATATCGAGATGCCCCCTGGAAGATTAGCATTTGTTTTACATTTAACTTCCCTCTGTTTTTCAAAGTTCTATTATAGGTATTCAGCAGTATTTAAATGGCAGTATAGTTCTCATTCCCAGGATTCTATAATAGATCCTACATCTCCAGAATTTGTAGCTGTTAGCGTTAGCCATGTGCTATTTATTAGTAAATAGTGGAAATGGGTTGTGAACTCATTATTTCCTACAGGTAAATATGTCAGAGTACGGGGTACCTGCACAGCAAATAAACCAGTGCTTTAATCTATGTTCTTTCAGCTTGTGTGTGGTTGCATTAGTAGTTGACATGCACAACCAGGCAAAGTTAATGTCGAGCCCTGCTTAAAGTTATGCTTCCAGGAGGACCAGTACATGAAGTGCCAAAGTGGAAGCTAGTAAAAAAACTGACAATACATTTCTATGGTGATTACAACTTAAATTGGCGATTTACCGTACTCGGTTATTACCCAAAATTTGAATATGTGCAGTAGTGTCCCAGTGTTTCTATCATTGCTAAAATGAACTATGAAGAGAGGAGTCGTCATTAAAAGGTAGCCTGTAGTATTATTGGCCTGCTCATGCATATGTCGGTGCTTCGGTATATTTATGTAAAATTACATATTTAAGACTTTCTGCTGTGTCTGAAGTACTACCAAGAGAGAAAGTGCCGGGTATTTCTGAATGACAATTAAATGGATCTAGGCTGTTAATGTTAAGTGTTACCGGACAGGCCTCTCTGGGGGGTTTATTATTTTTATTTTTGATTATTTGTGATGGGGATTTAGAGCAAAAACTGTGTTGCATGTTGGTCCTGCCAGGGGGTGATTTACCCATAAGAAAACAGAAGGAGAAAGAAGTATTACATTGTCTATCAGTTGTTGTCATTTTTCCTGTCATGAATTTTGTCATAATAAATACTCTGTTCCTACCCTGTGCTGTCAGTCTGTGTTGAAAAACATTGATGCAAGTATATCAGATATTAGGTGAAGAAAATTCTGTATTGTTCAGCTTCCTTTGCTTTCCTTTCAAAAGCTTTAGTCAGCAACAGTACACCAAACATGCTTTTTTTGTCTTTACCAGAAAGATTTTAAGGTGTAAAATGGCTACGTTCTCATTTTATAAATTTGTTTGAATATTGAATTTTTTAATGTATTTTGTTGTTCCCATGCACCCACTGCTGGGTACTCAGGATTATTCAAATCTGAAGTATAAAACTATTATTTGACACGCTGTTTTAAATTCTAAAGATATCCAATCAAAATACAGGCCTTTTATTTTTTGAATGTGATTGGGCAAGTGTAAATGTACCTGAAAATGCAGCCAATGAAAACGCCCCTTTCTAAAGGTCAAATATCAACTTTTGAACACTATAGAGCTTGTATTTTTATGTGTTCCTCCATTGCAATCTGATGTTTGCCTTATCAGTATTAAACGTTTTTGAATAAAATCAGGTGTTTGTTGTTTCTGGGAAGATCGTCTTTAAACAAAAGGCGTATTTTCAATTACATTCAGGCTTAGATTTTTTTTTTTTTTTTTTTTTGGAACAGTGTTTACGGTTCAAGATTGCATTCATTGACAATTATAAAGCTTTCATAGGAACTAATGTGTCTATGTGTGAATACGCTGACTTTGGTTATGGGAGACCTGCAAGAATTCTGCATGTTTTGCACGACGCTGAAGTTGGTTCCTTATTCACAGCTCCTTATTCGGATTTTCCGGTCCACCTTAAATGCTTCGCAGTCAAATGCAATGACGGTATTGCGCCTGTAGGGGGGCAATTTAAATACCTTAAACCTCTCTGGGCCAGGCAAATATCAACTTCTCAGTACACATCAGGTATCCTACTATACAGAAAAAGT
>JAODLC010000100.1:17759955-17794170 GCA_026781145.1 Hippopotamyrus pictus | reverse complement strand
TTTGGCTGCGAAGCATTTAAGGTGGACCGGAAAATCCGAATAAGGAGCTGCGAATAAGGAGCCAACTTCAGCGTCGTATGTTTTGCTGGGTTTTAAGGTATGGTTGCTTTTTAAATTGCTGTATAAGAAAGCTTTGGCTTGTAATATCCGTTAGTTTACATTGGACAAACTACTTCACTTTGGCTGTGTTCAGCATGTCAAAGTCGCATGGTATGGTCAGAAGTTCATTGCACATAAAACCCGAGTGAGTTATTTGCAGTGTTGGGCAACAGCTACAGTTTACAGCTTCCATGTATAGTTTCAGTATGCTGAGGTGACATTTGCATATTCCTCAGAATTGCGTATCTCGGCAACATGTCATTGGTATATTGTGTAGCTGTCACATATGGTCCACTTCTTTCTTGCAACATGTAATATTGATCGTATAGTTTTGTATCATATTTTGTATATAAATTGGATGCTCTAAATGGGGACTTGGGTAGGATTAGCTGTAAATTCTTTGCTGTATTTCTTAAATATATTAAACTGGATAATAATAATAATATAATTGGACAAAACGTATAACATACATTTATTAGATTACCTGAGAGCACTCACATTGAAACGATGATCGCAGTATGTTTTGTAACCTCATTCTTTGTTCATTTAGGTTTCTTGATTGGTTCCCTCGAGCTTATCTGTTTTTGTGACGATCGACGCTCCTCACGTGCAGGTCATCGTGGAAAGTAAGTAGCGCTGCTTTTATCGGACATCGCCCCAATACGGGTACATTTATCGCGGTGTAGCGGATAAACCTCGTGGGAACCAAACGGGCAGGAAAAAACAGCGAGGTACACATGTTATTTAGAGAACAACAACTCTGCCAAATATTAGCTGGAAGCTTGACAAACTCCCAGCAGGACATTTTCATGCCTCTCATGCTGCTGCGTATTTCACATACGGCTCCCTGTTGACTGACTCCGTTGGTGATGAATGTTAACGCCTTTAATTGTGTTACCTACCTCCTGTGCGTCCAGTGAAATAACAGTTACTATCACAAAAAGGAATTTGTCGGAATATAAGGTGCAACCGCGTTTCTTGTGGTGGACGGATTGTTTAAAGTTTGTGGACTATAACTTTGGAGACATCTAGTGTTAAATCTGTGTAAATGTGTGTCTTCCAGATAACGCGGGTTCGAATGAGCTGCATGAAAATTTGCGTCGCCGTTCCGACATTGAAATGCTTCGGCACTTTTTAACAAGTCCTTAAAAGCGATGTGATTGGGAAGAATGATTTCTGCCGATATAAGTACTTTTAAGATGCTTAATATATTCACTTGTATATGGGGAAGCATGAATGGGCAATATTGTACGGTACGTTTTTGTCAAACATTTAACAGATTTCCTTTCCGAAGACGTGAACCGCCTTAATACATTCGTTTTGTGGAAAAAAATATTACAATAGAATTTTTTTAATTTGACATGAATTTGAATATGACATGAATTTGGAATGTTACCCATAACATAACAGTGTTGGTATTCTGTAGTTTATAGGCTAGCTGTAGAATAAATGCCGTCATTTTTTAAAATTAATTTTTAAATTTGTCGTTTTCTTTATTACATATGTGAGTTAAACCAGAAGGTGACTGTCGGCACTCAGTAATACACCCAATCATTTCTGACGTCTCCTGCATGGTTTAATGAGAAATTAATTCTTATTACTTTTGAACCAAGTGGACAGATAACATATAGTGTATGAATCTGAACGGATTTGTATTTCAAAATCCATATGTACATAGCTATGATGCCTTTTTAAATATGATGCTTTTGAAAACAATTATGAATTTTAAATGACCCATCCAATGCACCCCTATGCTGCCACACACATTAAACAATAAATCGCATACGACATTGGTAAAAACACACATTCCCCAAATATACGAGGCGTATTCTTTACAAGTTAAAACTAAATGATAGTTTATACACATTTTGTATGGTTAGAATGCAATTGATGAATTATAAAAACTGTTAACAAATAAACTTACTGGCAGATTTTTTTAAAGGAATGCAGCACATTGTAACCTCAAAGATACACGGCGTGGTCTTTCTTGTGGCTCGTTAATAACGAAGACTTGAGAAAAGGCGGTATTGATTGCCCTAGTTTTGCTAATTTTGGAGCAGATGGTTTGAACATGATGGTTTATACAAGAGAAGAGCATCAATTCACAGTATGAAGGACCCATGGGAGGTGAGCTTTCGGTCCTGATTGTTTATTTAACTGTATTTTTATGGCTTAGTGTGTCTTGCATGATGACATACTTCATTCTACTGGTTTATTTGAGAGATTAAAGAAGATAAATTGGATTTATGTCATTCTTTCTGGTGCTGTGTTCTGGTTATCCCACTAGCCAGTAGTCTGACAGAATTCCAGCATAATCCTTTCTTTGCTTAGGTCCGAACCTCTTGCTGTTCAGAAAAATAAAACTCATTGGATCTTGTATGAGGGAGTTTTTCTCTCACATTCCCAAAGCACGCTAAAGTGAACTGACAAATTGTCCATAAGTCTGAATGGTGTGTGAGTGTGCCCTACGATGGGTTGGCACCCCGTCCTGGGTGATTTCCTGCCTTGTGCCCGTAGCTTCTTGGGCAGGCTCTGGACACCCCCGACCCTGCAGAGGACAAGCAGGTATGGAACACAGATAGATGGATCTTGTATGTTTAGCACACTGAGCACAATGGCTATGACTCTGGTACTGTTATCTATTGTAGCAGATCCAAAAAGCTACTTAAAATAAATACAAAATGAGAATAATTTCAGAAAATCTCAAGATTAAATACACATTAAAAAAGGTGGAAAAGTAAGTAAAATAAATGGCTCCAGTTGCAAGACACATAATGAAAGCTGTAAATGTCATGGATCTGTCTTGAAATAGAGCTGCTGCCATATTTTTGCACTACTAATGTTTATGTTTCACTTCATTAACTATACTTGCATACAATTAGCTATACTTAATAACATTTTATACTGCATCACATGAAATTCAAATTTGACATCTTTAATGAAAAAATAATACCACTATAATCCAGTATAGCCCGTGTGCCGTAGAAACACATTATTCTGTGAATTAAACATCCAGCCAAAATACAAACCAGCATCCTCAGAGGGTCTGTGTCCTTGTTCCTTTCCCTGTACATGCACTACCATCAAATGCATTCATTAATAAGTCACAGCAGGAGCAATGAAAAATGACGGTTCTACCGTACACTACATGACTTGCGGCCACTGCACTCAAATCTCAGCACTGTTGACATAGGATGGGATGCACTGACTTGCACACACTCAAACACACTCACACGCAAACACTGTACTACTGCATCTTGTGTCTTAATTAGGCAGAAATGACCTTGCAGCTCTTTCCATAGCTATGCTTGAGGATTTGATGAATGTGGAATCAGAGAGAATAGAGGATAATGTTTACATCATTAGTAAGGTAAGGCATGGAGGGAAATTAATCAGATCTTTTTTTCATGTCTTTTTTTCTCCCTACTCTGTATGTGATTGATGTGCCAGAAGCCAGGGCTATGACCAGCTCTGAGGATTTTCAGTTGAATGCCCGGCTTCAGCGTTTTGTCTAAATCGGAGGTGCTAATTAAAAACAAGAGACAATCTGGCAGCTGGGGCTCTTTTAGCAATTAATCAAGACACGGATTGTGTGAGGAATCTTGAAGTTGTTGGATGCTCCATTCTTATTAAACTGAAGAATTCAGTACTATTAATGCAAATTTCTTCAAGGAGTATAAAGAATTATGCGTGCAAAAATTTACAATGGGGATCTTCATGCTCCTCTAAAGTTTGTCAAACATAAAGATGGGATGGGGGTAGATGAAGCAATAGTATAATCAGTGTGCTGTTTCTGGCTGGCTGCCAGCACCCTCTTATGATGTAATTATTGGCAATATCTGCGTTGCGAGCCATATCCGTATCCAGCAGGCTGCTGACACTTCTCAAAAACATCTTGCACTTCAAATGGAAAAGATTCATAAAATGCAGCGAGTTTCCATTTTATTTTATTTTTGATTAAATTAGAGGGAACGAACAGGAAGACAATTGTATTGCAATGACAGAATTGGACACAAGTTCTGGCATCGTGTTACCTACTAGCTAAAACCACTGAAAATATGGTGCATCAAAATGTCACTTGTACAGAGAGACAAGGAATTTCTTCACATTACTGCAACACATTACATCATGACAGTTTGCTGAAATTTCTGTATCCAATTTTTTTCAACTATTGAAACTGCAATTTTGGTGGTGGTGATGTCTACATCAGAAATTGACAGCTGTTGTTAAACTTGAAATAGAGCACATTGAGGTCAAAAGTGAACAATGTTCCTCTTTCCCCTGAATGGTGTGGGAGGATGTCAAAATATGATTCAAGGTGTTAGATGTGGAAAAGGACACCCTTGCACAAACTGTAAAATAGTCTAGAGTCTATGGTGAAAATAAGGTTTAGACTACACTTGCAGTATCGTGGAAATTGCTAGTGCCAGGAACAGGAATACCACAGCTTCTAACTGCAAAAGATATTTTTTCTCAATGTATTCCTAAAACAATCATAAATCCATGCAGATATGTCCAAAAAATACAACACATAAAGTTCTGTTCCAAAATGTCCCTTGTTGTTTTTTTTTTTTTTTTGCTTTTCACTTTTGTTTTTTTTTCTTTTTTGTTGTGACAAGGCATATATACTTGTAGCAGAAAATTCATTCAGCTTTTCACTTAAATGAAAAATTAATTGCTTCCGCTACTCCACCTGCATCCAGGTCTCATATTTTTGTCTTGCATGTTAAGTCCCATCAAAAACAAATTATTAGAAAAACCCACATTTCATTGCAATATTACAAGAGTTCCCGTCTCTAATGCCCACAACTCGATCAGCAGCTACTCTCTATGTTTTCTCCTCTGATTTGGTTAGACAATAACACAACAACAACAGCATACAAGTACAATACAGTGAATAAAAACTAACAATAACTGTTTCGTTTTTTTTTTTTAGCCCTAGGTTGTTTCAAGAAGTCATGATGGACATTTTCATTCTGAAACATTATGCAAGAAATTGTGCTACAGCAAAATTTCACATCAAAACCATATGAGCATATCTTTTATAAACACAATGTCATTTTTGTAAAGATATGCTTTTCTTGGATTACCTCCATGCAATTTTGAAAATAAGCTTTCATATAACTTCAATAACTTTCTTCTGTTAACAAAATGTAGAAAATTATAATCAACCAACAATGTGTCATTAATCAGCATTATTGTTTTAAAATGAAAACAATATTCCAGAGAACAAGGAAAAAAATATTTTCTAAACATACTTCAAACTGATATATTTAGAAAAAAGTGCCGTCTTAAAACTGTGCGATGAAAACATCATAAAATCCCCAACAACTTTTAGTCAGATTAAATTACAACCTTCAAATGACTGTGTAGAGATGGGTCAGCTGAAATAGTTTGGTCTCAGATACACTGTCCATTACGGTTTTATGACTTCCAGCTCTTCAAAAATCTCCACACTGCAATAAACATTATTGCTTTTATGATCTGCACCAGTGGATCTCTGCCTAGAACCAATGGGCTCTCAGACAGCCCAATTTGCATACGAGTCTGTCCCATACACATAGTGAATGTTTCCAGTTTTTGCCTTCATCAAATAAAGGAAAGATGTTAAATCAATGGTTTGCTTAAGATTTATGCAAATGGCATGTTGGGAGATGACCTACAGGTAGAATTTACAGCACATTTATTAAATTAAAAAAGATAAAACAAGCCTTGAATGTGCTGTTAAGTAAATTCCCTTCCCAATAAACAGTGGCCAATTTCCATGCGGCCCCATAGTCTAGGGGCAAAATGTTCCAGTAATTTAGCAAATAAGAGAAAGAAAAAAAACATTTAGGCTGGAATTTTAAGAACATCATTACAGACACCACCATGCTTGACCAAACCAAAAAGGTCTACATCACCTATCAGAAATTAAACGTAATAAGTTCTTGGTGATCTCTGAATGTTTTGTAAAACAAAAATGGAAATTCAGTGAAGCGCTGGTTTTTTGAGGAAGCTAAAGATGCAGCAAAAGTGATAAAAGAAAGCTAGTTAATCTCAGTAAAGTTTACGGATATTAGAGCAGGGTCAAGGTTCATCGTTTTATGTCAAGCCCATTGAGAGCATGTAAAACCTTATTTTTTTCCAAAATTTAACATATCTTCCTGTGAACAAATACAAAAAATACACCTGATGAACTTTCAAACGCGACAGATATCACTCCCACAAGAAACAAAACAATATTACCTGTTATTGAAAATCAGAAATAAAACAGAATGGAAACAATAAACATATCAACATATCTGTGAAAACACTGATATGTGCGTTGACCTTTATAGGATATATGAAATATATCTATTTGAACTGTATTTAAATTCCAAATTCTAATTGCGAGCATGTTATCAGTGATGATTGGTATTGATATGATTCCTAATCCCACTCAGGTTTACTGATTTAATGATACCGGTGCTGTCTTTTCAGCAAGAATCACCCACAAGCCAAATATCTTTGTCAGGGCACACACTTGAAACAGCCACGACATCAGGCTTGTCACCTTCTGGGTCCAGAGAAGATGACATTTAGCCATTCTTTCCCTGGGTAAAAGTCACCGATTAAACCAACACACAAGGAAGCGTCCCACTTCAGGAAGGTGGCGCTTGAGATCAGGAGATAATGTCACTCCCACGCTGCATTACGGAGCGATGACTGCTAATGGTTTAAAAACGCCAAACTAAAGATGTCCAAACCAAGTGCAGGAAACAGAAGTGAGCATGTGCTACAATGGCGGAAGTGCAGAGAAAGGCTGCACAGCATCAAATTCCATTTGGCACTGCAGCGGTAACAAACCCAGGTATTCAAATAAGTTAGATAAGTCAACATCTAAAGCTACTTTACAAAATCAATAGAAAAAATATATTTCTGTTAATTTAGGATTCAAATAAATAATGTAAACCCAAAGGCAAGAAAAAAGGTGGTCAATCCATAGTACCCTGGAAAAGGTACGATTCATACATACAGAAAATAAGGAAATCCACGCACGTTCAGTACCACGAACCACATCGCATTTACAGTAAAGGTCATAGTAAATTAAACTGTTGTTTGCGTTTTTTTTTTTCCTCAAGAAACATTGTGATGGCATGTTTTAAGGTGCTGCATCTGTAACAGCTTCAAAAATACGGATAAAATAATTTGTTGCAATGTATCTTCATTTCAGCGTCACCTAGTTTCTCCTGAAATGCTCAAATGTATAACTCCTTTTTACATTTTTCACTTGTGTTTTTTAAAATATTTTTTTCATGTTGTTCAATTTGTTTTGCAGGAAAATGATACACATATTGCTTTAAGTGATTTGGTCGACTCCTCACAGGTAACCAAGTTAGCTAGTTTGTAGCACAGCTAGCTCTGCGATTACCTCGGTATGGTTCCCTTCCACGTTGTTTTTTTTTCTGTTCAGCCTGACGGCGAGCTGGGATGTCTGCAGAGCGGGTCACACCTTAAGGGTGAGGAAGTATCTTCTGGGAGTGGCGGAGCATGTGAGGCCCAGCAGCATCTTTAGGAATGTTAGTTAAAAGCCCTCAGTTAAAATTTTGTCCACATGAAGCCACCCTCTGCAGAACAGCAACAAGAGTCATCTGGGGATCAGATCGCCAGACAGCAGCCACAATCACTGATTTTGTTAACATTTTTTTCCCCACAGAAAGATCCTAAATTAATACTATTGTTTTCCAATAATTATTATTTTTTAAATTCTAAGGATAGTTTAAGCGCGTGTAAGAGAGAGCAGTAACGACGTGGGACAAAGCAGTCAGCGATTTTGACGCCGGCACCCTACACACATATCTCTATCGGCGTCGCTACCAGAATGCGGCCCCCCGGGGCACTGTCACGAGAGACTCGCTCGTAGCTGCCGGGTGGGGAGAGTGACCCATTGGTAGACACAGAGGAAAAGTGGTGGGCCGCTGGCTCCATGACAACGCTGCCCTTTGCCACGCCACACGGGGGCGACAGTGTCTGCTGCTTCATGCGGTCCACAAGCAAGTCCTCTTCGGAGGAGGACGGGCTGATCTCGGTGCCGGGGTGCCCACTGGCACCGCCGCTTTCGTTGTCTAGCATCCAGCAGTGGTTGTAGTAGTTGAAGACCTCCTTGACGGGGCAGCGGCGGTCCCGCTCGATGGAGAGCAGCTTGCGGAACATGCGGAGCGCGTCGTCCGTGAAACGGCGCCACTGCGAGGGCACCGAGCCACCCCGGCGACGCTGCCACCGCACAAACTCCTCATAGAACGTGTCGGAGGGCAGGGCCTTCTCCCAGGGGAAGTTCCCGGTGAGCATGCAGAAGAGGAGCACACCGAAAGCCCACACGTCGGTGCTGTAGTCCACGCAGAAGCCCTCGTGCTTGGAGGCGTCGCACAGCTCTGGCGCCGTGTAGGGGATGGTGCCGCTGACGCGCTTGACCGGCGAGCCGGCCCGGCGCGTCATGCCGAAGTCCGACAGCTTCACCTTGCGGCACTCCTTGTCGAAGATCAGGATGTTCTCTGGCTTGATGTCGCGGTGCACCAGCTTCTTGAAGTGCAGGTAGTCGAGGGCGACGGCCACCTGGTGAACGCAGCGTTTGGCCACAATCTCCGGAAGACCTACCTTTGGACGGAGTAGGAAAAAACAATGTCAAGATTATACACATTTGTATAAAAATGATAGAAAACGAGGGTGAAAAAGAATATTTTTGGAGATAGATATACCGTACAGAATGGAATCATTTAACGTTACAACGTAATCATGGTTTTAAATTTAAGCTCACATACGGTACTTTAAATATATGTTACTTCCGTCACTGACCATATACTGCTAACATAAGTTGTTGTCCTGCAGACATGTGAGATATGTGGCTTGTTATGAACCTCATTATGACTGCAATTCGATACCTTGTTACTTTTGAAACAAAAAACGCCTTATTCAAAGCATTACTAAAACGCTGCCATCTTTGCATTCCTGTAGCCGTCGCTGAGGTCCCTGAGGCCGGATTCAGTAAAGTTGTTTACCATGTCAGTCAAAATGAACCAAAACCGAAGAAGGAAAAAGAGTAAATGCAACGGTTTCACATAAATTCCACACCAGTCAAATCCTTACCTGTGGAGGAATGATGTCGAAGAGATCGCCTGCCGGGGCGTATTCCTGGGCGAAGACATAGTACTCATCCGTCTCAAAGGCGATGCCGAACATATTGATGATGTAGGGGAAAGAGGACAGGTACAGAGAGATGCTGTACTCCCTCAGGAAGCTCTTCAGCTTGGTAGTTTTCTTTCGGAGGAATTTCAGGGCCATCTTCGTGCCTGCATATAACATTTCCAGCAAGGGATTAGAGGAAACAGAGGTGCATATATGCACTGTAAACACACACACACACACACACACAAAATATATTTATATCCATCTTCAGGCTTCCTCTCCTGGTGTGGATCGTGGGTATAAACATACACACACAACATCCGTGCGTATAAACCTGCAAGTCACCTGAAATACCAAGCAAATATTGCAACTACAAATACAAATGTAAAATATTTCTTAATCTCAAATCAAGTTAAAATACATTATACATTTATCAGATGGAGTCGAACTATTATAGCTCTATAATAGATGATGTAATTAATAAATGCATCTAACAATCAAATATCTTTTTGGATCTAATTATAGAAATAATTCCTAAGGCAGCTGGGGGAGGAGAAATTAATCAGGATATTACTGTCCATTTTTATGTAATCATGCACATCTCCCCACCCATCACATGACCACCTTCTGTACATTCATTGGGCGCAATTCATACAGAGATCTACCAAAGAGAAAACAAGGCCTCAATGCTATATTTTGCCCTTCCTGTGCTTCAATATGAGTGTCTGCAGGACAGTCTTCCTGAGCTCTGTTCTGCAGAAAGACCTGCTCATCCTGCACAGCAGCCATACTCAGAACATCAGCAGAGGGCGCATCTGGGAGCGTGTCAGCCGGAAGGATACGGTGCGGCTCTCCCATCTCCAGCTAATTTGCAGTGGGGTGCTTGATGTGTGCAGCTGCACTGGGCTCTGTGCGCGATGCGTGACGGCTTAACCACTGGGAGAGCTACAGCAGAAACCCAGCGCTCCGCAACTGCAAAGCTTCTTGGTCTAGAATTAGCGCCAAACTGCTTCTTCTGTGGTCCAGCAGCAGCATCACCATTATTTGTCGCTGAGTTGTTCAGCTACATTTATTAAACTGTATTCAATAAAATACACTATATAATTCAGTTATAAATCTCCTAAGGGATTTCTTTTTTTGCTCATGTATATGTAAACATCGGCCATCTGGCATGCCATAACAAAGCCAGGCAGATTTTCGTCAAGAAGGCTACATGTGCATTGTTGCTCTTCAGTTCTTTCTTCCATGTCTGCTTAATATCTACAGAAGATGGTGCAGAGCTCAACCACACTGACAAAATGAAATATAAAACATTCATCACTCTTCTCCGACATCATCAAAGCCATCTTCAGCCTACCTCTGATTTTGTGGATCACGAGGTCCACCTTGCCGTAGGTCCCTTTTCCGAGTTCCCGCATGACCTCATAGTATTTGTTGACCTCCAGCTTCTCCAGGTTCTTGGCCGCAATCGCCTGCAGCTCCTCGAGGATGTCAATGGACGTCCGCGACGACAGGGGAGAGGAAGAACTCATGTTTCCGGAAGGGGTGGACTTGAAGCGCAGGACGCTGATCTTACCCTTGGTGTTGGTGCTGGACACAAAAATAAGCAGCAAAATGTCATGTCTGCTTCAAGGACAAATATGCTCCTTGTTAAGCCAGTATATTTTCACTAATGGTTTTATAGTGGGAATCCCAAAGACAAACTAACACAACCGCTTTTCTTACAATATATATATATTGTTGAGGCCAAAAGTTCACATACGCCTAGTATCATGACTGTCAATCATAACTCAATGTCTCACTACTCCACACATGTGATGTTACATGTGTGAAACTGTGCATGTAAATTTTCAGTCTCAGCTGTACATATAGTGTATTGCACAATGTACATCAAAGTTGACTAGAGCATTAATAGAAAATATGTGCCATGTGTCGTGACAAGACCAGAGCGCTTCTGAAAAGTAGCACGTTATGTGAAAGGTGTTTGTTTTTTTATTTCTGAAGCCTCTACTGGACGTGCTGTAAGAACACCATATGCATCTTATTCCTCTCAGCAGTGCAGCAAGTGTGATTATTTTTATCTCTGAACAAAAATGTGTTATTTTCCCTGCCCTAAAGTTCTGACCTGTTTGTCAGTCTTGTGCTGGTATGTCTCAGCTTTTTGTGCAAACATAGGGTTATATAATTTAAAATAAACAGGCCTACATTTCACTGATGATTTTTAAACAGTGAAAGTTGTTCATTATTTTAAAAGATAAATGTTTCTTTCCTTTTAATTGTTGATTGTTATTTTAATCTTTTGACCAGCAAATATTGCGTGATCTTATCTCCAAATATGTTTATTCTAAAGATCTGATTTTCTAAATGCATGAAAACTGTCAACCATTATAAATCCAAATCATATGTAACAATGCATATAATTCATAAAATATCCAAAAATATCTCACAAAAGGGGTAGTTTATAATTAAAATAAAATTGTGAAACATTTTCTAGGAACATTTTTTCTTCTTCCTCTTCTCATTATTATTATTGTTGCTGTTAAATTAAGTAAATGTAAATTCTGCATCCTTAATGGAAATATATTTGTTAACTAATGATTTCCAAATCACACATGACATAAAGGTATGGGATAAATCCTGACCAGGAGCCACTGCACTTTATATTACTGTAATGGTAGCGTGTAAAAACCCAGGTTCAATTCTGACGATCATATAACATTAATGCCCAGCTCATTTGTGAGTCAGAACGGACCCTCTGCTATGCCACAAACCAAAGCACTCTCTCAGATGTGCATAGACTTTGTACAGCTGAAGATGCACTTAAGACCAGTCAGCCATTACCAGGCATATAGCCATGTAGCTTTGTGGGCCCCCCCCCCAAAGAAAAAAATATTCCTGTTAGCGATCAAGCATGAACCCCCGTCGACATCTGCTTCAGCCCCTCCAGTCGGCAAAAATTAACCTAGGGGGATCCCTCCCCCCAGCCAGTTAAATCTGCTAAGAAGGCCCTATCTGTATGGTTGCCAGTCCCCCTACAAAATCTATTTCTGGCTACGTTTCTGATAACAGCCCTTCGTTTGTGACTGACTGACACTAAAACCCACCAAAATTTGACTGGGGCTGGACTGCCTTAATCTCCAGCCACATTACCTACAGATCTTCACTGAATATGTAACCCCAGACTACAATGGTGCTTCCGCCAGGATGAAAACCTCCCTCCAAGTGGCATCAACGTATCACGGGTATAGTACAGCAGGTTTTTATGTATCTGGTCTTTTGCTGAAAAGCGTGACTCTGTTATCCACAGTTCTACCTGCCTTAACCTTTCTGACTGGTTTAGGTGCTGCTCGCAATAATCACACCATTTAAATCACCTGAACTTAAATCGACCGAAACTTGTTAGTTGAAGGCTCTCTGTCTGTCTACTGGTATTAAATGGAATTAAATATTTTGAAAATGTATGCGGAATTTGCGCTTAAACTAGTGAAACCACAGTTGTCTTAAATCTGGTTTTTGTTTCAGTGAAATGCAACAGAATAGAATTAATTACTGTAATAACTGGACTTATTAAACTAATGTAGTTAGTGAAAACCCTTAAGGATAAGCTCAGCTGGAAAGATAAGCTGGCCACCTTGCCGGCCACGGGCCCGGAGCTCAGAATGGAGACCAGAGAAGCTGCCGTCGTTACATAACGGCGCCCGTGAGGCACTCAGTGCGTGATGCAGGGCTGTGCTGTACGGGCAACACACGCCGAGATACTGCCACGCCGGCAGGAAGTGGGCGCCGTGAGCCGGCCGCCGGCCCCTCAGGTAAATACAGCCAAACGATTTGTTTCTGCCAGAGATCCCAAGAGCTCCAATTTGTACAGTAAGGCACACGACAGCTGTGTTGATTTTTATTTTTTATTTTTTTAGGGGGGGGGGGGGGGGGGGATGTCCCCCCCCCTTTTAAAACAATTCTTGCTGATTTTGTTATAAGCCATCATAGTTACCCTTGCCTTATATATGTACTGTGCCAGAAGAGTGAGAGAAATATACAAGGACTCCAGCTCTTACATAAATACAATATCTTGGGGGTGGATAAACACACTTCAAACGAGGCTGGCTACCGTTCTGATGCTTACAGATGCTTTTTTTCCAGAGTAGCAGGCACGTCGACGTCCATAAACAGAAACCGACAAAAAAGCTGGAAAAACAGATGCCATGCAGTTCGCCTTCTTTGTTGCTATGGCCCAGGGATCGTGGTCTGATTACTGATGTGAGAATGGACACGCACATGTCTATTCATGCCCAGCCTGCGACCGACAGACAGAGGAGCAGCACAGAAATCCTCCTGGTTTCTAAGCATGCTAAAAATGATCCTTAAAAGCTATGGGGCCACCAGTTTCATTTGTTGAAATATGCCCAGCGTGAAAGAATCTGAACCCTTATATGAGGGATTCGTCACCCAGAATCCCCCTAAGGAAGGTGCCCCACTCTTTCAGACTTATATATGCATAATTTAAGAACTGGACCTACAAAAATTCACAGCCACTCTGCAGCCGCTACTTTTTTAATGTGAGGTTTGTGAATCTCATTCATCATTCACTCTTCCGGGACAGAACGCAATGTCCCTTTTTTGAATAGCAAGGTCAGTTGAAGTTCAGACAGATTTCCAAATTATTTCATTAGCGGCTCCAGTCTTTATAATAATAATTATTAATGCAAATCCTTATTAGGACAGGAAAAAAAGCTGAATAAGACAGGAAGTGTCTGATGAATCCAATCTGTTTGTGCTGTTTGTGCATAAGGAACACTGGAGGCCCATCGATGGACGCAGCTGAAGTCTCGATTACACGTGTTTCATATGCAGTCCTGCACCATCCTGCAAAAAACTGCCTGGATACGAGCTCCTCCAGGTGTGATGGAGCAATGAGCAAGATCCAGTCTTCAGACACAGCTACCAGTACAGTAAACCAGTTTATTCTATGCCTCTTATAAAGGATAGAGCTGGAACAAGAGGAAGCAACTGAAGCAGGCAAGGTAATTAGCGAGTGTTTCTTTGCTGCAGACACAGCCTACATGGGTAGATGGCTTTATCACCAGAATATTCATGTCAGAATAGTCCTCAGCAGGACTTCGGAGAATAGCGAGCTGTGCTTGTTACAGACAGCGGTACAGTACACATTAGCATTCTCTCAAAACCCTAGCAACCAGCAGGCACCCATGTGCCAGAAAACGTGACTCTGCAGGAATGGGAGGAGATAAAACTTGGGAGATATTACCAATGAGGCCATGAGTTTGGCCCACACAGCCCAAAAGCAGTGCTCTCATTGGCTGCTATCGCAGCATCCTGAGAAGGGAAGAAGTGCTTGACTTCTGAATCTAACTGGCTATAAAGTAAAGCTTACACCGTGCGATTCTCTATCAGGTTTCATTTCTGCCAGTGCTCAAGGTTCACTTAATGTATTACACTGCACTTAATTACAGGCCTGCCCCTGTAGGCTGAGGAAGTGTCTGCTATCCTCTGAGAAACGACAGAGAGCTTTAGTTAAACAGACAATGGTCACAGCTGTATGCGCGGCCCAGCATTGCAAAGGTGAGCTCTGAAGAGGACAGCCTAATTCTCAACCTGCTCTACAAATGGAAAAAAAATGCTACTAGATTTGCTTGAAGTAATTCATCTTAGATAAAGGGAGCTGGTTGGAATATGAGTAATGTCATTCTGCATCATTTATTTAGCGAACTCTGGTATGGATAAAATATTACTTGGACTTTGTGGCAGGATAGAAAGGCAAATGACAAATCAGCGTTATTAATGTATCATATTTCAAATCCACTAACAATTGCATGAGTATTGCAATGCTGTACATTTTCAGAATGTGACACAGGTGCAAAGAACGAATGAGTTTAATATAAGCTTTAATATGGACCTTTGTAATACTGTCCCTGATCTGTAAGGCAATATGCCCTTAGCTGCAACAAGCTACATTTGCTTTATGTATTAAAGAATGGATGTGTGGATGAAGGACAGCAATAGGTGTGACAGTCAGTGTTTAGTGCCTTTGAAAGGTGCCTTGGTGTGACACTATGGGCACGTAATGATGTAGCGCAGTGGTGTGCCCAATCCACACGCAAGCCACAGGGCCACTGGAGGAAAACTACAAATCCAGACCAAGATTTTGTTTCTACCATCCAACTGAGTCACAATCACAGAGTACTCAACAGGTTGGTAGAAACAAAATCTTGGTCTGGATTTTTAGTTTCTGGACCTGAAATGCCCAGCACTGAGGAAAACGCATCACGAGTCAGTGGACCTGATTAGCCCCCCCGCGCACCTATTAATAATTAACCCTAATTAGAAATGCAGAGGTGATGCTGCACTGTACACAGCTGCAAAAGTAATTCCTGGAATGATCAACGGCTACCTATTCCCCTTTATTCTCAGGCAGGGGATCCCCTCCAGAGCCCTAACCTGCACGGGAAACACAGGCTCCCCTAACTGAGGAAACACACCGGAATAATACAGCCAACTTCACCAAAGCCACTGAAGGCTGATCTATTGTGTTACAGCCAAACCTCAGCACTGCTCACGGCTGACAATAAAAAGGGATTGAAAGGCCATTAATGAACTACCATCCTAGTAATAAATGTGTTATTAAATTGTCAATCTGTTGAACATTCTATGCTGAGCTTTGCTCCCATGTGGCAAATTTATTTAGCAGTTACTGTCAGCAGAGTTTCTAGGCACCGGCATTACAATGACTTCACCAAAATACGTCCACTTGTTGAGTTGCTCTTTATCTCAGGCGCCATCAAACATTATGCAGTGCGATTAATCTATGTGGGTGTGTCCACATTACCCTTGCCACACCCAAAGTGACCCAGTGAATGGTATCAAACATTATGCAGTGCGATTAATCTATGTGGGTGTGTCCACATTACCCTTGCCACACCCAAAGTGACCCAGTGAATGGTATCAAACATTATGCAGTGCGATTAATCTATGTGGGTGTGTCCACATTACCCTTGCCAAACCCAAAGTGACCCAGTGGATGGTAAATTTTGAGAGACAGTGTCTGCAACTCGCACCCTAAAAGTGCCCATTACAAGTGTCAAAACACAACAGATATTCCATTAGTTAAACCAGTGCGTCTCAATCCAGTCTGCAGGGACCCACAGACAGTTTTTACTCAGGAGCTGGAAGGGAGCAAAAACATGGACTGATTGTGGATCCCCAAGGACCAGATTGGGACACACTGAGTTAAAGGATGGTTTATCTGAAGTACTCTTGGCCCCATTTGATCATCTTTAGGTGGAATGCTTTTTTTGGCATATTCTAACTAACATACAGAATTACAGTCTCCTCCCAATCATGGCTCAGGGAATTGTGAAAATGAGCATCAGCTGATATGCCGTATCAGCCCAGCCGTCATATACTGTTTCATGCTACAAACCACCACACCCAGTTGACTTTAATCGCTTTGTGTTTGTTGTCACGGTGAGCTAAGCTGTTTAAGAACGTTGGGAAAATGTTTGCACAACAGCGGCACTGCCCCATTCCAGCGTTCACCACCTTGGGTGAGCTGGGTTGGCAAAACCTAGTGCTTATTCAAAGGCTGCAAAAGTAATGGGTCAAAAATCCACGACACAGCTACGGGACAGAGCAAATGTATAGCCACTAAACATCATTTGTCCAACTCCTACAACAAGTTACCTTGCAAAGGAAACGAGACAATTAAACGGCACGGAAATAACGATCAGTAGCGATCAAATTTCACTCAGATGTTCTTGTATAGATATCAAAATGACATTTACTTTGCAGGCCCCATAGGTCATGGCGCAGGATATGCATATTAGTATCATCCTGCATCATGTCGCATTCGGGGCACTGACACAAGCGTGCAGGAGAAACAGATGCGGAAAACGGAGATGCCTGTATGAGTTTTTCAATTTGCACTTAAAAGAAAACACGTCCTGTGTAGAGCCACACATGCAGATGGAACACACATAATTGTGTGTGGACCCTTGATCTGGCTAAGCAGCAGAACAAAAATAATGAGAGTATGTAAGGCATGCAGAGGCTCCGGGGCAAAGATACGTAGCAAATAACCCCCCCCCCCTTTGTTTCAGAGCATTACTAATGATGAGCAGCCTTCACAGCCGGCGCCAAAATCCCTCAGATATGTCCCACTGCTTTTATATCCCAATACTGTCCTTAGACTCATAAAGTGATAAATAAACGCCTTAATAGGACATGGAACACAGATCAGGATGACAGAGTTCATTTTGTGACCAGGTTCATTTGTTCTGTATTCTAACTCACGTATGTTATAAACCCTTTTGATCAGATTGTAATTTTAATGCTTGAGATTGCTGGGGCTCTCTTGGGTGGGAAGTATTCTAATTGGAAAATTGGGAAAAAAAAAAACATCCAGTGTTTTCCAAAAATATTGCCTGCCAAACATGACAAATACCGGCGATGTTCCTTTAAAAATATTCATGTGGTGGAACTGAGTGTCCATGTGTGTAAGATCTGTGTCATCTGCTCGCCAGCCTCTTAGGAACATTCAGCATCTTGGGTGACTTTCATCCCTCAAAGCAACCAGCTTAACAGTATAATATTGCATGACTAGTATTAAAATCTGATTGGATAATGTCTCATTTCTGCAATTAGTACTGCTGTGATTATTTCCAAAAACAACTGTAGTTAAAAGGCTGCAGCAGCCTTTGTAATGTTTGAGTACAAAAAAGCTTTGTTTCCGCTAACCTTTACTTCAAAGTGTCCTACAAAGAAGCTCAAAACAACAGTAAATATTAAATTCACTTTTCAATGAGCAGTACATGCACAAGTATGCAGAGAGCAGAACTAGTTCTGTTAATTTAGTGCTGGGAACATTTAAAAGAGTCCCGTAAGACTTAGACTAATGTAAACAGTGAGAGTATCGAATGTCTGCCAGGTACATTACAGAACTCTACTCTACCTGTTAAGGCAAGGGGGGAATTGAATACGTACAAGTATCTGAAACAAGTAATTAAACTAATTTGTGTTTTTCTTGCATTTTTAATCCTATTACTGTGAAAAGCTTCCACAGTACTGAGCACCAGTGGGTTCCTACCATGTCAATGACATCGAATGGCTGTGTTTGAATCAGCAAGTCTGGGACACTCTGCCACGTTTCCACTTTCTGTTCTTAAATCTGATGGTTTCTAGCTGCAAAGAGCGCAAAACATCATATTAATTCAATCTAATCTCTTTCAGCAACTTGACTTCCTTTGGACACCATATTTACCTTTTCCATTCCTACAGATCGTTGGAAGTCAAGATTTTCCTACATCACTAATCAGTGATATCTTTCATATAGTTAAGTATTGTGTTCAGTATAAGTTCATATCCAGAATTTATAAATACAGCACATTATGACACTGCAGTGTTTTCCATGCCCCCTTTTGGCAGAGAAGGTCCTGGTGTCCGACCCCCCCGGCCGTCTCCCTAGTCCTGGCTGCAGGACACTTCGGGGCCCCGAGAGGGTTCCTGCTGTTCTAGACCACACCTGGCCTTCAGGCTTGGCTGCTCCTGCTTTGTGTTCATCCAGTCACCGATCTGCAAACATTTCTGCTCGGCTGGCTCTGTCCTGTCTCAGCTCCGTTATTCTCAGAATATGGCGGAAGGATTAGCCCACAGCAATTGAAACTGAGCCCCTGCTGACATTTACTGTGGAGCTCATAGACTCAATGCACTTAACCAATAAGTCATCTGTAATGGAGGAAAAAAAACATCTTAACCTTATTAAATCCGGTACTATATCCTGTCACATGACAGGTAATTTGGCTCTATTAAAATATATGTACATTGCAGCCTGCATTTGCTCTTGATCTTTCTACTTTCTTACTCCTTCCTCTTTCATCCTCATATATCACGCACTAAATGAAGTCCCTGCATTGTTTTAAAAGCAAAGTACATGCAGTGTACTGGGTCCCAGGTCACTATGGGCTATTCTGCAGAACAGTTTAATGATCCACAGTGGAGAAAAAGGGCTGGGGAGATACCACTCTCTGCTCTCTCACATTTACTGTGACCTTACACCCCCTCCCCCACACGTGATAATATAGCACAACATATAACCTCTATACAATAATCCATTCCAGTATATGAGACACGCCTCTCCCCTGACAGAGTTACTGAAGCCGGACAAGCATGCCTGCAGTTTCATTCCCTGGGGTATCAAGCGAATGATCAACACAGACAGAGAAACGGGGGGAGAGAGAGACACACACACAGTTACTGATTAGGTTGTGTGCCTGCACCCCTGGACACAGCTACAATACAGCACAAATTATCTGCATCAGTAGATATCAGTTTAAAGCTGTGCAAGTTATTATATTGTATCTGTGTGTGTGACAGAGAGAGGGAGAATAAAGAATGTAGATTCGTTTAAGTAATTTGTGACTGAACCACAAAGAGAATGAAAAAATGCCTCTACCAGCGCAGTATTTAAGTATAGGCATTTGTTTGCACATGTCTGTAACACACTGCTGCACGACACTTCTTGTTCAAAAACATGCTGGTATTTCTCCAGAAAATATAATCCACATATGCATTCCATTACAAGGCAACATCTGTGTAAACAAAAACACATACATTAAATGCCTACAAAGCCGACCAAAATGCCAACGAGAATATTTTATAGAAACGCACAACAGTCCGACGCTTAACTTTGAGTGGCAATAAAACCTTTTGTTCTCAGCAGAATGCTGTCTATTTATTAGCAGATTGTGAAGACATTCTGTGACATATATCCAGGTAAATACAAAGCGAACCAAATAGGCCACAATAAATATCATTTGACTCATCAGTGCATTACTATCAAAAAAACCCAACACTAATTCTGTGAGTTTTTTCTTTTCAAGTAACTGCGCCCGATGCAAAATTATGCATTAAATGTGGGTTAACTAATTAACTAATCGAAATCAGCGATGCATTGCAATATTGCTACATTACGTAAGAAATGCAAAATAAAATGTATGCAATAAAACGAACTCGGTTAGCAGTCTTATTAAAAAAATACGCGTGCATAACTAGTGAATTTAAATTAACATCGCCCGTTATTTACCCAATAACTTACCATTCAATCCGTTACGCATCCAAGGGATGTTACCGCTTCTCCATTCTAAACATAAACGTTACAAATGAAGGAATCCGTGAAAATAAAAAATGATAGATATGTTCTTTACAGCTATTTACTAGTATCGTTCTGCTCGTCATACCAATAAAGGAAGTGTGGCTATATTTCACTCTGCCTGAGCAGCGGTTGCCTCTCCAGCTCCTCTGCGCTCCCCTATTGTCTCTGCATCGCTCCTGGATGCAGGAGCTCCAGCCCACAAGCCGCCACCGGCCAATGGCAGCGCCGGCCGGGCACCAGCGAAGGCGGCGGGCTCGGCTGTCAAGCAGCGCTCCTATGTTCGCGCACAGACCAACGGCGCCGGCAGGCGCATTGCTACCGTAAAAGGCACGGAGATTAAGTCGATCCTGTTTTTAAACATCAATTCGAGGCTATATGGTCTCAAAAAAAAAAAAAATAAATAAAACAAATAAATCCCGATTGTATCATAAAGACCGAAATGCATACGAATCAAAAACTAGCTGCTATTTCGGTATTTCCAGAGGAAGTCAATCACTGATGTGTTAAAACACTGTCCCTTCTGGTTTTAACATAAACTGAAGCGTCACACAAAAGTGTAAAATAATTTAAGGTAAAACGTGTCCTAGTGCGGCCACGTTAACCGCAGTGCAAAAAGTAATATAGCCAATGTCACACATTTTAATTAAAGGTACGTTCAAAAAGCACAGGCGGCTGTCTTAATGCTTACAATGATTTGGCTTGTATTACAGAGGAGTTTCGTCACATTGCTTTTTTGCAAAATATGACCTTGTGCTTTCTATACCATCTTTTCTAGGTTTCCCCGTGATAAAAAATACATTTCCGTGCGCTTTGACTGTATCCAATTAAAAGGTGCCCGACATCAAGCAGATTTAAATGTGCGAAACGTAACACATTTTTACAAAACACTAAAAATATTAATCTTTCTGCCAAGGACATAGATATGGGTATGGGACTTGGCCCTACTGTACCAATATTGTGGGAGTACCGAGTGTTTTTAGGGGGGTTGGGGGGGGGGGGGGGATTCAGGGCTGATTTGGCCTCTTCCAAAGTTGAAACCAAATCCACGCCCTTGTTTTCTACTTATTTAAGCATTCGTTACTTGATTAAACAGTGTAAGCTGTAAGCAACAAAATATGTTTTATGATTTTCTCAAATAATAAAAGAAATATATTAGGCCTACATTCAAAAATTAAATGGAAAGTCAACTCCACTAAATATTCATGGCTGGAGTTACACTTCCCAGGAAGTTTAACTAATGCAAGTTAAATTATTACATGAATTAATTACCCATTTTATTGGAATATTATTAAAGCAGGTGTTGTTTAAGTGATAAATGGTTTGGGAGGTATGCCGTGGGTAAACATGAAAGATAAATCAACTGGTTATATGTATGACTGTTAGCAGTCCGATCGAAGTCATTTTATTCCACAGGATCTTACTTCAGTGTAATGCGTGAATTATACAATTACAATACACCTGAAATTTTCCAAGAACAAATCCAACGAGCGCTACTACAGGCAACTAGCTTGAAACGGTTGCATATATACTCGGTTAGATAAAATTTTGACTGTAGCACTAAGAAACACATAATCCTGTTTACTAAACCTTTACTTTATGCATGGATTCTGCCTGACAGCAGGATGCATCAAAAGTCAGTGCAGGTACAGAAAAGCTTACTAGTTTGGCCGTAATCACATAACGGAGCCTACTCAGCTCACGCCAAATTGCCTCTTAGCAACAGTAGAAATCTTGATACTGAGTAACAGCGGTAGCAATCCTCCTGTGGTTCGCTAGGATCAAAGCTAATCTGTTTAAACTAACAGAAGTACGTGTATGTGAATAATACTCCTTCCTTGCGATGAACTGATATTCTGTCCAGGGTATCTCCTGACTTTCCTGTCCTCCCTGGTAGGAATAACTCTCACCATGACCCTGTACTCATTAAGTGTTATTTGAAATGAATGGACAGATGTATGTGTAACTTTTACATGTTATTATAATAGTGAGGTTACATGTTACAAGCGGCCCGCAACCCTACTCAAGAGAAGGAAGTGGAAGATGGTTGGATGTTACAAGTGTGCTAAGATCTAGAATAACATGTAAAGTTATAAAATTGATACATAATGCAAACGTGACATTTTATTAGTTAAGTAAGCTGCAGATCAAACCAGTTGTACCACTCCCACTGAACATCATCTAAAACAAACGACGTAAGCTGCTCAGGGCACTTCCACATGCGTTTTGTTTATAACAGAGTAGTTTGTAATGCTGCTACGATAATATATACCGGTGTTTCCCAATCCAGTCCTTGTGGACCACAGTCGGTCCATGTTTTTGCTCAGACAGAGCTTCCTGCCAGACAGTCCACATTTTTGCTCCCTCCAAGGGAGCAAAAATTTGGACTGTCTGTGGGTCCTCGGGGACCACATGGGGAAACACCGATATATACAACAATACATTTTTTCACATAGCTCCCCTTAGCCCACCTGTCAGACCAGGATCACAGCAGTTTGAAACTAGCACATTCTGGGCGATTCAGGAATCCTAACAGGTTTCTTTTGTTTACATTTCAAAGGTTGATGGACACACGGTGGCCACGATGAGAGCAGATGAAGAAAAGATTCCTGGTTGTGTCCCGTTCTATCGATCACAGAACTAAATGCCCATTACTCCCACAGAGATCCAGTGGGTGATGTGGTGCATTTGCTTATGCCAGTCGCTGAATGTTGTTCTGCACCAGTAAAAAGCCTATTTGCATTCCTAATTAAAGTGTGAGACGCTTTGCTGGAACCGTGCAAGGTCTGAGGTGAAAGCCTCAATCTGATGAACTCATATAGACTCATACGCACCTATCCCACCGCAAGCTGAATCAACAGAACTGAAAATATTCCATTCACATCCTGTGGCTGGTCTGTGGCAAGCTTTCACCTTAGTGCCTTCAGGTGCATTCCATAATGTATAACTGTTAGAAACACATTAAAAGCCTTCCTGTTGAGTGTTTACCTGCATTGCACTGCTACAAATATACCGAGTGCTTCATGGGAAAAAAATACCATAGCAACACTCAGGCACTGATTCAGTCACACTGGCATGACAGCTGTCCTCAGCTGTGCCCGAGCAGCCTTTATGCATGTATGACTCAATGTCAAAAAGGCTCCATTACAGTTTGCTGCTAAATCACCGTGCGACCAGTGACAACATGGATGGTGACATGTGTATGGCATCGCAGCTGCAGGATATCAAGCTAGGTTTACTTTCTAATATTACTAGTCTTTACTAGTCTTACTTACTAATATTGTGTATTTCTCCATAAGAGAAAAAAATAATTAATAAATAGTTCAATAACTGGTAGCAGTTTAAACAGTTCAAGGGAAATATTGTTTAAGGTAACATAAGAAGAGGATATAAATGGAAATATATAATTATACATAAATTATAAATAAGATGTTATAAATTTAAACAGGGTCCTTTGCAATATTTTAGTGAATCATCTTTGACAACATTACAAAACTGCATTTGGTGACATTTCATGATGATTAATTTGTCACTATACCATCACCAATGACCAATGAATGACAGGATCATATTTTGTCTCTGTACTGTTCTTCACTGAATCCAGATCAGACTGTAAGGCTACAGGTTATTTGTGCTGAAACCACTAATTTGTGTCCTGGAATTGCTTGATAATACATATAGTTACACTAGATAAATATTGTGATTCTTTTCTCAGTATGACACATAAACACAGTCCATTCTGCTAATTATTACCATTGTGGAGCATGTTCTTCAGCTTGGATAAAGGACAAACAAGAACTATTATAAAATATATTGTGCTTAAGATTTTAACTTCATTAGCAATTTGTAGGGACCAGCAGGTTTCATCACAATATCAGCCAAACATGTGTAGGGTCAATGTTAAGTCCACTGCAGACCAATGTGATATTCAAGTACATTTCAAGATTTATTGCCCAAAAATTCAGGCATCATGACTCATAACCTGCCAACTAAATCACAAAAATATCTATGAGAAGTCCCAGGAGAATCGCTGAAAAGTCCTGAGGCTCCTAAGAGAGCAGTTGAGCGTAGGTGGGTTGGGGGTGCCGCACTGTCAGGAGGGGGGCCAAACAGCGACTTATTTAAAAACCGTAATAAGACAGAAGTCCGGCTTGAAAACTGGGGAGACAAATCTGCTTCTTCTCTGAACTCACAAACCCACGATAAAGGCACTTCACAGAATCTCAGTCTTGATGCCAACAAAACTTACCTGCCGTTCCTGACATCCAAAAATACCCCGCTCCCCGAAAAAAACGTCCAAAAAAGTACATTAAACCTCAAATTCTTAGTTTACTTAAAAAAATCTGTCTGTTTAGAGGAACATCATTCAGAGATGAAAGCTGACATTCATTCATATATTTATAAATATATGCGGTGTTTTTTTTTTTCATTTTCAACACTTTCCTAAAAAACACCATATTCACACAGAATTACAGAAAGAGAACATCACGCTACAGGCAATGAATGATGCAAAACGGCATTTGCTGGCAACTCCATGTGTTACATCGAGACACATTCAGAACACCATATTGCACAAGACATCAGATAGAATTCTACATTCATTTTTGCTCAGTTTGGTGCATTTGGGTAAAAACTGTATCTAGTCCAGAGCACACTATGGATTTCCTATGGTTCGAATCCAGAAAGGTAAACGGATGCATATATTAGGAAATCCTCGGAGGTTTATGACCTGTGACTCAGATTGCGGTTCACATCAAAGCCGCGTCATACACGCACCGTGGGCCAGACACCCCGCAGTCAAAGGGCAGAGCTGCAGCATGTTCTCCGGCGAAAACGAGGGCTTCAGCTGCCCAGAGGAGCCTGGCTGCAGACAGCATTCACACCTATTACAAACCTCCCCTGGTGCCTACATGTTCCTGGTTGCCAAATGTGCAATATGCACTGCTTATCCAATTAGTGCTGGCCTTCCAACATGGCATGGTGTGAACAGTGCAGAGTAAGGATAACGAGGCTGTATTTGACCAGGGGCACCACTGGAAGGGTAATATTAACAAGGGAGGGTGGATAAGGAATGGGTTGTGTCATTCTATCATTTTATAACAGATATTTACAAATACGCTACCTTCTGGTTAGGATACCATGCAAGTTTCAGACAGCTTTTTGAATTTTCCATTAAAAGACTGGTATGCAAACAAAAATTCGGCATCCGTCCATCCACACGTTTTCTAATCTCTTGTGAGAGTCGCCATGGTACTAGAACAGCTATGAGTAATATGATGTTCTGTACCGCACTGTGTTACAACAATTTCATTTTGTATGTGTAGAGCTGTTAATTATCTCACATGCAAACACTCACACACTGGTCATACTCTGTATTTCCAGGTAGTAGGGATTCGCAGTGACTTTGAAAACGGGATCGTCTTTTAGACTACTCTGCAAGTCGCGATTGTTGTATAAACTTATATAATCAGCAGTGCCGCTATATGGTCGCCTATGCATTAAGTTGCTCATCAGACTTGCAAATCAGAAGAGGTGCTGTTTTTTACTACAAGACAGAACCCAATATGCAACTTTTCCAAATGTAATCATTTAGTAATTTAGAAATAAAACAGCTCCCCTAGAATACAGTTCTGTTTTTGGCACATCTCTGGCCCAATGTACATATAAAACTTTTTAGTTTGTCTAAAATATTTTAAATCAATGATTTATTTTCTAATACTGTATTGACAAAAAGAACAATTTAAATGTGATATTTTCCATGAAGGCATCTTGCTGTTTTTGAATAAATGTTTAAAATACAGGAAGTAGCAAGAGGCAAAAATAAGAAAGTGTTTATATTAACCTTAGCTCGTTCACGGTAACCATTCAGCGCCGCAATTCTTTATTTACTGTCAATCATATTACGTTTTCACGACGTAGTGTATACTTAGTCCGCAGAAATCTTCATATGGAGCGAAACATTCATTGTATTACCCTGTGCATGTGTCACACTGCATGCACTGTAAGTTGAGACTCATGTGATTTATGCAGAAGGTGCAGCATTTATTCTCCCTGCCTTGCCCATGATGTGATGCTACACCTGACTGTGCACCTGTTCATTCTGACGGGGTTGCTTTGCTTCCTTTCCTTTCAAGTGTAAATACATCGTTGATATTTTAAAGACTAGTGCCATGGCATCATATACAAATGTAGTCTTTTAAAGACTTGTCATTTTCAGTTTCCCCTGACCGATCGATTACTTGACGTATACAGTACGTACCAAACGTATAACATGAATGGCAGTCTGTTATTTAAACGCCTGCCGCACACTGACCATCGGCTGGGAATTTAATTTATAAGCGACATATTCCATACAGATACAGACGGGCATAAAACGCCAGATCTCGGTATATGAGGCTCACGGCGTTATGACTCAGCCCCCCGATAGCGCTGCATGTTTGGACAGAGGCTGCATGGAATGACGCATGTCTGCCTTCCAGATGCTCTGGAGCTCAATGAATCCGCAGAATACTAAGCAAAGGCGATCGTTTGCAGTCTTCTGCTGGACTGAAGGAAGTGTGACAACACATTTATTAATAGGATTTTTTTTCTGACGTTTTTATGACCAATGCTAGTTCGTTTTGTTTGCAACTGGAACCCAAACACTTCATAGATTCACTGAGCAGCATGCATCCGTTTCACATCACAGTCTCATATAGTAGCATCAAAACGAGCGATCGGTCCTTGAACTCCACACAACTACATACAAATCTTTATTTTCCGACTAATAAGTATTCAGTCGCACTCCCGGACAGGAACGTGAGTGAACTTTTAATTGATGCAAGATGATACTGTAGCAAATCCCCGCTTCTCACAAAGGCGACGGTTCAAATACTCACGGACTGAGAAATTTCAGACGCTTCCAAAGCAGCGCATCGTTGGTTTGCAGGAGTTTAAAGTGTGTTTTTTCCAAAGCTGATTCCTGCTTGTCCTTCCTTCCTTCCAGTCGGCGCTTAGACGCAGTAACTGCGTCACTGCACTAGTTTGGTATTCTGCTGGTAACAGGACTTTCATCCCTTAGAAGAGATTAGGCGCTCTTTGGTTACTTTTCAGGACAGATCCCGTGAATGAGCTTGAGAAATGCACACGCAGGTATTATTCGTATGCATTTATATTTAAGCTTATCAGAAATAAAACGTGAAACGTGTTCATTGTGAAACTTGGCGTGCTGCACTATTATATGCAGGTCCTATACTGAGAACAGATGAAACGCTAATTATGTCCCGTGTGCTCGTAGAAATTTTGAAGTAACCGAAAAAATAAACTGGCATTCACATTCAACAGTGTTAACACAATTATTTATTGTTAAATTATTAATCATAGCAGTCATTTGGAAAATGAAGACTGAGAACCGTACTAACAAAGGTCAGACAGCTTACATCGTTTTAGATAATTTAATTAAACCATTTTCCAAGCAGTGTCCAGCCAAACACTGTTTTTTATTACGTATATGAAGGAGTAACGATTTCACCATCAAACATTTACAAAACACAGAAAATACTGGAAAAATATGGGTGGATACATAAAAGCCCCCCCCAGGCATGAAACAAAGTACCGAACATAGAATGTTTTTTAAAAATGTAAATAACCCTTAAAAATAATTTCTAAAAAACAATTAAAAGAAAGATTTCATTTAAAATAGATTTGTGTGGTAAAACCAGTGCACTTGGTCGTCTTTTAAAAGACATTGTTAAAATAGGGAGCTCTACACAAACAGAAAGAGCTCCAGCTCCTTGGAATGTAGGTGCTGGGCCAGGTTTTTTATACGGCAGAGGCGCACGTTCTGCGAGTCCCCGGCGTTGTAGACTCTGTAGATGTGGTATCTCTCCTTCTCCTTCAGAGCCAGATCCAGCTCATTGGCAGAGAGGCGGATGAAGTGTTTCTCAGACTTCACGGTAGACTTGACCTCCACGAAGACCTCATAAAGGCCAGAGTCCTCTGTACTGAAGGTGACTTTGAAGTCGAACGGCTGGCCACCTTCTCCGTCGCGGTTGTACCACATGATGTCTTTGGGGCCACTGGCACTCCCACTTTCTTTCCAGTGTGTGAGGAAGGCATTGACCAGCAGCTCTCCCCACTCCCCAATCTCCCGGTTGTCCGATTTATCTTCAGGGAACTCGACCGTGTTGGGTCGGGAACAGTCCAAAACCAGGTCTTCCAGTACACTCTCCGGTGGTAACGGATTTGACCAGACTGGGGTATCCAGAGCCATGGGGCCACGTTCGATAGGCCCATTTCCCTGGAAGACTCTGGAACCTACACCTCGGTGTTCTGGTGCTTTATCTGTAGATGTGTTTCTGGACACAGGACAAGAGCGAGTCAGGGCAAATAAGAGTGCATTCCATAAAATGTCAGCTAGATCTAGTAATATGCGGCGCCATTTCTGAAAGGTCAGGCCCAAAGCAGACTGCTGTGTGAACTCTCAAGAAGAGAGGACAGTTAAAAGTTGCTTACTTGGTTGAGAGGGCTGCATGCTGCTCCGGAGCAGCGGCATCATGGGTAGGCTTCCTGGATTCTGGCGTAACCAACTTGGGCTTCGTTCCTTCATCGCGACTTTCACGGGCTTCTGGCGGCTGAGCGTCAGCAGGTTGGGCCGCCGGCTTGCTGGCCTCACTGCTTTTGTCTGACGACAACACAAATGACTGTCAACAACCACAGCTCCTCGGTACGTTCTTCAGTAATGAAAATACAATTCTCAATGAACTCAAAAATAGGGCCTGCTTAACACACCGCATGGTCGCATTATTGGAGACAAAATCTTTCGGAAAACGTGTTTTGGTAAAAATCTGGTTTTCAGTTAAGGACGATATATTTTTATGCAATTTGGAGGGAAGTGTTGGTACACCGAGACTAACCTGTAGACTGCGAGGTGCTTGTGCTGGAGCCTGGCTGGAAGTGACTCTGTCCTTTCTGCGAATGAGGCCCTTCTCTGTTGTCATGGCGGCTGTGACCTTCTGTACTTGCACCGTCACTGGATTTGGGTGGGGCTGGAGGGGGCCACATCTTCATCACAGACTCCACGACAGACCCTGCACTGGCTGAAGCACATAGTCCACAAAATCTGAATGACACACCATGGTTTCTTTAGCTTATATAACAGATAGCATTAACTACCAGAAGATAAAATATTCTTTTGCCTCTCTAACAGTCCTGATGACACACAGAGATTATTTCACCTATGGAGTTTAATTGCAACAAAATCCAAAGAAATTAGCTAGCATTTAAAGATGTGCGAATGTTGCCTACTAACAAATACAGTTAATAACTGATGTGTTTTATGGAAGAATGTAAACAAACCTTTTTGTAATCCTGTATATTACATAAAAGGATACAATGCTGAACACTGCTACATTAATGTTGGACTTACAAACCATATACTATCCTTCTTTTTGGAGAAATTGATTGACTTCTCATCTGCCCAGTGATAGGGAGATGTGAAAAGGGGCAGATGAAAATTGATAACATAGCCAATAGGACAGGACAAAGTTAAAATCACCTTATGTTACCAATCATTAATTAAAAGGTGCATTTACCAGCAGCCTGAAATAGATTCCCTCTGAAGGGGATTGTGAAGTTCATTCATTTTTCTATCCCTGACTTCAGCATTTGCAAACTCAGTATTCTTGTCACCCTCCCTGTTTCTAATACCCTGAAATCTTACCTGTGTGTGACCCTGGATTTTTATGAAGAGAAGCCTTGGGAGGCCAACATGCCAGTGTATCTTCTCCATCTGTCTGCTCAACCTTACGTTCCTCCTCCACGATGTTTGGTGCCCGGCCGAACATTGAACCAGTGAAGACTGTGGGTTTGCAGAATGCACTCACTTTAACGATCAGGATCTTCTCCCCAAATGGATGGGTGCACATAGCACAATACCGCATTTACATGTAAATGATAAAGATACCCGCAACTCCATTTTAAGTCTTAAATATCAAAATATTGTGAAATACATTTTGTGACGAGAACACAAATTTTTCAGTTTACACTGATTTTAAGATCTAGAAAGAAACCATACTTAAAACTGAAATACAATCTGGGTGTGGGGCAGACTGCAGGTTACATGTGTACCTACGGTACCTACAATTTTTCTGGTATCCAAGGTGGTGCTCAGCCAGGGACTTACCCAGAGGTTCAGGTTTAATCTCCAAGGGTTCTGGAACCTCCCACTTCCCCTCAGAGCCTGGCAGCTCTTTAATGTCCTCCCTCTGCAGGAACCTTTTCAAGTCCCCTTCATCCTGTTTGCAAAACACAAGACTTTCCGTGGAACATTTTTTGTTTGTTTTTGTTTAGGCAGAAACACACAATGTTTTCGTTTGAAACAGGCTATACCGATAGACGACGTTAAGGCAAAAACACGAACAGCATGATGTGACTGTGACATGTTTATAAGTCTACGGAGCTAATGAATACATATCTTTTAAAATGGTATCATTCACATCTGTTCCAATGGGTAAGACCCCAGCTTCTGAAGGCTTTAGACGATTGTTTAAGAGAAGGAGCGGGAGAACCCCATGGGAATTAAAACACACAATTTAAATTTCTGGCAGATTCCTAAAACAAATACTCTGAAACGGGGGTGGATACAAAAAAATTATTATCGCAACTTGAAAAATATCGCTTTTAATTACAGAGCTGCTGGCCTGATCACCATTCTCTATTTGAATGCACCGCTTGATCGATTCCTTTGAAAATAAAATAATGAGCTCCCAGGTTTCCTCCCGGAACGTGTCCCAGCAGCCGCAGCAGCCGCAGCAGCCGTGAGGCAGCGCGTAACGTAAACAGGGCGGTGCTGCGGCAGCCTAAGAGCAGATGTCCGTGCGACGCTCATGCGTACAGCTTACATACAGCTGTGCGCCTCCTCCTCATTCGCAAAGGAAACCGAATGCTGAAACGAGCAGAAAAATACAATACCCAAAAACAAAAACAGCAACTATCTGCGCTTTCAAACTCAGTGAACTGTAATCCAACATACTCTGAAAAAGGTTTCTGCAAAGAGGCATAAAAGTTAACTGAATTCTTTTTAGGTATGGTAAAAATGAAATAATATAACATAAAAAAAAAAATCAATGTTTATGTCTGCGACATGAATACCTACAGGTGAAAGCAAAGAGCTTCACAGAGTAGGTGCAGCTATCACTACCTGCTAGCTTTGGTACATAAAAAATGTCACGAGGTCTAAATATGGCACAGGTCAAGTATGATTGATTTAAACTACAGTTACTGCCTCTTTTTGCAACCTGATTTGATGATTTGTTCGCCCAGAGAACTTTACCCCGCTCAGAGGCTTAGGTCAGGTTAAGTCAACATCTCTGCAATACCACGTTAATACAAGCATCTGAGAATTCAATACACTGCTTCAATATATAAGGGGCTGGGGAAAAAAAAAAGGGCAGAAGACCACTATCGCAGCAGAAATAAATTCAAGCTGCAGTACCCAGAGAGTCGGGTCCTGATATGAGATTCTAGCTGCTCATATCCCAGATGGGCTCTGCATGCCCAAAGTTCAGAGCTCATGGCATCACGAATCCCAGTATGCAGTAAGAGCCCGTGCATGTCCTGCAGCCAGCAGCACGATGAGGAGATGGCAGGGCATCACATCAGAGTGCCGCTCTCCCACGCAGTACAAGACATGTGCATTAGCTTTGTTCAAGTTTAGCATATTGCACAGGTTTTTTTTCTTTTTAATTTCATTATTCGTGCCAAGAACTTGGGGAATAAAAGTTTTGTTTTTCAACTGTTATGCTTATTAGTTGTGATTCATTTTCTAGTTGAAGAATAAGGACTAATATGAAGACTGAAGTAGACAAAGGGTAGAGAGGCACACCTCCGTCCCACTTACATCCAGCTTGGAGATGAGTCCCTGCAGGAAGTCCTGCAGATCCTTCCCATTGCTGCTCTCAGTGCTGAAGAGCTTCACCAGCTCCCTGTAACAGACACCAGCATGGTCAGGAGATGCACCTCTGTCTGGCTGCTGCCAGGTGCTTGTGGAAGGGGGTGTGTGCTTCTGTGGGTTAGGATGGTAGGATCAGCTACATAAACGTGAAATAAACGGCAGAGTGAGACTCCTCCACCTCGCCACAGCAGCACCGCCACACACGTAACGCCACAAACTGCAGAGCGGCATGCGCCGTTACTAACGCCGCGGTATCTGTGGAAGACGAGCATTAATGCGGAGGCCTGTACTCTCCTGTGCTCTGCTCTGAAATATGGGACGTTTATCAGCCTCACTTAACCTTGCAAATGATGCTTCATGTCTCATACTTGCCATAATGTTACCTTTTGAGAGCTTTCTGGGCCACTCTTGGACATTCATTTAAATAAGGGAAATGGAGGCTAAAAAGGAGGGCTGTGGTTGTAAATCCCACGTGCTGCTGTGCAGCCCCCTGCGGGCTGACAGACACAGCCCGACTCCCCCTGTCTGCAGGCTTCTTCCAAACCCAAACAAACCCAAAAAACTGGAGAGTGCTCTTAATACTCTTGATTTACAATTTCCACTGAAAGCCCAGCTCCACTCTAACCATACCACTCCAAAAAGACACTAATGGTCCCTACATTAGCAACAACATCAAAATTGTAACAGCAGTAACTAGAAACATGCAAGGCTGCCCGACAGCAGCATGACATCTTGGGTGTCCATGACCTTTACCATATGCAAAGTAGAACCTTTTAAGACAATTAAAATATATATCGGAATGCTGTTAAAGAAAAAAAACAAGACATAAACATTCATATCCTGTACCTTCACGTCTGCTGCTAATCGCTAACTGCTAACAGCAGGAGAATGTAACATATACATTATTTTGGACATTTAACGGAACTTTAAACGGCCCAGTTCAAGGCTTTGGTGCATCATCTGCTAGCCGATCAGCTGTTCTACACTGTCCTGGACACCAAGACGCGACTGGAACCATGGTGGCAGAGTATCAGGTGGCCTGGATATCTCAGCAGGCTTCCCGTCAGGCATGAAAATCCATCAGTTTTATTGGCAGCATGAAGGGGACACAGTCTGCCTTCAAGGCTTGTAGACAGAGATGGCAGACACCATGGACAGATTTTACTCATGAAACTAAAAAACAAATCAAAGTGAAGAAAGAAACCCCTTGTTAGCATAATTAACCATTTATCATACTTAAACAGATGCTCAGTTTTGGCAGATTAAGTAATTCATTTGTCATTTGTTAATGACTGATAGCAAAACCAACCAGATTCTGTTTTTCTTTGAAACTACTAAAATATCCCAAAGTATTCTGAGGATTCAAAGTAGAAAACCTTTTAAGATAATTAACATATATGTAGGAATGTCTGTAGTGAGAGTGGACTCTGGAGAGGTGTAGACACGCTCTAGAGAGGAGAGAAATGGAGGTCAGTAGGATTAGACAGAGTACACGTGCGTGGATGAGAGGGAGGAGAGCAGAAGGGTGAGGATGCAGGGAGTAGAGCTGGCGAAGGTGGAGGAGTTTAAATACTTTGGGATCAACAGTTCAGAGTAACAGGGAGTGTGTAAGAGAGGTGAAGAAGAGAGGGCAGGCAGGGTGGAGTGGGTGGAGAAGAGTGGCAAGAGTGATTTGTGACAGGTATCAGTAAGAGTGAAGGGGAAGGTCTACAAGGTGGTAGGGAGACCAGAGATATGGGTTGGAGATGGTGGCACTAATGAAAAGAAAGGAGGCAGAGCTGGGGATGGTAGAGCGAAAGATGGCGAGGAGGCTGGTGTGAAAGAGGAAGGCCTAAGAGGAGGATTATGGATGTGGTGAGAGAGGACATGCAGGAGGCTGGTG
>JAODLC010000100.1:17723722-17746967 GCA_026781145.1 Hippopotamyrus pictus | reverse complement strand
GAAAATCTAGAAAAAAAAGATTCTTAACCAAATACTGTAGTAAAATATTTTATATCAACTGTATAAGGTTAACAACAATTTTATGTCAACCATGTAACATATTAAGAACTTAGTACTCTTAACTTAATCTTTACTCTCATTAACAGTCAGTAAACAATAACAAAAATAAGACACAAATGTCCGTTAATCAAATTATCATGCGAATGCGATCTGAATATGCGCTAATGCGGCTATTTATAATGTGAATAGCGATCTTCGGGTGACAGCGGTACTACACGCCCCCGATGCAGGTAAAACAAAGTACGGTGACATGGTTTACTTTTTTGCCGATTTAACCTAATTTTAAAAACTTTAATTCTTCCGACAATGGACGTTTTGAAAAGAAGACAGATTACGGATTTAGCCAGCGTTTTTTTCATGATTCTACATTAAGATTTCAGCGAGATATAAACTGAAACAGACGCGAAAAGTACGCTGCATCGCCGACGATGCACTCGACCCCTAATACGCCCGAGCCTGGACCCCCAGATGGACATTCGCCGTATAAGACGCACCCACTTTTACCCCCCAGTTTTGGGGAAGAAAAAGTGCGTCTTATATGGCGAAAAATACGGTACTTTCAAAAACACCTCAGCCATGGTTACTGAAGGTACATCAAGTTAAATGGCCAACATCTAACATCCTTAACACGACTCTAGAGAGCTACCCCTAGGCCAGTGGGACACTGTGAAGGTATTACCCTATCCGTGTCTACATCTACTGCTAAAAAGCTTCACCTTCCAGGCTCCGCTCTCCAGAAGAGGGTAGATGTGCTCCTGCAGGACTTTCTGGGGCTCCAGCTGGTGCACGTTCAGCCTCTTCAGCAGCTCGACCACAAGCGAGTTCCCCAGGGGATCCAGGCAGTCCAGAAGCTGAGGGGATACGGTGCTCAGGTCCTTGTAGAGCGCCTCTAAGCCTGAGTGGCAGATGGATGAAGTGAGGTGAGGTCACTCCCTCCTAAAATAAATCCACCATGCTGCTCTTCAGCTTGGCGGGTTTAACCGTTTCATTCATTTTAAGGCTTGCTATTTAAGTGTGTCTGCTGACCAACCCTTAAAAAAGTTCATAGATTATTACAGGTTGCTAACCAGTCCCCTGATGGCTGAACCCTGGTTAGCACAGCACTTCCTTCATGCCTCGTGTAGCATGTGGATGATTTAATATTTACCTACAGGCGTGTACCATTATGCCTGAATTACTGACTCAAATACAGACATTGCATTTCATTGAATATCAGAGAGGGGGACTTGTTCTTCTTGCTTGTTCTGAAGTGTTATTCATAGTTAATTTATAAATTAAGCTATAGGAAAAATAATTCAAACCAAAGAAATGCTGTAGGGAGGAAATAAATCAAGGACAGTTTTAAATCACTGAGTTTTACACGCAGATTTATTTTATCGCAATGATCAACCTTGGAGAAAAAGAAAGAATACCGATGTCAGTGTTCTTTGGGTCCATTAGTGGAAAGAAGACACCTTCCTCTCTCAAGGACACCATACGGCCATCAGCCAGCGGGATGAGAGGAATGTCTCTGAGCACCTCCAGTATGGTGCCTGCCTCACCATAATCCTGCTCCAGGGCACGGAAATTACATACCAAGAGCTTGGCCACCTCCTTAAGATTGGAGTCTGCAACAGAGTTGCCATAATTCAGAACAGAGAGCATATTTCAAATCACATTTTGTTGTAGTAATGAGGACTGAAACACTGCTGGTCAGCTGGAAAGCATTTTCATGTAGAGATAAACAGGACTGTTACCTGACCAAGTCCCTGTGCTGCGGAAGAGTTCTGTAGTCATGGCACGAGTCACTGTGGCAATGTCTTGCCCTCTCAGGCGATGCACCCCCAAGGCAGATATTAAAGACTGGGGCAGCGCAGACTGGAGGGTAGGATGCATGTAGGACAAGTTCAGGTGTCTTTGGAGCACGTCGTCTCCGATCGCCTCCTGAATGAGTGGGTCTTGAGTGGCAGCAATTTGTGAGGGCAATTTGAATTCCACCTCTCCGTCTGTGAAAAGACACGTCTCAAAGGTCACGTCATCCATAGAGAGCCGAAGCTGAAATCTCATGCAGTCGTCAAAGATTCTGTAAATGCTGCACATCATGGGTTCTGAGAGGCTCACTTTGGCGTTCCGTGGTAGGCAAACAGGCCTTGCCTTTCAGCAACTGAATGATCTGACTTGCCACAGGATTGAAAAAGTCTAGGATCTCGTCCGGAAGAGGAACAAACTGCAGGAAACGGCACAGCCCCTGCAAACCACTGAATTCAGGGTGCTCCTGGAATGTTTCAGAAAAAAGTCTGATGAAATAAGTGTGTATCTATAACAATAGCACATATCCCAAGATCCAGCTTGAAGTCAGTACAGTACAACATCTGTCAGCATGTCACTGAAAAACTTTCAAAAACTGAAAAGTTGTTCAAAACTGAAAATGATCCTTAAACTTAATTGATATTTCATCTATATTCTGCATCATTTGGTATAAGTAGAAAACACTACAGCCTCCAGATATAGTTAGTGAAAGTTAGTGAAAAATTACTAAGTGGTTTCTATACACAATACTAGAGGTTCAAAAGGAATCTGAAATCCATGTTGTGGTGAAAAGGTTTTCCTGTGTCTGTAATCAGGCTGTCTGCCTGCTTGCCATCACTCTCTTACGGTAAAGACATCCATAGCATGGAGGAAGAGCTGGGGGATTTGGGAGCGAAGCCACTGGTTCCAGCCACTGTCCCGGTCAACGTCCTCTCTGGATGACGGGATGTCAAAGTCCCCTGTGAGAAAGGAAGGAAAAGCAAAGATGCCATTTTTCCATCTAACACAATCATGCATGAGGCCCTTACGACCAAGAGTAAATATGAAAATGAAGTTATTCTGATGACACTTGATCCCCGTGGGGAAATTTTCCTTTCGCCCACCCCATCATGCTCTCTATGACACCCAGCAAATTCAGTGGCAAAGGGCAGCCACCTGCCATGGGGCCCGTAGAGCTGGGGGTTAGGGGCCTCGCTCAAGGGCCCACGGACCAGTGACTACTCTGCTGAAGCCAGGCTCGTACTGGCAACCTTCCGATCACAGGCACAGAGGCTTAACCCCCTGAGCCACATACCGCCCACACAAAAACCTCAGTGGGATATTAAGGTCCAGACAAAGTAACATTATTACTGCATTTACAATTATGTCGGTGAAGCACAACAAAAGAGTGATAAACAAATAAATAATAAGAACTCCACATGTACCTGGGCTGATGATCACCTGGCACACCACTCTGTAGCCACCTGCCTGTACTACCTGCTGTCTGTTTCATTCACTTTGTCTATCAGACATAAATCACTGTGGAATGTCTGCTTATGAAGGCGGCACGTCCAAACCTTGGATGATGAAGCGGAAACCGAAGCTCCGCAGAGGTAAGAAGGCAAAGACAGGCTGCTTCTCGGGCTGGAACTTCCCGTCGGGGGAGGAGTCCTCGTTCAGCCTGAAGGCCAAGGCCAGCTCGGTGGACTCGACTTCCTCCTTAATCTGCAGGGGAACCGATAGCTATTTCTCAGAAACAAGGTGTTCTCAACCTCTAGGAGGGTGCAGTCAGGATGGTGTGTGGCTCTTCAGGTTAGGATGCTGGGCCCGTAATCAGAAGGTCATCTATTCAAATCCCAGAGTTTCCACAATGATTTCACTGTTGAGTTCTACAGCAAGACCCTTAACAATTGCTCCAGGAACTGGCTGACTCCACTGTATGTTACTACAGTATAAACTGTCTGATAAATAAATATAAAACCTCTCATGTTCAAAAATGACCTGAGCGCCAAGTCTGAAGTTTATAATCTAATACTGAAAAGTCTTACTAATCAGATGCTATACATTAGTCTAGTTTCTTAAGGTTTCCACAAAATTACCCCTGCTCCTTCGTCTGTAATCTCTTTAATTGGACAGCTCTTCTGTCTTCCATGAAATATTTAAGATAATGATTCCGAAGACTTGAAAAAGGAAAGTAACAGAGGAAAAACAGAGCAGTAAAGTACCTTTTGTGCTGGTCCCTGTAAATTAAACTCTGCCCTACTGCTTTAGAAGCAACGTTTCAACCCACGATGGCAGAACTTGCCCTAAGAGGAGGAGATTAATTCACTACACCTTATTGATAAGACTATTTTCATGAGCCTTAAATGAGATGCAAGTGTCTCCGTCCTGATGTATGCTACCAATGAAACCCTTACATAACCCAGACAGCAAATAAAAACAAACCACTTAGCCACCTGTCTGGAATGAAATATGCATGTTCAACATGACTGAATGTCTGTCTGGAAGACAGGAAGTGTCTTGGGTGGGTGGGGGGTGGCAGAAAGGCGAATTGACTGTACAGTGAGTCGCAGTGCCTTGCATTTTCGCTTTAGAATTCTTTGTCTTCCGACGGCTCTTCAATCTGAATGGCAGAAATAAAAACTTATAGTTTTAATTCTGGAGAATGACTGATCCCTTGATTATTTATAATTGTGGATATACTGTATAGGGGAAGCTATAAAATATGCAGGTTAACATTACAAAACTAAGAATTTTATTAATTGAACGCTTGTGATAAATTAGTAACAAACATTTCAGTTTCTGGGTCTTTTGCTGTAACCCTGTAAATTGTCTTATTATTCAGATAGTGTTAAATCTGCTTCATTAAAACTGAGGGAAAATAATGAAGTGTATTTATTGATCATGTAAAAATGTGCAATTTACACCTCAAAGAAAAATTAACAGCCAAATGGTGGCATCGTCTTGATATCTTTCACATTAAAAACAGAAGTTTAATGTTCAGTGCATGGAAAATCTCATAGGCATTTTTCCATTAGGGGTGATATCTGGCCATCCTCATGCCTGATGAATCTGAATTACACATGAAATATTTTATTTTATATCTTTACTTGCTATGTTTATAACTAAAACGCAACGCGTATATCTGTTTACATTTACATTTATTTAAATGGAAGACGCTTTTGTCCAGAGCAACGTACAAGTGAGGCAGGTAATGCATAATGAGACTACAGCTGTTGAGGAGCCGACTAATGTACCAGTGAAACATCCAATGACTGATGGTAACCAACTGCAAGCTTCCTGCGGGAAAAACAGCTATATGGACATTGCTTAAAGCCTACTATCAGGAATGCCATCTACACAAATATCACCCAGAAAAGAACCTGGTAAGTTACTGACTCTAAGTGCAACATACAAAAAAAAGAGCTTTCTGCAGAGCAAAGCAAACTGCGTCATTAAACGCAAACACCACATACTACGAGTGATCCACAGCACTCTGTTTGGTCAATCACTAGAATTAGCAAGATGATCAATCCACAGCCCTGAGCTGGCCCTATTCGAACTAATGAACTTGTCAGGACTCTAAAATGTGACCTGAATGCTAACACAGAGGAAGGCTACTCGATCTCTATATGGTTTTTAAGTATTCATTTGCTCAATTAGCGTCATTTGTAGCACCTTGTTTTAGCCAAAGAAAGCCTGGTCACCCGTTCCTCTGTCCTACAGTGCAATGAGACCCACGCAGTGCTTCTTCTCAAACTACGCAAACTGCACAGTGACATATGGAAAGCGTACTCAAAGCCTTTGCATTATTTTCAATGACAGCTTATACAAATTAGGTCTGCAGTGGAGATGCATGATGTAAGGCACCTATTCACCTGATGTGTATTCTTTTAGACTATAGGATGAGCTTCACAGCCAACCAAAATACAGACACTAAAGGGTAGAACTAATGCAAAACTGTTTAGTTTGACAAGAAGAGCTTGTCTATGTAAATCACACAGTTCTACTATAAGTAATGAAAATTCCAAAAGGGAAGCTACAGTGGTCTTCATTTCACTTTGGTTGAAGTATGGATACTATATCTATGTATGTCTATGCAGGTAGTCTGGAGGTCCCATGGAATATAAGAATTTTAAATGTACTGTTGCAATACTCTGATGTGGTTTAGAAACGTGGAATGATTTTTTCCATGAAGATACTCAGCAGTGTGCTAAAGGGAATCAATACAGTTGAACAGGACATCAGCACATTATAGATGTCTTGGTTCCTTTAATGCATTTGTGTAATCAATATGCACTTGGTTTTTGATAAGTAAACTGAAAAGAGGTACACTCTATACTCCAAGAACATCATATTGTACCATGGGTATTCCTGCTAATGAATGAAACATTGTTACAGATGCTAAACACAGAGAAGACACTTGCCTTGTTGGGGAAGAGCATCCTCTTGACTACCAGCCAGCGTTCGACACCATCACTGTGCTGCACTTCTGAGACCATGTGGCTCAGGTCTCTCCGAGTCATCGACACCACATGGCCCTCACCCTGGCGGAATAAATATGCAAATACGCGATGTGTGAGGTGCACAGGAAGAACATAGAGATGGTATTCAGTGAGCGAGAGATCAGATACGCACAACGGGAAGAAGTATCAGAACGAAACGTCGGCTGGGTACCTGGTTGATGATGGTAATGGAGCGCAGCCGGTGCAGAAAGAGCAGCAGCGACGGGTCGACGTCATGGAATAGGTTCCTGGTCTGGTAGCTCTTTGACCGAAGTGGGAGAAAGATCTTGGTGTTCCAGCTGGGGAAAGGGGTAGGAAAGAAAACAGACAAGCATTACTGCAGAAAAATTACGAAGAAGCAGCAGCAGGATGACTCTAAGAAGAGTAGCATGCTGAGGCAGTACTTCATGCTCCTCACCTCTGCTTCTTTAACTCCTTTATACTTGTGTCCACGACCTTCTCCTCCTCCACCCAGTGAGGTAGGATGTAGCCCATGGGTTTGCTGTTCTTCTCAAAACGAAGGTGGAAGTCATTGGAGTGAATCTCAGGAAAATCTGTCACCTTGAACACCGATTTGAAACCGATGCCCTTTTGTCCTGCATAGGAATGCAATTGCACGAGGACATCCGTCATAAGGAAACGCCACGATAATGACCATAACTAATACTGCGATAACAAAACCAAAATGTTACACTTATTCGTAACTGTGTCTATGTTTTTTTTAATCTGGTGAAGTGATACTAGGACTAGTCAGGACTAGGCTAGGCCTAACGCAAGATCTTCTCTCAGCAGGTTTTCAACACAATTTAAGGTTCAAAGGCAAGTTCTGCCGGTAGGGTCATACCTATGTAACCATACTTGTGCTTCCCCTTGGTGCTCCGTCCCACGTCACAGATAGCACGGATGTTTTGCTCCTCAAAGCCGTTCTCATTGTTGAGAATGGCGATGCAATCTTTCTCAATCACAAAGGCCAGGGCTGGCTGGACATTCAAACTGTAGCTGTTGTCATCTGCATTCTGCGGAGAGTAAATGGACATTAGCCTGTGTGACAGAATTTATCTAGTTTTGCTTCCACACTAGGATCTATATCTAAGGATGTATTGAATAAAAGACTTTTTTTAATGCATGTACATATTGTGAAACACATCCCTACTGACCTGAATGAGCTCCAGGACAAAGTGGGTGTCTTTACTGTAGAGCTCAGCAGACAGGCGGTCCAGGCTCCTCCCCAGGCGTTCCTGGTGAACCTTCATGAGCTGCTCGCCCTCCTCATTCAGCTCCACACCGATTCCAAACTCGTTCTTCCTGTAAATATAGAAAAAGGAGCAAAGAACCAATTACCAAATGCAACCAAAACTACAGAGTTCTGACCCGCATGGGGAAACTACTAACATATATGTCAGAGCGGAACGAGTCTATGGTCACTTCTGAGGCACGACCTGCTCTTTATAAATGAATTATTTCAGAGTTCTCGTCACTTTGCTTATTTGAATTGTTCCATTTTTCCTAAAGAACATTATTACAGTGGCACTTCAAGAAATCTCCATCAAAACCTCCTCATTACCAAGACTATGAATTTTTTATTATTCCATTAAAAACCCAGAGAACACAGGATTTCCAGTAAATTCAAGACAAAATACGGACATAAAATCCATTCGCGATGCACCGGCTTCTAGCAAAATGTCATCAGGCGCTGCTTTGATGTGAATGGCAGTTAATATCAATGTCAACAACTGGCATCTTGCTTTTTACAGCTTGTCTTACAGTATTAAAATTTAAAGAAGAATCACAGGAATTTAATTAGATGCTATTTCAAAAATGGTTAGTTTTTAGTAAGAAATAAAACAATCATTTCATATCTTGTTCTCTTGCTCCATATAAATCAATTAAAGGAGCCTGGACTCTATAGTGCAAGATAAATATACAGGATGTTGCTCAAAAAATGCAACCACACCCACTGACAGAACATGGAACAAGTGAGTGCATAAAGAAATAGACCAGTTCACACTTAGCTTATGCAAAGATTAAACATAATAAAGTATTTTGCCAGATACTGTACAATATAACTAGCTCAGTGCATACTGGGGAATAGTCTTTGATTTTCTTGTAGTGAAGATATTCTTTTAATGCTTATGAAGCAGATTAAGTGTCAGGCCCTGTATAAATTCTTCATTTCACATATATTCTTTAATGTAAATCACAGTGAATAATACAAAGGCTACATGCTGTAATGCTGGTCTTGTCATGCAATACTGCAAGGCTTCCTGTTCATGTGGATGCAAGAAGATACCCCAACTCTACGTCTCCATCAATCTGGATGTAAATTTGCATATTTACAACATTACTTACAATAAAGCACTATTTATATTTATAGCAAGTATTTTCATCGAGGGATGTGAGTAGACTGAAGAAGCTGCCAGGACAGTTTTATCGTATAAATGCAAGCCCAAATGTGATGCGAGAGGAGACTGCGGACCTGATGTCTTCGATGATGACTCTATGCCGGGTCAGTCGACCGTCAACTTGGTTCAGGTCCTCCCTGCTCTGCCCGTCCTCAGCTGAACATTCGATCCCCACGTCCTGAGGGGCATCACTGAGGTCCTCACAGGAAGTATACATCTTCTCATCCCTCCCTGTCACCAGCTCGAATTTCTCCTCGCTGTCTTCGTCGTCGTCTGCGTGACCATTCGAGAGGGAAGGCATTTTAAGAGCGAAGGCAGCAGCATCTTTGGCTATAATCATTTGAAAGAAGGATGATTTGGTCTGAGCTTTGTCCAATGCGATTAATACTGCAAATATTAGACACGATGATAAAGAGTTACGCAAATGTAATCACTGGACTAAAAAAATCTCACCATCCATATTGGCTGGACTCAGAGATGATGCTGAAGAATGCTCCAGGTCTGGGCCGAACTCTATCAGGTCCTCGTCATCACTGAGGGCCGCTGCGGAAGACTTGCTGCTCACAGACATGCAGTCAGTACCTATGAGCTGCAGAAGGGACAGGAAACAGCGACACCATTCAGCATATTTCAGGACAGCAGTATTCAGGAACAACAGATCCCCCACGCTTAGCTGATAGAGCACCCTCTGTAGCTGTCCATTAACCTCAGTAGATACTGTTAACATTCAGTAGGAAGAGACTGTTTTATGAATAAAGCCTTTTAAAACCAATATATCATCTGTTACAAAAGCTGTCATTTTAAAGAGGTAAAATGGAGTCTTGATCCTAATTAATATGTATTCTCTGACCTATGATTCTTTGGGCATGTTACCTGTGTAATATAATATTTGGATTTATGATAAGTAATATATAATGCACAATAATTGCAGCAAATTTTTAGTTTTAAAATGGATGAGCTCTGTATTCTTATTCCCTGCATTCTTGATGTTTTGCAAATAAACCAGGCGTGAGAGCGAGTCAGAAGAGAGCCTATTTCACAGGGCAATGAGTCCGAACCTTTTTCACCGGGGGGGGAATGATCTTCGACTGCGGTGGGCTCAGCTTGCTGTGGAAGTCCTTGACCCAGTCTGTCATCCCCAGCAGGATGCCCACATGGTGCAGCCTGTTCAGGTGGCGCCAATCTGCCTTGGCCGTCTGCAGCAGCACGGCCTTGGATTTGGCCTGACCCAGCACCCTCGAGAGGGGCTCCAGGAAGACCTGGGTTCATATAAGCATTGCGGTGTAAGTGTGCCAGACTGCTGTATCACAATGCGCAAGATACACCACCAGTCAGAAGCTTTTGTACACCACAGATTTTTACCACTTTTCCATTTATTTCATAAACTGCAGATTTTTTATTCTTGTTAAGTATATAGGTCAAATAAAGTTTCCTTTATAGCAAGAGTATGTAGAAAGAGTATGTAACAGTGCATGTCTGACATCCTATTAACTGGTTTTGTGGTGATGGCGTAGTCATATTCTAGGCTGTCCTTTAACTTTAAATGCACTAGTTAACCGTTTCATCGCTTGTAGAAATAATGCCTCAAATTTTTTCAGTTATTATACCTGATAGTGCAGGTTACATTTATTAATCAAAGATAGGACATTTTCTTGCTAATAAAGGTACTCAAATGGTGAACAAACTGTAAATGTATTTGTTAGCAAAGAATATTGAGTGTATTTTTAGTAAATGTTAAGTGAATAACATGCAAATGTCGTCTCAGTGCGTGCAAAAACTTTTGACTGGTAGTGAACAGAATTCCCAGTAAACAATTCGCAATGGTGCTCCTAAATCACCAGAATTTCACAACGCTGTTTAGGAAATTGTTTGCTGTTGTAAATCTATAAATTACATACACTTAAAAAGCAATTAAATGGAGGTTATTTGGGAAACCTACAAGCTTCAGAAGTCTCAGATTTTCATTAAGCTCTACTGTCCCGATACAAAAAAGGTTGGCTATGCAAGTTTTATCTGGCATCATTTACACTTCTGGCTTAACTATGTTCTCAAGAATATTAATTCATAGCTATTTTTTCAAGGTTTCGTTTTGTGAGCCTCAAAACACTAACAGCACTTTCTTCTTCCCGTGCTTTGCCCCAAAAGACTATCACACCAGAAGCTGACCAGTAATGTTTACCATATATAACTCATAAAATTATTAAACGTGCTCTATGGACCTGAGTCAGCAGCGCTTTGCAGATTCTCGATGGTATTCTTAGGATGCAGTCAAGAATGAACTTTGCAACGGTGTTGGATGAGTTAGTACCATCATCTAGTAATAAAAAAAAGATCATAAGCATTTAAAATGCAAATGTAATTTATACAAATTACTAGCAGGGAATGAGAGGCAATCCCTTCAACAGAGTAAAATGCCCATGAAATTATCCCTGTGTAAAGACACGGTATATTTAATGGACCCTCAGAGAACACAAGCTCAACATCCTAAAAGAGAATGAACTAAAATGTCAGGTGTTAATAATTTCAGGAATAGTGTAATGGGATAAACCACTGTTTGTAAACCCATGCATCAGTGGCGGGGGGGCAGACAGATGACATTTTTGCTTCCAACACACCGGTACCAGGTATCTTGATTGCTTGAGTGTTTGGTTCAGCGGTGCTGGGAGCTGGAGCACACCACGGCCTCCTCACCTTCCCGGGTGACAGCCATAGCCAGGGAGCTCTCCATGTGATTGGCCAACAGGGCCACAGGAGCATTGGCTATCCCATCAGCCACCACGATGGACACCAGGTGCCCCGCTGTGCTCACGGGGTCCAGGGCCTCGGCCGCCTCGGAGAACAGCATGTCGCCGGTGGAGGTGGTGATCCTCAGCAGCACGCCGGGCTTCGTCTCCAGCGCCGCCAGCTCACTGTTAGCGGCTGGATAAAGACACAACAGGCACTGGAACAGGCGCCAGGATCAGGCCGAACTCCATCTAGCACTTAGCTGCCCTGAACTCGAGACGAAATGCTGGCAAATTTACAGTACGACTCAGAGCCCAGCCTAGATGCTGCTAATGGAAGTGCCAAGAGGATCAACACAAACAATTTATGATTAATCTACCTAATGTAACTCCTATACACATGAACTCAGAGAAGCAGGCAATTTGTAACAGGAGAGACCAAGACAAAGTCATCCCCAAGTTTCCCCAGTCTTTTCACCTATCCCATTTAGCTCTCCATATGACAGATGATGTGAGCAAGGTAGAGGCCACAACACAAGGTTAGCCAGCATGCAGCACCCCAAGAGAAATTGGAGGTAAGGGCCTTGCTCAAGGGCCCACTTGCATCACTCTGTCAACCATGGGACTTGAACAAGTGATCATGGGCGCAGAGACCCAACCCACAGAGCGACATGGCGCTATTTACATTTATTTACTCACACTTATTCACATTTCATCGACTGAATGTCTCTGATACATATTTAAGCAAGACATTCATCTGCTTATACTACCAGACACTGTATTTACAGATTAAATACTCTGCCAAGGAGGAATTCTCTCCTGGGACTTCACCAAGCAAGCTTTGGGGCACGAGTCCATGCTCAACTATGCCACCTGCTGGCCAACTCAGTACATTTATCCCCCACCACATCACCGTCTGCCTGTAACGTGACTGTAGGAGCCCAGATTCTGCTCAACGTAATCACTCTCATCACTGATTTATGTGATGAGGTAAAACAGAGCTTCTAATGAGATCGTTTTTTATGTATGGGCATCCTTTTATTTACATGCCCAATACTCAAGCATCTGAAATGAACCACTGCGTTTTAATCAGGTTCGTACCCGAGTTGCTCTCAATGAAGTCTTTCAGAGGCCCGAGCTGTGGCTGGAACACCAGCTCCCACTGGGACCACTCAGCCAGGTCCTCCAGCAAGGGGGCTGACACTAGGCTAGACATGGCCTGCTCAGGAGTCACAGCCCCCAGGAGGCCAACCTTTTCCATCACGCCACCCCTGGAACCAACAGAGAGCAGCCATGCAGCAGAGGCGAAAACGAATTTCTCAATTAAGAAAACATGTAACTCCTGGGAGACTTTCAGCACTGGTGTTCCCTCACCTGAAATCCTTTATGAAAATCGGAGCCTCGTAACGGACCGGACTCTCGCGGACGTCAGCGCCCAGCCCTTTCTGACGACGCACCATGTCGACCTGAGTAGACAGCTGGCCGTATCCCAGCTCCCGGCTGTCCCTCAGCTTGTAGTGTCTCCGCAGGGCATGCTCGATGCAGGGGATCTACCAGGGCAGGATGCACACCGCATACAGCAAACTACCCCAGTGCACATTCTGAATTCCCACCCAGGTTAACAGCTTCCCAGCCTCTCACTTACCCTGTCTTGGTCCTCAACCCCACACTGCTTGATGAATTCATACACATCCTGCTGGCTGGGCCTGAAGCCACAGGAACTGTAATCTTGACTACCAAGGTGAATAATGCTACCTCCAGCCTCCTGAAGCACCTGGGGACAGAAAACAATCAACTCCATCCAGCTTCAGTGAGGTCAGACTTTGGAGGAGTTTCGTTTTCTGAAACTACTCATTCAATTTCGTAAACAGGCAATGGAACAAACACAGACAAACGAATAGAGTGTGTGGTGAAGATACCTGCGCGTGCTTCACCAGGAATTCCAGGAAGGTGCCTTGTTTCAGCTGCGTGAACTCCCTGAATTTGAAATGCTCTACAAGCTTCTTCTCCTGCCTGGAAAGAAAGGCGAGGGAGAGCACTCCCTTCAGGCTAGAGAAGGACTCCTGAAAGCAGAGCTTGACAGCAGCTATGGGAAGAGAAGCAGATGAACATTACATACCCCGATTACACGCAGCATGCAAATTTTAAATCGCCTGCTAAGTCCTTTATACTTAATTACAGCAGCAATGCCCCCACAACCCCTCAAAACCAACAGGGAAATTTATAAATTTACCTATGAAGTAAAATGATGCTGTGTTACAGCTCATTCATTTCTTTTTAGAACAATCAGCTGAGAGGAGACAAATTTAAAAATATATTACATTAAAGCAAAGCAACAGGGCATACCCTCACTAGGGGGCAGTATGGTGCTCTCCTCCTGCCCTTGCTTAATCCCTGTGCAGGACTTGCAGGACTTGCAGGACTTTTCTTTAGCAACCAAATCCTGGGGGACTTCGAGGGAGCCACAGCAGATGGCCAGCTGGAAGAGGGCAGTGGCCAGCCTGTCACTCGACACACGCAGAAGGAAGTCCTGGACATACTGGAAATAGAGAGGAGCAAAGACCATCATTAACACAGAGGATAATCTCAGCTAGACTTTCAGAATGAGAAGGCAGCATAGCAACAGCAGCCCATTTTTCTAGCCTGGACGTACATGAAAGGATTATAAGCAGAAAATGACGTACTTCAGTTAAGGACCAGTGTAGTGACCTCTAGTGAACCCTCTGGGCAGGGTGTCAGGCTTTGGGAATGAGATCACATGTAAGAAGCAGAAGCCCTCTGACGACCAGTTCCTTTGGGGTTGTCACTATCGATTATATTAATAATCAAATAATCTACCGACTAATTTGATAAAATAAATTTGTGTGAATAATGTGTTATTTCTTAATCACGTTAATGCACCACTGGTTTGAGGGTCTTGTTTGGCTTCTGGACGAGTTTCCTGTACCACATTGTTTATCTGCTCCCGTGATGGTTTTTGGCCTACAAATTACCCACTTTTAATATAACATAATAAAACATGATAAGTCTTGTAATTGGTTCAAGACAAGAACAAACCTTGGATGGGGCACCAGTCTATTGCAAGGTAGCCACACTCACTCAGTCACACATATGTTCAAGTTAGGCACTTCAAATTACTTATTTTTTTGAACAGTGGGAGTAACTCAGCGTAAACCCACTCATATACGGCGTGAACATCCAAACTCCACACATACAAAGCAGCGGTGTGCAGCGACAGCGCCACCCACTGTGCCGCCGGCAGTACTAGACACGCACCATGTTAATATAAAAAAATTAAATAAATAATAAGCCAGTCTAAAGTTTACTGCCTTTGCTTTTGCATGAGCTCTGCATACATTTTCCGAGCCAATCATAATCATTTTCATACTTGTCATTTGATTGGCTCATAGATAGTGTGGCGCGCTTGTGACAAATTAAACAGAATGAGTGAGGAGGAGAAAAGCAAAGAAGAACTGATGACAGCTCTACATTCTTTCATTAATCGCCAACAAGACAGAAGGATGGCCTGAAGAAACTAAGGGAAAATGTTGATAGAGCTTTAGTGTATCACACAGTGTCATGACAATGTGCCCATGTTAGAGACTGTACCTTGGTCATCTTGGCGCTGAAGACACCCTCGGCGTTGGTAAAGACCATAAGCACGGCCTCCGCAGCGGTCTGGGAGACATACTTCTTCCTCAGCTCCAGACTGCCAACAGAGGAGAAGGGGACACTGGCCTGGGCTGGATCCAGGATGCTCTTCTTGATCTTCCTCATCTTATCTGCCACCTCTTCCTCAATCTCCCTCTGGAGGGTCACTTTGGCTTTGTCCATCATGAGGTACTCTGAACTTCTCGCTTTAGTCAGGGTCTGGCCAGGTGAAGAATGGAAATGGCGGAGATTTGAAAAGTGAGAAAAAAGAAGAAAATCTGCTTAAACCAGATGCTGCTAATACCAGTCTACCCAGTAAGTGTCCTTACCGAGATGGGTAGGCCAAGACCCTGGATCCTAATCCCAAGCTTGTATGGTGAGTCACAGCTATACTGGTCAGCAAGGTGCTTCAGAAATTCCACAAGATCAATTTTTGATTTGGAACGTCGTCTCATAAAATCCCTCAGATTCTACAGGGGAAAAAAAATAAAAATTAAATAATGATAATGAAACTGGTTTAGTCAGAAACAACGTTCAACACACGTTCACAGCACACAGAGTTACGGTACATGGCTGACCTTCAGAATATCCACCGTCTCTATGGTGACTATATCGTCATCCCTGGTGGTGGCATCCACTCGAAACATCCTATGGATAAGGGGGATTCTGCACAGTGGGCCCAGGTTGAGTTCTTCAAAGCGCTTCTTGTTCTTGAGGCCTGCCAGCGCCTGGCCCAATTCGTAGAGCGTGCAAACCGACTGCACGGCTTCAGCGGACTGCGGAGACGGAGGCGTTAACGCACAGCTCCGTTATGATCTTATGGCACCGCTGTCATATATGCAGCCAGTCATAGACTGAAACATCATAATGTGGCACATGACTGTATATTTATATGCGGATAAACAAACATTAAGCACTATTTTCTCCTTTTTTCGTGAAAGCAAAGATACTCTTCGGATTTCCTTTCAGTTAGCGAAAACAGGTGCTGATGTAAGTCCTTCATAAAAGCAAAGTGTGGCACACCAGTGTTTTATCAAAATTGAGTAATAACAGAAATTGGGTCTCTTAGGATCTGGTTGACTTGGTGACAAATTATCTTAAATATGCTCGGTTTTGTATAAAACAGTGTGAAAATTACAGTAACTACAAAATCCTTACCAAAACCAAGGCAAAACGGCACTTTTCTCAGTTTCAATGTCAGTTTAGTTACTGTGTTTTGCCATTGTAGGGTAGTATACTGATTTCCTGCAAAAAACAGGCAGGCTACAGTTGTAAGGCTACAGACGCGTCACCTTAATAAACATGTCGACTTCCCGCACGGTTCGGTGAAGATCCATGACTGCTGGGAGCTGCCATATCGGATTAATTGGTCTCAAAGACTGAACCTGGTAGTATTTGCAAAGCCTGGATACGACCTAAAGAGAAGGGAAGACTGACTTTTACCTTTCACATCTCCAAGCACCGCTGTATAAAGATGCACCTAATTTAAAATGCAACGCAAACTATACGCTCTTTTAGTTTATTGCTTTGTGTCTTTGCATCCGAGATGCATATCTATCTAGAGCGGAGCCATCCAGAGAGGCAGGGTAGAGCAAGATGACTTGCAAGACAGACACACCTTATCCACAGTGACCAGCTCCCCTTCGGCCGCGATGGCACGGATCAGCTCCTCGGCCCGGCTGTTCACCTCCTCCACATTGGGCACCCGGCCACGCTTCCGCTCCTTGCAAAGCTCCTCGACCTCCTCGGCGGCCCGAACACTGGCCGAATGCTCCTCCCTCAGCCGGGAGTGGAAGGCATCCCGGAACACTACAGTGCCGTCCGCTTTTCTCGGGGCTCCCTGGGTCTTCGGCGGGTTCGATCCCAGCGCCGGGAAATCGGAGAACGGCAGGCCTATGGGCACCGCGACTGCGGGGGCCAAAGCGACAGGGGGCGGATGCTGGATAAGCGGGATGCCGCCTGCACGGAACCAGAACGTAAAGTAACAAATACAGCAATACCTGCAGTTAATACATAGAGTTACAATACACAACTTAAGGATACTGAGATTTTTTAATGGTGGGGGGAATAAGTGGGGCCAGTTTCATTATTAGCCAATGGTATGTTTTGAATCGATGAGTGACAGGCGAGGGGGCACTCCAGGGGCCAATCAGCTTTCAGTTGGAGAGCTGTCAATGAAAATACTGAAAATACCCTGGCCAGATCATGTCGCATGACAGCTTGCACACTTATCCCCAGTATTACGTACCGATCACTGCAGCAGCGCCTAATGGCAGCTGCAGCAAGGGCCCCTGGGCATCTGGCGGCCCGGCGCTGACAGTGTACCCTCCCGCCATGTTTGCCGCGCCTGCTTCAGCAGATGGAAGCGTTGCTCTGTCCTGTGGGTTGGGCGCTCCTTGGGTGGGGTCAGAGGTTTGGTTTGATTTAAGAAAAACCACGTCATCTTTCAGGCACAGCTTGTCATACATAGAGTGAAGGAACGTGAGTACAGAGGAGAAGCCGAGCTTAGACACTTTCAGCTTTCTCCCATATTTCTGCTTGAATTCATTGGGCAAGTTTTTGATGGGGATACCCTCTGGATGCAGCTTTAGCAGATCTATGACATCACAACGGGCCCTCTCCATCTTCACGGCTATAAATAAAAACACAAAGATTAACTCCCCTATACTGGCTCTCTTTCAACCTCCCCAGCAAGCAGGAAAACAAACACAACTAAAATTTCTCTTCGTGATGGATACCTGAAAAATTCTTTGCACACGTCAGCTTATTACTGAAGGAAAGGTGACAATAAAAACACTGACCTCGTTATCAAGTTCAAAGCATTTAACGTTTGAACAGGACATTAACAACTTAAAAAAACACATTTTGTTTTGGAAAAGACTCATCAAAATTTGTGTAAGCGCAGTCAGGAGTTAGATGTGAAATGTTTCGTAATTTACTGTCATCTCTGCATTTAAATGATAATTCTTAGTAACCATAGGAACCCAACCCCTCAGAAGTTGAATCAATACTTATAATGTTTTGGTGACATTAACAGGCAACAGCTCATTGATGACATTTTGGAAAGAGATATTTTGAAGAAAATGCTAATTTAGCTTAATAAATTGCATAAGCAGACCATGATGGTCCTATTCCTGAAGGAAGCATTTATGGTTCCAGATAATTACTAAACAAGATGACTGCGCAGTTTGCATAATGTTAGTCTATATTCAAATATTTTAAAACTTGATTGTGTACTACACATACATATTTTAAAGACATACAATTTGAAATTAAAGCCTATATCAACAATAATAGGAAAGACATTCTATCCAATATTGTCTGAACAACCCCTTAAAATAAATACTAAATTGGTACCTTGTATCATCAAATAAAAAAAAAAAAGTATATTAAGAATTAAGCATTTTACATTGTCTGGTCCCTAAATGACCCACACGTATATTTACCAGAACAGAACAAATGAGAGCAAGCAGCAAAAATAATTAAAGGCCTTACGTATATAAAAACAAAAGACCTGAAAGTCATGATCAGTGAACAGCATAACCTCACCAAATTAATGTGGAGTACATCATTATTTGTGAGATACCAGGTTCTCCGACAGGGAACTTACTGATAGGTGCCAGCCTGCAGATCACCAACACTGCTACAGAACTCATTCAACGCAAACAAATGGTCACAAATTGTGCCAAAATATTACTTGTCCTCCAAAATATCCATCGTTATTGTTCGTACATCTTAGGACCATTGCCAGTTTTATATAAGACAAGTGAACACTTATTAACATGAACATTTTTTTAAAATCCTGTCAATAATATGAAATATTATTATAAGATCAATAATAGAATAAGAGAAAAATTACAATACCATTATTCTTCTTTCAGCCCAATATTATGCAGCACCTGATATAAATTTTTAATGTTAACATTTACCTTACAAATGCTCAGTGACTCCTAAACCGTATGTTTATTTCCTCCTGGTATTATCTCATGTTCAGTCCCAATGAAGAGAACTGTCAATGAAAATACTGAAGCATTTTCATTACTCTGCTAGTGACCTAACACTGCCCTCCCCTTTCTGGGGCAGCCAGCCAATAGAAACCGCACACAGTGTCACCTGACCAAACAGAAACTGAACGAAACTTAGCTCTCCGTTTCCTAGAAGCACATGCACTATGGCATCTACAGCTCTGTGAAAAACAAATACCTAAAAAAAAATATCCACGGGCAATTCATAGTTCGGCCACGAAAACAGCTAACAGCCCTCAGCTGTGAGAAAGCTTGTTATCGCTGCACCTCTACGGCCCTGAAACTGACTAGGATCAGTTTCAAGCTGACGCACACAAGAAACAAAACTAGAACTAAGAGTTATCAGCTGGGAGTAGAGAAGAGGAGCTTTAAGTTTCAGTTTCCTGGGTTATGTAAGCAAATCAGCTGACGCACCCAGCTGCAACCAAGGAGGAAGACTGAAAACAATCTGAGGGGTTCGGCTCATTTCCGCATAACGCTGTGACTGTTAACCGGCTAAACAATACAGTCAAACATTCTTGCTCATTCAAGGGAACATATTAAAGCACAAACTACTTTCACTTTCATTTATCAGCCTCCACATAAGACAAATAATACAGATAAATCAAAGGCAAAATATTTGAATATATTTACCTTTGGACTCACCAGAAGGCTTGTGGTTTGTTTTCGATTCCTCCCTCCCATCACAGAATCCACCAGGCTGACCGTCGCTTGTGCTTTTGAGCACGTTCTTGTCATGAATGCGCTCCACGTGCACCCGGTCCCCCAGCAGCACCAGTAGCTGCTCGAGACCCCTCAGGCCATACCTGGACAGGATGAGTCGGCGCCCGTATAGCTCTCTGTACCGTCTGCGCAGTTCTGAAAGCTCCACGCCCTCGGGGGTATGGTCCAACATAGCGACCACTTCCCTACACAGGCGCTGGAGCAGAGCATCTGTGAATGTGCGCCCACATCAAGACAACAAAAATTACCTCCACGTATGATTAAGCATCTTGTGCTGGTTCTGTTTCACATGCCAGAAGGGGCCAGTGAAATATGACTCTGGCAGAACTTCAGCGACCAGCAAACCCTGCATCACTGTTATTAAGCGAAAGCTGAGCACCAACTCTCATCATAGTGGTCTGACACATAAATAATTTAATCTATAAAACTAATGTCTCAGGAAACCATGATTTGCTTAATGAATGCTGGTTAGCTACTTGCCTACTTTCTACACACATATATGGATGGGTGTGGACCTTCCTTTATCATGATAATGTGTTCATATGGAAAATTGAATTTTAAGCCCAATACACAAAAAATATGTATAATAATAAAATGACCTATAATCGCAGTCTACTGTTTATCATTATTATTTCTTATTATCCCGTGACTCTTTTCAATCTGGCACCCATCCACATCACAGTACTGAGTTTGCACTTATAACAAGTAATAAATGACCTGGTGTTGCTGGAGCCTAGTGCGGATTCTGACACAGCTGACCATAAAATACTGCTACATAAGTTACAAAACACTGGGTAGGCCTATCAGCTACAGTCCTTAAATGATGCAAATCAGACACAGAAGGCGGGGACAACTTTGTCACTATATGTAATTATGAGTCGAAACTGCCATGACTTACGGAGTCCATCAAGAATGAGTTCTGGGACCCCTTATTTAACCCATGTGGCCAAATTCTGAAAATGACCTTTGTGTATGAAAATGTGCTATACAAATAAACTTGATTTGACTGGTGATCCTGTGTACTGGGTAAGTTGTTTTGTGTCTGGATTACTTATTAGCCGAAAACTAGCTAGCATTTTACAATATAACCACCTAAATTTATTTGTTTTCCAGACTCACAAAGCTCACAGTTGCTACTTTTCCACAACAACAGCTTAATGATTTACAAATAAAACACATACAAAAGGTGCAGTATGTTACCAAATCTAAGTCCTTCTGGGAAGCAGATCAGCTGTTCTTAACTACCTGTGTTTCATTACATCTGCAACTGCACTTTTCCCCTGAGATTTCAAACAGCAGTCAGTCTTTGGAATGTGTGACATCCCTCAACCCCTACAAACAACTGGCAGTCCATAAAGCCCATAAATTAAACGTATAACTGCGTATCAATTACTAATACTATTCCCTTCAGTAATATGTGAACGTATATAAAAAAAGATTTTTTTTTACGGCATCTGTTCATAGTAAAAAACAAATGTGAGTGCACAGAAAATGGTATATATTTATATTAACGATCTCACCTTTTTCATCACATTCGGCTGCATGTGACTTTGTTTTTAGCAAGGGACGGGGTGGTAAAATAGATGAACAACGGCCCGGTTTTACAGCCCACTGGGCGGTGAGCTTGTCAGTCATATTTTTCGTCAACCATGTGCAGTCTGAAAGGGCTGTATTACTACACTACGGGGTATAAGTTTAAAGTCTACCCTAAATAACACTGGCATCCTGACCCAGCCGAAGATTAAAAACACTCGCCCGTCGGGATCTCCATGAAGTCTGTCTGGAGTAAAAAGAAAAGGGGAAAATATTTTGTTGTGCAGTCATCTTGCGCTTATGGTTTCCTCACAAAATATACGCCGCACTGTAATTCTGTATGCGAAGCATAACACAGGATCGAGCCTTATGGAGAAATTATCTTTAAGAGACACAGCTGATTTATAATTTTACATTGCTACTTATCCAAAGCTTGGGGATTAGAAATAAAGTGTACCTGTACCTATATTCTATCGTACGTATTATAAATAAAACTGGCGAACGATCTTAAATACAACGATGCACCTCTTAGGAGGAGGGTGAATCAACACCAAATAATAAGAGCCCAGATATTAATAGACAGACACCCTGTTGTATCATCCATGAACGCCTCCATCGTCCTTTTCTACACCCAGTATCGTCGAATCCTCCACAAATTAACCAGGATGCTTCCCATAAAACGTTTCACAAAACCGGTCATTACTTCAAAAGTCAATTGCGCTGCACATCGACTCTGTACACAGTTGATAAAAATCATATAGTTATATATAGATTGACAGGTGAATTTTGCGTGAACAATATATCACAAGGCGTTCACAATAAGAGATCCGCCTAAAATGAGAACATATTTATCATTACGCCGCTAGCTACCTCAAATCCGAATGGAGCCCTGGTCCAGCTTCCTATAACGGTCAAGGTCGCTGCTGCCTCCTGCTGTACTGGTGGGCAACTACAACACCTATGGAGCGTCATATGAATTGGTATAACATGAACGGAACGACTGAGAGCTGATTTCATTTTTAAACAATTACAATAGTGCCAACTGTAATATTTTAAAGTGTATTTAAAGTAAGGCATTCATGTCAACCTAGCTGTAGTGAAAACAGTGAGATGGGTGATAAAGAGCCTGTACAACTGGATGAAAACAGTGAGCCATCAAAAAAAATAGGGGGGGGGGGGGGGATCTTATACGTATTGCTGCACCTTAGTGAAAATCTTGAAAACCTTCTTGCTACACTGATTGCACGCTGTATTAAAAGTTCAGTCAGGAGGGGAATCAAGTAATTAGAGTCTTCAAACAATAAATACCAAAACACAACAACAGTTATTTTATTGCAAAGATACATTTTGAGCTATCCAGTTTGGCCACATTAGGAAAGGTTTAAAAGATTGTTCAACAGGCACACACAAACACGCACACACGGACATTTGTAAATGGAATTTCCAATCAACACTGTTTACTGGTAACAATGAAGAGCTTGTTTTGAAATTTACACAAACATTCTACTTATGGTATTTCTTATGGTATTATTTGGTGACAAGTTATTTACATTTCCTGTGTGCCTGTATGGATGCATCTATATTGACCAAGAGCATGCAGTTATTGACAGAGAACTATGACAATGCAATGGATAGTAAAAAAAAACAAGGTAAAGTGTTAAATGCCAAAATGAGGATACACAATAACAACCCTCAGCTGATCTGGAGCCTCAACATTTTAAAGCTTAATTTTAAAGTACCCCTTTGCCCTAAACGATAGTATAACGGTGGTTATATTGTTAAATGATATAGATACCAATATATACAGTAAACTGGTGAAATTTGCAGATGACACCAAGGTGGGTGGTGTAGCAGAT
>JAODLC010000100.1:17707577-17723622 GCA_026781145.1 Hippopotamyrus pictus | reverse complement strand
CTATTAGTTAAGTTCTCCCCAAGCGAGCTTGATGGGCCGAATGGCCTCCTCTCGTTTGTATAGTTCTTATGTTCTAAACCAATTGTACATCCGACTATATTACCCAAAAATGCAATTTCAGGTACAAAAGACACTTTTAGTGCTGCAATCTATTTCATAATACGGGGTTAAAAATCACTAGGTCAGAGGCAATCGGAGAAGTATTGCCACACTGTGAGGCATTAGTGTACTGATTTATTGTTTTTTTCCCTTAAAACAGTAGAACACATTTTAATTTATCAGTAATACTATGGATAATGTTCTGACATAAAAGATATAAAACACAGATTAAGGTGTAAATCCTGCTATGGCCGTGACTGAATTTCACTTTACCCATCTTCAGCTGTATCAGGACAGCATTTGATAGTATTCTTCATAACTGAAATAATCTTTCAGTTACACATTAGGTATACTGACATATGGCTATAGCTGTATTAAATACAAAGTACATTTTATATTGTACAGATAATATATTATTTATACAGTAATATATTGTAGTTGAGATGGAAAGGTTTCAAACACAAGAAAGGCTGGTTCTTTAGGCTACAGCAGAAATTATACAAGTATTTTTGGCTTCTGCTCCGTCTTTGAGATTGGATTCCAGGTATGTCCCGGTGTCCTTGATGCAATCAAAGCAATCCCATGAAGAATTTCATAATTCTGGATTCATAATTACATAGTAGTATTTTTTTCAAAAACTTGAGCTTTTGGCCACAACTTATAAAACCCATAAGAAGCAAAGGTTGAAATGAAATTAAATGAAAGGCAGACCTTTAAGTGAAGCAGACCGTAGAAAAAACACAATATCCTCTTTGAGAGAAGACGTTTTCCTCCAGCAGTTTATTAACCCAAGTGTCTTTAGGGTACTTCCCTAGGGAACTTGAAACAGTCTATTATCTTGACATTTTCCTTTGATAACAAGACAACCCACTCCCCCGAGTCTCCAAGAGCATTTGCTGGTCCTTGACAGTTGGAAGTCACACACACACACACACGCACACACACACCCTCAGCATTTAGCAGGCGAGCTCCTGCTACACAGCTCTGATTTAGCTACCAGCAGTCGCAGCCTGTTCCCTGCTGTCCGGATGAGATCCCGGCCACTGCAAAGGGAAGCGATGTGTGAAAACCTTTGAATTATCGGTAGCAATTCTACTTTGTTCCTGGACAGATGGGGGTCCTTACCTAGTGTAGTCCATTCCCACCAAACTCGAGCCATTGACAGCCAGGATGCGATCACCCTGACTCAGTTTCTGACACTGAGCAGCGGGAGAATCCTGAACCACTGACTTGATATAAATCCCACTCACTTTCAGTGATGTTTTCTATGTAAGGGAAAAGTAAAAGAAAAACCACTACAATTAACCAATATTCCTCTTAGGAAAGCTACATTCCACATGAAATAGAAGGCTATCAGAAGGCGACAATTACAGTTTTTCATCCAACCAGCAGATGGTGCTATTTGTATTCAACCTTGTTGGAAGCATCACAGAAAAAGGACCAGCTATATTATGTGATTTTTTATCACAGGCTGTAGGCCTAAATAAATGCAGGCTTAAATCACTATTACATTGTACTTTAAGCTATGTAGCCACCGTACTGTATCTTAAAAGAGTAAATATCTATTTTCAGGGGAGTGGTACATAAACATGAACAATGGTACAGAATGTTAGGTCAAAATAAGGTAAAAGAATTAATCCTACAGAGATCCTGAAATAAAGAGCCTTTTTAAATTTGTCATTTTGGCTGTAAACTGTTTGACTCCCCTGACAGTCCATCTGGGGTGTACCGTGCCCTGTACCCTATTCTTATGGCAACAGGTTTTGGGTCGTCTTAGCATTAACAGGAAAAGTGATTCATAGAAATGGGTAGACGGATTTGAGCAGTTCAGCATCAGCCTTTTCTCATGACACTTGTCTGTGACGTCCGCAGCTTCAGTATTCCGCCACACCACTTTGGCCCAAAGTGGAAGTTAAATTTAGCTTGTGATGTTATGGACCATGGCCACAGAATTCCTGGGTGAGGTCTGTGAAAATGCAGTGATGACAGCCTCATAAAGGGAGGCTTGACAAAGAAAAAAACGCCAAACACGTATCTTGTTGAATTCCACTGAGCAGGTATGGACGTGGGTAGACGCCGATAAGCACATGTCATTGCTGTGACACCACCAGTGCCACCAATAACGATATCTGTGGTCAATTTCAATCATCAATCAGTATTACTCTGTTCCAAAGCTCTCTCTGTGTTCAAGCTATCGGGCCCCAATACATAAAACAAAAAAGTTTAAAGAGAAAATGAGGAAGAGACTCACGCACCATTCCATCCACAAGGGCCAACCCAAGACCATGGGGACCCCTCTGCAACTCCACGGTAAACACCTCTTCCTCCTCATCTTCCTCTCCTTCACTCCTCTCAACACAGTGAGAAGCATGGCTGTCCTCTGAGGATGACAACAAACAACATATTCGTAAGATATCTCAAATTTTAACTGGTTACAGTTACAAGAAAAGATTGCATCTTATCAAAATACAATATACTGATCAAAAAGGAATATACTAGAAACATGGACAACATTTGTTCTGAATTAGAACAGAGAAATATTTTAAATGAGAACATATTTTCTTTTTTAGTACTCTCATATACTGCATGTGGTGGAGACTAAGAAATCATGGTAATATTCATATTCGTTATGTGTTCTGTGAATGCTGTTAATATTCATATTCGTTATGTCATTAGTATGGGTCAGTGTCTGCTGGTGAAGCACTGGTTAATTCAACAGGAACCGGTATGATCAACTGGCTGTCATGTCTTGATAATGCTGATACGCTTATGGTCTGACACTGGACCCTTGTTTCTTGGCCCCGAACGTCCCAATTAGGATTCCACACGCCAAGCCAACTGCAAATTCCCATGGGTGCCTGGGACTGCGGTGCCCCCTCCACATACTGCCACTGGCTCCCACTCCCCTGTACCAGATTAAGCGATTATCTATACTAAGGAAATACTCCCATTCAATACCTTCAAAACTGAAATCTACCTGAGGAACATTTCATGTTACAGTTACATACAGTGGACTGATGCCTCTTTATTTTCTGTGAATGCTGTTATGTTGCACTTCTGATCCCTGAGTAGTCTTATTAGGTTCTTACTTTAAGTTGTTGTGTAGTTATTGTGTAACTCCAGCTACAACGCTGCTCACATTTCTAGCGTGAATGTTTGCAAAGTGCCTCATTTGTACGTCGTTTTGGACAAAAGCATCAGCTAAATATGTAAGTGTAAATGTACGGTAAAATACCTTTACCAAAATCACGATTATTTTTATATACAAATTGAATTGTTTGCAAAATATTTCGTCTCTATACCCTGTGAAGTCCAAAACAGAGCAAATACCCAAAAATGGATTTATCGAGAGACCCAGTGAGTCTTCTTTCGAAAACTCTAAACGTGTTAGTTCATATATGACACCGACTACATGACATTTAGCGACTGTGATGCCAAAGCTTCCCTTTTGTACACCGGCGTAAAGTTCAAGCTTGTGTTTTGTGGGGAGGGTGCAGCTGCCCGCCGCCCGCTTTTGGCTGACACGCTGCGGGAGTGGATGCAGAGCTGTGCCCATGGTGGCACTGGGCCGCCTGTAGCCACAAGCAGAAGAGCCTATAAAGTGGCCCGTGAGGATTACAATGGCCACGTCTGGCCTGTATCCTGTTCGGCGTGCTCCACAAACCCCAGCCAAGGCGCACGCACAAAAGAAGAAGGGGAACGGAGGATGTAAACGATAGTTTAACATGGCTGTCCTCTCTTTCAGAAGGAAAAGAAACAAAGGGTGACTGTTTGCTTGTCGTTTCAAGCAGTCTGCCTCTCCAGTCTGCCTCTCCAGTGCATTATCCTCCTGACTAACGTCTTTCTTGGTTTATCATGTATTGTAAATAATCCCTCTTCCTACATGGATTATCTGTCATTGCCCACGGTATGCGTGCATTTAAATGCAGATGATGGATGGATGTTTTCATGTGAAATAATAGGAAGCAACATAAAAGATACTGGTTTCCTACTGGCAATCCACCAAAATGGGTGACACCTGGATCTGATACAGATATATTTCAGCAGGTCTTATTGTGAACAATTAATAAATATAGTAATGCACCCAAAAGGGCCCAAGTTCAAGACATTTAGGGAAATAGAGAAGTAGAAAAATAAATAATTATTGCAAGAGAATAGAAGTCATAGAAGCCAAGAATCAATGCTCTCATGGATCACCCCAAAGACAATTGTTATATTTACTTCACTGACAGTCTCTAAACACCACTGGTTCACCCTGTTTCATTACCTTCAGCTTTATGATGAATGAGTTCTTGGCTGATTCCCAGTGTGTCCAGGACAGCCTCAGACTCTGCCAGCTCCTGACCTTGAGGTGTGTTGGGTGGAGTTAGCAGACAAGAGGGGTCCAAGGCCAGGCGTTTACTGCAGCTCGGGTCTGCGTCTGTGCTGAGGGTGTTCTGCAGCTCCAGATTCTTCAGCTTATAGGTCAGAACTGCCTCACAAGAGGTCAGATCCCCAGTGCCAGTGCTAGGTGCCTTTGACATTTGGTCTGGGGGCTCTTCTTTTCTTGGGGCGGCTCCCGTTTCAGAAACATCTGCCTCCACAGAGGATTCTGGAGTTACTGCCTGGCTTCGCTCCACTGGCTTTGAACAGAGAGACCACCCCGCATTCAGCCCAATGAAGTACTTCATTTCTCACACACTTAGGTCAACTGCAAACCTCAGCAAGCTAGAGTGTTTGTTTGACAATTTGGTCATTCCTAACAGAACAGTTACCTGCAGTGGTTTCTTGGGGTTCACAGATGGCACTGCAGTATTGAGACTCTGGATGATGTCCTGTAGTTTACCCAACTGCATGCACAGACTGGAGTGTTTGATGGACTTCCCCAGCTCTAGATGAAAGCTGGTGCTTGGTAGGATTAGGGGTGGATGGTTATCGAAACTCTCCAGGATATCAGCTGTGAAAATAAGCGCAGTCAACAGTCTGCAACCATTAACGGTGAGCAACCATTAAAACCGACGCTTAGGTTTTCATCAAACTGTGCATGTTTGAAAAACCTGTCAATTACTTTGCGTAAACCAAAATGGCTAATATATTTAACTGCCTTACAAGTAACAAACAATACATCAGTGTGCCCAGAAGACAACCCAGCACACTGGAAAGGAGATGAATACGGGCCTCTGTCTGGCAGGGTGGGGCATCTGGCAGAAGGAATGGAAAGCTAAGCTCTCCTCAATGGCAGAGGCTTGGTCATACCAGGCACAAAGACACAGAACTCCTTCTTACCACATTTTACAATTGCTTAAGACTTAGCAGGAGGTACAATACAGGGTTTTGATCCACCAAGAGAACAGAGATACTGATTCTTAATAAGCCTTTAAATGGGATACTTTATGGATGTTTGAGTTCTAGCAGTGCAGAATTGAGAATAATGTGTGTTCACAGAGGAATATCCCGGGTGTAGCTGGGTAAGTGCGGCGTCTCTCACCAGTACTCTGTGCTGTATCAGCTTCGTCTGGGGTGGGATTCCAGCCAGCCGAGCAGACTCTTCCTGGGTCATACTCCATCAGTATGTGGTGCAGCTGTGCTGGGTTCAGGTGCAGAAATTCCCTCCGCAATGAGCTCCACGAGGCCTACAGAGATCCCAACAGAAAATATCAGCCAATGGCCATGGCGAAAAGGGAAAGTAGATTCTTGAGGATTCTCTACATTCTTGACAACAATGAGAGACAGGCTTATATGCGCTCAGCGGACGTTATGCAAGGATAAAACTCACAAGATGCTTAATACTTTAATTTCCAAGTCAAGGTGAGATATTTACAGTAGCAGGTTGACATGATGATGTAACAGAGGGTGGGAAATGGGTATAACATGCAGCAACAGAGGAGGGCAGGAGCAGGGTGGGAGTAGCTGCTGGGAAGTGAGGGAACAGATGACTTTCAGCCCACTGAAGGGGAAATGGAAAACGCGAAGGAAAACACCACACTTAATGTATTAAATAAATTATTCCAATTGCCCTTACGATTGCACAATTTCTTGATGCAAAGAAAGAAAAACCAAAATGGTTTCCTTGAATTATTTTAAGCTGTTCAAACAAGGTTGAGCCAGTAGCAAGTTTTCCATGCTGTACTGCGGCTTCAGTCCATGATCTGCGTACTTTATTCCTTTCAACATACCTGAACCCCATAGAACACAGATATACAGAAAGAGCCTTAAAATTTCAAGTACTGAAGCAGTCAATGAAGCACTACATTTGACTTCCTCTTCACTTTCCAAGAGAATAGGTAGTACCGACAATAGATATTACCCACAATAGGTCTTTTTGTATATTCAGTCTGCCCCTTACTTACTTAAACTTCACTAAAAATCACTATATTATTTTGATTTGGAAAACATTACTATATCTTTTTGGTTTGTAAAATATTTACGCTGACTCTTTAATGTTTATCCGCAAGCATAAAAAACACCAGACTGAAACACATTAGTGCAGCATCACTTGCTTGTATTGTTCTCCGAGCCAGCAGCTAAAAAAACAAAGGCTTGAAAAAGCAACACATTAACAGGTGGATGATATAGCAGTGGAACATCTGAAAGGGTGTGACAGTCTGAGTGCATATGACAAACAATAAAAGAGGTTAATGACGGAGCAGTATCACGCAAGCACAACACTGCACTAAAATGTCACCCCTGCACCAATTCCTCTCAGGAGCACTGGCATTCAGTCCAATCACACAATGCCTTCATAACATATATGACTGTAAGCTATGCAGTCTGAGTTTCTGTGAGGGCACAGTTAATGTCCCTACTACATTGTGGGCAGAGGTCTGAGTTTCTGTGAGGGCACAGTTAATGTCCCTACTACATCGTGGGCAGAGGACTGAGTTTCTGTGAGGGCACAGTTAATGTCCCTACTACATCGTGGGCAGAGGTCTGAGTTTCTGTGAGGGCACAGTTAATGTCCCTACTACATCATGGGCAGTGGTCTGAGCTTTTGTGAGGGCACAGTTAATGTCCCTATTACATCATGGGCAGAGGTCTGAGCTTTTGTGAGGGCTCAGTTAATGTCCCTTCTATATTGTAGGCAGAGGTCTGAGTTTCTGTGAGGGCACAGTTAATGTCCCTACTACATCATGGGCAGAGGTCTGAGCTTTTGTGAGGGCACAGTTAATGTCCCTATTACATCATGGGCAGAGGAGAAAACCAAATCAATAAAGACCTGAAAGTAATATGGCAACTCAAGTTCCATCATTAACGACTGAATTCTGCTTAGGGTTGAATTGTATTTAAATGTGGGTTCAAATCCTACTCTTAGTCTATATATGTGTGTATGTGGGGGGGATGTTAGGTTTATATTACATTATGGGGACCAAATAATATTATGACCAAATGATATTTTGATGTTGTGGGGACCGTTTTTCAGGTCCTCAGAAAGGTCTGTAAATGCAATCAAAAAACTAAAAATGCCGAAAATCTTGTATTTTATATGGTTCCTTATGGTTATGGTTACGGCTGGGTAGCAGTTAAGGCCATCATGTTGGGATTAGAGTTTTCCCCCTAGAAATGAATGGAGAGTCCCCACAAAGATATAATTAAAAACCTGTGTATGTGTGTGCGTACATACCCTGGCACCCTGTACAGGGTGCCCCCCTGCTCTGTGCCCTATGCTGCCTGGGATTGGCTCTAGTCCCAAAGCAACCCCGTACTAGAGAAGCATCCAAAAGCTGGATGGGTGTGCATAAATGCCTGAATACAATTCAACAAATAAATAAAATGATGTATAAGCCTTTTTACAGTATATTGTTCCTCTATATCGTGACTGTGATAAAGGTCTTTTATTATTAATTGCTAATGACCCAGAAAAGCCTGTGGTGTTTGGGCGACAGCCATCTAAATCATCTGATAGTATTCAGACCATTTTTGGAAAGGAAAGAGAACTCACACCCAAAAACCCTCGCATTTCCCCTAGTAAGCGGGAATAACTTCTACGTGAGATCATGACCTGCCGGCACTGACGTCATGTTCACACTCAGTATCCTCCTTTATTCTGTGATTAACAAAGGCAGGGGTGGGACCTGGGCTGCATGCAGATATTACTGGGTAACAGGTTTGGGGAATCGGGGTTGTGGTTTATCTGGGACACAAGCAGCATGTATCAGTGTCATCAACCCAATTCAATAAAATAGTAAAACTTTCACTCACACTTTAGTCCTTATTTGCACCCCAAAAACTCGAGTGTAAACTGTTTAATGCAGAACTTCTGGTGTTTATTCTCTTTGCTATAAACCATTCTGTCTGCAGCACATACTGGCCAAACCCCATTCTCTTACTTAGGGATTATAAGAAACAGCACAAGCTGCTGCGTCCAAACAAAGCCAGAAATCCTTAATGCCTCACAGTGTATCTTGGCCCAACTGCATTGATAACATGTAATGCATTCCGCATTTGTTCCAATCCATCCATCCATCCATCTATCGTCCAAGCCGCTTATCCAACTGGGTCGCGGGGGGTTTGTTCCAATCCATATTGGTATAATAAATAAATATTTTCAGTCTTCGGTGTATAGTAAGAAAATAAATACTTCATGCAAATTCTGTGGTGTTTTGTAAGCACCAGCCAAGTCGACAACAATGACAATTACTGCACATGTTTGTGGCTCCATAACTGCAATGCTATGGAGCTTTCGGCTGCCAAAATGCATTCAGATCTAGGGCAAATGACAAATGTTCTTAATCATTTAAATGGGTCTAAAACATGTGGGATTAGAATTTTTCTTGATTGGTCCAATTTTTTGGGGGTTTGTGGGTTGTTCTTAAGTTCTTAAAAGATGAAAGCAAAACAAATATAGCATGGTGTTCGCATTAGGGGAAGCTGAAGAGCGAAAATGTCACACACTTCTGCTAAAGCGCATTTAACCGATTTCACAACACTGTACCCATGCAAATCTAAATCCACGCAAGAATCTAGGTATTGAAAAAAATCTTTTGCTTATTTTTGTTCAGACATGGAAGCAAACAACCTAAATACATTCTTTTTCACTTCAAAAATAATACATTGATACTTAAGTGTCAAGAAAAACAAAAAATGCTAAATAAAACAGTTCGTAATACTATCTGCATTTTGGGAACTAAGTACGGTTTTGAGGATTTCTTTAAAAATTGCAGTGGAATATTGTTCATGACTATTCCAAGTAGAACCTAGGAGACCTATCTGTATAATTACAGTACAGTGTGCAGTGATGTGAGCCTTTAGCTTATAAGTTAGCTTCAAGGCAAGGGGTCTTCACTGTCTAATCAGGGACTCAGAGTATTTCAACACTGACATAGAAACACTGTATAGAAGAAAAAAACAAATGAACACATCCAGAGTAGAGAATGAGGCTTTTCTGACCTGCAGCAGGTACTCCTTGGGTGTGGCCAGAAGGTTGACAGCTGAGGAGAGTTTCTGGAAGAAGTCGAGCGCTAAGTCACTCAGCCCGATGCCCTGTACCCAGTCCAAAAGGAGGTCCAGATTTGCCTGGATCTGAACCCCTTTTGACCACTTGTAAAATCCGCCTCCAGAACCTTTACATGGAACAATGTTGCATGAGTAATTTCGCTAAATTAAAATAAACAACTACGTCTTTGAGGAACTCAACGGACACCAGTTGTTGCTAAGGCTCCAGAAATCCGGCAATGGAGTTTACACTCACCTCTCTCCATCAGTGCATTGAAGAGTGAGGCATTGATGAAGAAGAAGAGGTAGGCAAAAAGCTGGGAGGTGATCTCTGAGTGCACCTGGAAAGAGCTGAGCAGCTGCAGAGTCTGCTTTAGGATGGCCAGCACACTGCTGACGCCCTCAGGATCCGCCAGCTGTCCACTCTCTGAGAAGGGGTTGCTGTCCAGCAGGGCAGGCAGGTCTGCATAGAGAGTCTGGAGGAGGAGAGGAGTGGGTAAAGACCAGTGTCTCTACAGGACTGTACAGCAAAGAAGCAAGTTTCTTCCATGTTCCTGTTAATCAGGTCACTACTTTGCTCTTAGTCTTATTACTAAATATTACTTTAATATGTATTAATAATTAACTTTACAGCCCTTTCAAAATAACGGCATGAATGCTTCTGCTCTTAAAAACACAACCGACTGATGTTGCCTCTGCTGTTACAGGTTCATGAATTTTTGATGCGAGAAAATATGAATGTATTAAAATTTCTGTGTGTTATAGGCTCCCAGGCTGGGGGCTCAAACCCCACCCCCAACCTGCGTGTTTGCATGCTCTGCTTCACTCACACAGTCCAAAAACATGCAATCAGGCAAAATGCTTCTCTAAACAGTCTATCTTTTGCGGGCTTGTAGTCCCTGAACTGGACTAGCATCCTGTACAGGGTGTTGCCCTGCCTAGTCCCCTGCACTGCCCGGGATAGACTCTAGGTTCACCGTGACCCTGTACTAGACAAGTGGTCTGAAAGATGAATGGATGGAACTTAGAGACCAAGGCCATTTTGTGAGTAAAACAGCAAAAATTACAAGTTAAAGAGCAGAAATGCACTGTAAAAACAGCTTACTGAGGAATTCTGTGAAGGAGCCGGCCTTCCGATTGCTGAGTCCAGGCAAAATGAAAAAGGACAGGCTGACCTTTCTATAGATCCATAAAGCCAAGGCTAAATTATCCTCAAGCAATAGGGCCTTGTGCTTCTGCTACTTTCTTTCCCACTACTAAATTCCAGCAGCCGTGGTTCTGTCCTGGCCAGAAGACAGGCAGCTCCTGAGGTTCTGCTTCTCTTTCCAGCATGCAAAAAACTATTTATAAGCTACGTGCTGCACATACATCCAACTGCCTGCCACCGTCATTTTTCAAAATATACGATTGTTTTTTGAAGCTCTCCAAAGCTAACTTACAGCAAGAATCTCCTGCCCAACATCCAGCATCCAGGCTCTTCAGAGTATGCAGACTCCACAAAAATGATGCAGACTCCATCCAAAACCACAGCCAAGAACTCACGTTTTTTTTTTTCAACATTCTGACATATAACATTACCTGGTGCAAATGAATTACTAGACATTAAAGTAACAATAATTCTTTATTGATTCCTACTGGGGGAGGTTTGACTTTTAATAACACATGTAGTAATCAAAGTTCAAGTGGTCGTCTATTCAATGGTCTGGATTAGGTTGCATGGACTGGTGGGTAAATCTGTCAAATCAAGCCTGCGGCATTTATCAGGAGCTGGGAGTCGGTCCTGGGAGTGACTACATCTCTTTCTACAGGAACCGTAGCTCCAAAAACACGCCTTTGTTTTCCGGGCAACACCGGCAGCTGCTTCCTCCCAGACCAGATGGAACCGCGTGGAGTAGCTCGAAAGAAAACACTGAGTTTAATCTCTGTTATTCTAGGTCTAGAAAGTCAGTTAACCTTATTCACTGCTCTGTTTGTTTTTGATATAAATTTTTTCAAAAAAAAAAAATAAAAAAATACCCACCATTGAGACCTGAATCTGCATGCGCACTGCTGAATGCCTTTAGAGCGACCAAATATGCAATGGTCGCAGAGAGGGGGAGGATCGAGACATTATAAAACCATTCTCAATGAGACCACTTATGGTGACGCACAAGAGGAAATAAGTGTTTTTGTGAAGGACACAGCAGTAGCTGGATTCAGATGAATCTTCTCAGCAGGACAGACAGAGGTCGCAGGGCTGCTGTGAGGCCGCAGGAGTAAGACGGGACGCCTGTGTAGCACTTATGCTGCCACACTTCCAGCGGGACAGCTCACTTATTCACTGCCCTTAGCATACGAGACAATGGGGCCTGTGTCAAGGCCATCCGAGGAAAGAGGGCCTAGATCCACCACTGGAATTAATAAAATTAAAAATAAGCACTACCATTACTACATGAGTACGGCCATTGTGCGCCTGATCTGCTGGACAATAGAATTCAGTCCTGACAGTCTGTAATAAGATGAAGACCTAGCTCAATCAGAGACTTAAATGAAACTATTACTATTTCTGTAGCATCCACTTATCTGGCCAAGGCTAATCCAAGATGCAAGGAGGACAACGCCACGCCCATCTCTTATTTTACCACTGGAACCAGGTGTTTCACTATACTATCATCATCATTATTATTTAAATGCCAGCTTGTCTTTGCTAGATTGCTAGTTTCACTATATGTTGACATTTGTATACAAAGTTGCCCTTTTGTGCTGTCATTTGTATGATGAGGGGTCACCCGACAGACGTTAGCTTCCCATTGCATTGTGGTACAGATCGAGCTTCATGCTGTACATCATCTGCTCACTGTAATTTGCAGTGATTTGTGGGTATTTTCCACTGCACTATATAGTCAGTTGGAACGCATCCTACAAACAGCAGTACAAAAGGGCAGACTGATTATATCGTGCACTCTTTAGGGATATCTCCTCCTTACAATCTGATACATACTTAAATCATGCCCCCTTCAACATCCTATGTTCCTGATTGGTGTCATCTAATAATTCTGAGAGAATTGTTTATTCACCAAGAACTATTAGGGAGTGATTGTGAATACAGTTGTAGTCTTGCTGACCCCACCAACCATAGGCATGAATGCTTGAAGGCTGCTTAATCCATGAGACTGTGGGAAGTAAGAGCCACTGTCATGTAATTAAGACCAAAGTAATTCTGAGGAATTTTGAAGAACCTGACTCTGACAACAGGGCCCAGAAATCACTTTACGTACAAAACATATTGCAGGTCATCACAGAACCAACACACCGGGGTCAAATACAGTTAGGAGAGAACTGCACTAATGCACTGCTGATGACAGGACCATGAAAGCCACAGTGACAAGCCTGAGTCATGGCTTCTTTTTCTTTTTACACTGAGTAAGAGCAATGAGCAGCAAGAGTCAGGTGTGCAGGCTGGGTAGCTATGGCAACCATCACCACACCACTCTTTCTCCACGTTCATCTAGGGCATGACAAATGCAGCAGGGGGAGGGACACTGGGGCAAATGAGCCTAAAATTTAAATCATGGTAAATTACCAGCATTTACAAAACAATAGGTACCATATTTACAGTGTTTCCAGATCATGATTAGCATACCATCCATCATGTAATGTGGCACAAAAATTACATATGATTTGAAACAAAAAATACACAATATTTAAATATTTAAGTACAATTTTATAAATACGGTGATATATTTTGATTTTAATAAAGAACAATAAAACTGGGTCATTCTTGGTACTGGCTAGTACTGAATGTACTATATACTACGGATCCTGTTGTGCTGGACTTTTAGAATCATCTGGTGCTGTCCAGCCCCTTGTCCTAGTTAGCCAGAAGATTTTATCTATAGCAAAGCTTTCTTTTTCAATGATGCCTGTGTTGTTAAATTCAGCTCTCTGTAATTATTTAATTTCTATTTTCATTTTAAATGTTCAGTGAACCAATTCAGATTTTAATTTGAGGGTTGTAACATCCTGCAATATTTAAGAGGCAGTCAATGTTGCTTAGCCATTAAGCCAGTTTAATGTAAAACACTTCTAATTGAAATGTTCTTCCCTGCTTTGGTTAGCCACAGACTATGACAGGTCCCTGGCTTGTATAGACGACACTGAGAAAAGTGAAAAATTGTTCACCCCAGAATAATCCGGTGACCTACAGCATGACGTAACATTCACCACGTAGCTAATTCCCATTCACTCAACTGTCGGTGACTCTCTCTGGAGCCTTAGTAGCCGTGGGTCACGCCTCCCGCTCCCCTTTCCTGCACAGGAAACAGACAGTGAGGATGCTTTCCCTCCATGTACCCTACTCCTCTTCTGGCTCCAGCTGCTTCCTGATTGGCTAAAGTGATTACGCACATTCTGCTTTCACTGAAATCATCGTTAACCTCTCAGCGCCCCTTGCTATCAGTGGAACTGTACTGCTTCTACTCTTAGCAGGTCACTTGCCAACAGACACGGCAGGATAACAATAAAAAAAAAATGTTACAGGATGTACTGTGATTCACAGACCAATAACTGTGTGAACCATCCAGCAGAACTTTTTTTTTTTCTTTTTCCAACCAGCTTCCCCAGGATTATGGTAATGCTGACGGTTTCCAAAAAAAATTTATGGAAACAGTACGGGTAGGACACAGGATTTACGACAACGTCTATGGCAATTAATACCACAAAACCTTCGTTCGAAAAAATGAAAACATCAGAAATACAATATGGAGTTTAAAAGAATCGTTAAAAGTTAAAAGATGTTGTCCTTTATTTCTCATACTTAAGGCTCACATTTTAGTAAAGGTATTTTCTTCTGTCTTTAGGAAGTCATTTTTGAATAGTATGGCTCTTACAGTAAGCTCGTATTTTACTTTCCAACTTAGTTTCCACTGACATATATGAAATTTCAATTTTAAAAAGTTTGATATATGCAGTGGTGCACAAGAAACAAATGTAAGCCAAATGTCTGCAGGTACTGCAGCCAAACACAACTAACTCCAATACTATTTAATTTAGTTAACTGAAGTATCTTGGTCTATTCTTCATTCAGTACAAAAGCCTACCAAAAAGCAAAGGTTTTCATCCAATATAATTTTTATTACGATCAATCAGTGATGAACATAAAAGGATCTAAAGCTAAATGAAGGACCAGAATGCAATTGGGTTCTAGCACTTATATGAACCCGTAAGTAAAAAACGATGATTGGCCATTATGTGGGTAATATGTCTAAATGGTGCTCCTGCTGTCCAAGATCCGCTCACAGTACATCACACAGCAGGATTGGACAGCAGCACTTCTGACTCTGGCTGCCCACCATTAGCACTCCTGGTGTTTCAAAAGACGCAGCTGCTCGGCTCGTTACTGATGTAGGAATATTTTCCTGTGCCCCTTTCATGGAAATGCAAGAATTTGACTACTGGTTGTGCCTCTAAACAGTCACTGAGTTGTATAGTACACGGGCTTGAACAGACAGAGAACAAACAGCCACTCATATTGCTGTCCTGCAACATGTTAACTCTCATGCTTCTCACATCAACTAAAAAGATTTTTTCATTTGAAAAACTAGAGAAACTACAGTCTAATCATCTGACATGAAATTTGACAATCTGATCCACTTGATATAATACAGTGGAAACTGCTTATAGTGATCACGTCTGTCTGGGTGACATTGATCACTATAAGCAGATGATCATTATAACTGATTTTTTTTTCTTCTTCATGTCCCAGACAGATTACCATCTAATTGTACATTTGTACATTTATGATTGGTCGGCTAGTGAAACGGACAGCGTCGCTACTTAGTTTTATTGACAAATTCCACTACCAGCTGTTTTTCTATGGATTCATTTATTAACTATTTTATCGATTAATTAGCCAATCTAAGCAATTAATAATAGACCGTTTAAGCTAATTTTATTTTGACAATAACAAAGTGTATGTTATTGCAGGGCTGTAGATCATGGACGCCAGATTTTCGGCACTATACGGACATTATTTTCATCCACGAAGTTAGTAATCTGTATAAATTTGGCACATCCTTACGCTTATTAAATTCAGTTAGCAGAGCACACTACATGTGACTGCTTTGGTAAATCATGGAAGTCAAGAAAGGGACAGAACAACAACCACAACATCTTTTAAAAGAGGAAATATTGTGGATAAACAGGGTAAAAAGATGTTGGTGGTATGGCAGTACTTTTGGCAGTTTAAAGTTAATTTTTTTTTGTAAATATAATTTTCATTTTATTTCAGTTTGTGAATTATTGTCTTTTATTTAGCGTCTGTTTTCATTTCGTTTTACTGTAATAAAATTGGTCCCAATGAGCTCAATGCACACAAACACACACAGGTACCATCAATCAGAATAAGCCCAGTTTTTAGCCTAAACATTTTCCCAAACACTTATTCAATGAAGATTCTAGGGTAGCAGGCAGACAACTTTATGGCTTTAATAATGGGTGTATTTAACAGCTATAAGGACAAAATATATATTCGTAATAAAGGTAATGTACAGTAATA
>JAODLC010000100.1:17697344-17707477 GCA_026781145.1 Hippopotamyrus pictus | reverse complement strand
GATATTAAAGGAAAACATTTCTTATAATGAACTGAAGCGTTTTAAAAATCATATTGGTAATTCCATTAAAATAATTTTTAAAAAGATGCATCGATTTAAAATATTGATGTCGATGCATCTTCAGCGTCAACATCATCGACTACGTTGACTAATCGCGGCAGTCCTAAATTACAGTTACAAATTACAAATGAAATTACTGAACTGTGTATAACTCAAAAATGCTATAATACAGTACAATATTAATAATATCCAACTTAATTGAGTTTTATTTATACGGCACATTTTCACAACGTTACACTATCTCAAAGCACTTACAGTATAATAGTTTCGCTGCTGCATCTCGATGGCTCGTTTTTGGTGGTTTATCATAAGCTTTGATGAGTCTATATTCGTCATTGTGAGAAAATGATTTTCTTTTTCCCGTCATGTTTTCTGTGCACGCCGCATTAGCCTCAGGTAGCTAGCCAGAAGCAGACAGGTTACCGCAAGGCAAATTAGGGTGATCAAGGTAAAGTAAAAAAAATACATATATATTTTTTTTTTTTTTCCATATGTTGTCATGTTTAAAAAGACCCAAAATGAAAAACTCTAAGGGGAGTACTTGATTACTATAAGCAATTTTTTTCTACAGTTTTTGTAAAGGAATGATTCTGTCCCAAAGTTTTTGATCCATATCAAAAATAATTCAAGGTTTAAAAATCCAACCGAATAACTGACCAAAGTATTGGGAAAAAAAGTTCATTTTTCTTCTTTAACTAAGCAGATAAAAGATTTTTTGAGCAGTCACGTAATAATGTTTTAGTACATATAAAGGTATAAAATCATACAACATAAAAGCCAATTACAAAGTAATAGACATCCTGGACCAATCACTGTCCTCCTATTCCCTGTCCAGATGTTCTGTGAATTAATTTTCCTTCCCTATACAAGCCCCTCCTTCACCCCCGCCCCCCCCCAGGAGTACCCCCTCCATACAAACCACATCTCTCTGAGATCTGTGAAGCTGAACAAGCAACCAAAGCTGCCATGGGGGTATGTGTATGCGGCAAGTTATTCTTTCAAACTTTGGCAAGAGGAAATTCATTCCAGATCCAAAAAGAATGATAGCTATTATATAACCAATATAAAATTATTTTAAGAAATCTGATTTAATCACTGTGATGCATGGACATGAAAATTAGTTCCATCACTATCTGCTGGCATTTTATAAAATATTCAGAGACTTGCTGAGTCTGTGAAGGCAAAAAAGCCACAAGCTGAAGCAGTACTGAAAACGTGAGCCAAAGCCTGGCCTGGGAGCTGCACAAAGTAGGACAGATTTGAGTTTGTGAGTCCTAAACAAAATCAAGCAGAGTGGAGCCTTGCTGGGTGTATGAGAACCACTCAGTGGAACTTGCAAAGCTAGCATCTGAGCACCAGGTGATGAACATGCATTGTGCAACACAGACATAAAGCTCAGTTTTATCATTTTGAAAGTGCTGCTAACTTCTCTACATCTTGGTCTAATCATTTCTCCATATGGTTTGTATCTAGCACATGTTCCTGCCCAAGAAGAAGACCTTTATTTTCTTTGGTTACTGTCAGCTATTTGCAAGAAGACAGCACTGTTTATCTGTGCATTTTCTGCATTTAGATTTAGTTTGGTGGGCTTTTTCATGGACATCTGTACTATCTAAACAGCTCTACAGTTGTCTTCTCACATGTTAGCACCTCATTTCAATGAAACTATGGATTAAAATACATTGTGGAACAGATGAGAATGAAGTTGCTCACCTTAGTGAGGTAGTAGACTGACTGTTGGAATGTAAACATAATGACTTCCTCCAGGACAGTCACTGACTCCTCCATGGCTGACCGTGATAGATCAGAATCCACCAGGCCTGAAAGAATCATGAAAACATCACCTATTAAAGAACTCACTGCTAATTATTTGATCATTTTGATTGGATGAATCAAACAGCTATTTATACCCACAAGATCGCCATTGTATATTTGACAGAAATAATATATTACTGAACTTAAGTATGACTTGTTCTTCTCTAGAGAAGCAGAAGTATCTCTCACAATGGTAGTGCTGCTACAGATTGCACAGTGTAAATGCAAATGCTGCCTTTTTTCCCGCTGTTTCTTTCTTGGAGTGTTATCATCAGAAGGTGAGTGGAGTACCTGTCCTCGTGCCTTAGCGTACCTTCTGGATTCCAAGGCAGCAGGTTGGGTACTTCCTGCTGGATGAAGTGAAGCAGCTCGATGGTGTTAGCCATCCACAGGACCAGCGGCTGCAGGCCTGGGATCAGTTCATCCATGGTGGGCAGGCGCACTTCTCCTGACTCTGGCTGCCCACCATTAGCACCCCTGGTGTTTCGTAAGACAGAGCCGTTCGGTATTGAAGTACATATCACTGACAAAGATAGCGCCCCCCCTCCCCAGATGATCACGATATTCACGTTATTTTAACAAAAAGCCCAATAAAATGATCAAAATGATACAGTTTGTTGGTGGGAGAGGGGTGACAAACAACAATATCGACATATAGTTCGGATTATATAAAACAATTGCTAAAAAGCATTGACTCACACTTCTGGCTGTATCGCTGCAAGCTCTTTGGTCCTTTCCTGCAACGAGCAAATGAAAAGTACCCAATTAAAAGTTTAATAATTAAAAACAGATCCATTGAAAAGCACAAAATGAGGACAGATTTACTCAAGATATTGCAGAAGCGTTTACTCAAAAGAGCCTGAGGACGCCTCGAGTAAAAGGTGAAACAGTGGTGCTGGAAGCTTACCCACATAGCGATTTGCACTTGGCTTGCGATCTGGAGGAGAAGGCGGCGGAGGTCTGCTGTCTGGCACCGAGTGGCCGAATGCTGAATGCACAGGCAGAGCAGGAATGCCGGAGTCAGCTTGGGCTCGGCGCTCTGGGGATCCGCCATAGCGATAATCTCCTGAAGGATACGATCTTCCAGTTCCAGCGGATACTGCAAGATGAGATCTCGGCCATCTGTGTCCTTAAGGCTGGGAGGGGTATTGTCCGACCCCGGTAGCCTCTTTTGGGTCTCGGTGAGACAGGAGCCACACGTGTGACAGAGGACCGACCCCGTCTGGGCACAGCTGGGCTTGCTTAGCCAGAGGCGTGTCTGGCATTCTGGAGAGGCCGTTGGGTCCTTGAACATGAAGGTATAGTGACTTCCCAGATGGATCAGGTCGCCAGATTGGAGCTCAACCTCATCTTTTAGAAGGATGCCATTGCGCTTGATGAGGGCACCATGGAAAGGACTCAGCACTGTGACGGCCTTCCTCTTGTCCTCCAGGCCGGAGACCTCCACACGCCTTACGCAGCAGTGCTGGGGCTGGATGTCTGGTGCCGCAAGGTGAACATCCACGTTTGGTCTTTCCACCTCCTCACCTGTCGCGTAGTCACTGCATCGGCCAAAGGTGGTACCTGACCCACTCATCAGGTAGATGAGAAAATCCTGGAAGGAACACAGTCATTTCAATATTTCTGCTGGGAACATTTCTCCATGGCAGCCAATGGCAAAAAAATATCTATCCAACTAATCAATCATTTAATCCAACACCTTAGTGACTCACTTAGGAAACCTCCTTCTTGCCCAACCCTCAAGCACATGTTACAAAATTCGTCAGACAACGGCACTTATAGGCTATATTACGTTATCGTTTATCAGACGCTCTTATAAAGCTCTAAAATGATGAGCTTACTAATTTTCCAAGGAAAAGGAAAACAGACAAGGTGGGCAAACAGAACAGGCATTTAGCTAGGTGGGGGCGACGACACACCTCCCCTCGCGCTTTTATACCCTATTCACACGCAAACTGAAATCCGCTAATATCGCTATTTTACCGTTACTGTGTTGTGTCGGAATGGGAGCAAAACGGCAGTGTACCCATTAATCTACCTCATGGCAACCTAGTAACATTAGTAGTAACGATCACTGAAAAATAAATAACCTCTATTAATTCATATAATGACTAAATGTTTGCGACCATACCTACAATAATGGTCTGATGTCTGCATTTTTTTCCCATCGTACCGCCCCCACCCCAGTCACATTGTCCCCATGCCAAACCTTTTGATCCACAGGAAACACGGCATTTTATTATTAAATTTGACAGTGTTCATGAAAGCTTCCTAGACCTGGAAGAAGCGTCCAAGAAAAATCACGAAACTTCACACAGGAGCTCAGAAATTCATGAGGTAATTAAAATGTTTTAATCCACAAATTCAATATGACACAAATCAAATAAAGCAATTAAAATCCGATATTTAAACTCAAAATATGGCTGAGCTGTAAAGAGATTTACAGGAATATGACACTAATCATAGCTTGCCTAAATTATGGAATTCAGGACTGAGTGCCAAGGACCCAACCAGTAAGGCAAATTATGACCAACCTCCTCCATAATGCCAGTCATTTTTTACTAGTCCAAGCCAAAGGCATTACTATTCTCTTTAATTTTGTCCATTGTTTTTGTTGAGATTATACTAAATATAAAGCAAAGAGTTCTTATTACTATTAAAACATCCCTTAAATATAATATATTCTTTCCTCTTCAGTTCTCTACTTCTCCACACTCCATTTGGAAAGCAGTTGGACTGTCCAGAGAGCACAAAACCATAAATTGTTGAAGTCACGTAGAACTGTAACTTTATCAACAAACACAGTGTGGCTGCAGTTGACATGTGGTTGATATATAATATCTTTGGGTGAATTTAGTCAAACAATAGCAGGCCAATCGGTTCTCTGCAAAGAGAGAATGAATTTCATAGAATATACAGAGAGTTGACAAAATAACAGAAGCATATAAAAAAAGGAATTCAACTTGAAGTAGCTAAATCACGATTACAAATGCAGCTAAAAAGGTCAGTCACTTCACAATGAATGCCATTATGTGTCAGTTATAAAACAGGTCTGACAATTAGAACTATGACGTGTCAATTTTTAAACTAACATGAGGCAACTACCAGAAAAAAAAGTCATTACCTGAATTCCAGGGGCATCAGTCACAAAAACTCTAAAAAATTATAACAGCATATCTAAAACGGACAAACTGCATCAGCAAAGAAGAACAACTGTTGCAAGTTATGCCTGACTGATAGGAACCCATGGACACTTAACAGGATAGTTTCTAAGCAGCACACAAATACAGCAGCAAATGAATCAGCACGTTTGTGACACAGTCTCAACAAAAACTACTTTGTAAACTTCACAAAGGTGCAATTTACAGCCGAGCTGCCATTCAGAAAGCTTTTATATGCGGGGCCAATACACAAAGACTCCTGCACCCCTGCATTATAAGGAAACAATATGGTTTGATGAGTCATCAACCTTTTCCCTATATGCTATGTCTGGAGAAAGTCAAAGGATGCCTTCAAAGCAAAATGCCTATTGTCAACTCTTAAATATGGTGGGGAATCCCTGGTGGTAATGGCAGTCTTCTTGTGGAAAACATTAGGTCCAATTATTGCTCTGCGTGGTCATATAATGGCCAAGAAGTAAGAGGTCATTTTTCAGGACCAGGTGCATGCGATCGGTGCAAAGACTGTTCCCTCATTATGCTCCTATACTTCAAGGTGATGATACTTCCACATTCACCGCTAAACATATTCACGAGTGGTTTCAGAAACACCTGTATGAATTTAAATCATTTAAATTAGTTCCCAAAACACAGCAGCATTTAACATTTATGGGAAGTCCTGGAGTGCATATGCGAAGTAAATTTCCCCTGCTTCATCCCTCAAAGAACGGGAGGCCATTATTCATGAAGTACCATCCACTGTCCTACTACAGCAAGTGCAGAATAGCATTCCAAGAAAGACTGCAGCTATTAGGCAAAAAGTGTCCCTACGCTTTGATATTAATACCTATGTGTTTCTGTTATTTTGTCCACCACCCCTGTATATTTGAGTTCTAAAGAATATATTTAATCAAAGTTTACATTCAACAATGCATTATAAAGAAAATTATTCACTTCTTATATGAGAAAACACAAGAATACCTATTTTGTAATATTTGGTAATTTTTAATAAAAACACCTACTGTATGCTGCTCTATAAACACACAAATCACAAAGTCCACCAGAAGCTACTTTTAACCTAACATACTTCTAGACCAGTGTTTCTTAACCCAGTCCTCAGGGAACCCCAGACAGTCCATGTTTTAGCTTCCTCTCAGCTCCCAGCGCACCTGTACCAAGTATTCGGTGTTCCTGATTGGCTGGGAGCTGGGAGAGAGCAAAAACATGCACTGTCTGTGGTTCCCCGAGGACTGGGTTATGAAACACTGTTCTAGACCCATTTTTCTCATTACATTTCAGATTTTTATCCTAAAACATTTGGACTCTGCTGGAAATGACCTAATGCTACACAACTACGCATTTTTAAAACCACTTTATATTCACCCTTCCTGTCGGCCTCATTCTCGCTGATTCAGCTGCATTCTCACCAGGTTAAAGTATCCTTTTCTGCTCATTCCCAGTTACCCCACAGCTCCAGGCTAGGGGGCCAGCACCTGCTGCTGGGAGGGTATAGCCCACAGCCTGAGGCCCAAACAATAAGACGGACGGAAGATTAATAATGCTCTGCGCTTCTGTCAGTCATCAAACCAGAAAAGACAGTCATTATGTTTTATTAAAGTAAGCCCCAACTATTTCGTCATTAGTCATCCGACCCATCACTGAAGCCTCTGTTAGACCCTCTGAGTTGTAAAACTCAGCAGAGAGTGGAAGTGTGGGGGAACGGAACTAAAAAAAGGAAAAAGAACTCTGGAAGGTGGATTAAGAAACAAAATCACGGTGAGTTTTGTATTGTTTGAATATTACAGGTTTACAGAAAACCTAGTCAGGACCAAATTGTCAGTGATCAGCATTATATATTTACAGAACATCAGACCTAACGTTTCTCTTGTTTTTTTCTTAGCATTTAAATCCATAATATGGCTGTTGTGTATATGATGGCGATAAGACCGGATCCAGGGTGACAGCTTGTTAAAGCAAGCAGAAAGCCACATGGCTGCATGTGACAAGTCGCTGATATGACAGCGGGTGTCTCACACCTGTCAGGTCCGCTTCAGCTGGAGTCAATCAGAGACCCGCTAATCTGTCAGGAAGGCCCGACGGCTTTTTCTATTCCCCTAATCACAGCGCTTGGCTTTCATCCGGCCAAACAGTCCCCTTCAAGCCTCTCTCTCTCTCCTTTAATCCCATCCCAAAATATAAAACACCAAGCCTTTGAAGTTCAAATGCATTATTTAGATTTAGCATAGCTCGCGTTTTGTTTTCACTTAGGGCTGCCGAGAATGAATAATCATTTCGTCCGCAAGCAGCCCCGTGCAAGCAGAACGTAAAGGAGTAGACATTGTAGTGGATGGTTACTTATGAAAAGGAAACATTTGCTGTAAATCTCAATGCTGACAGTCAAATGGTAATTATAGCTATAGGTCTTGGTCTTGAGCACCATGCTGGAACCTTCTACTGCTGCTAGTCTCTGACCGGAAGGTATTGGGATTTACTCCACCACACTGCATCCGATCCTCTTCACTGTCTCTGCCGTTTATAAACTTTCAAAAATGCTTGTAAATCTTTACCAAGCGAAAAGATCGGCGTGCACTTCTAAAGCCGCGTTCCCCGCCCCCGGGGAAATGAGCCTCAGAGCAAGTGAGCTCCGGGTTATCTACTGCGCCAGGATCAGGATTGAGGGGGTGTGGTGGCTGCAGGGGAGCAGATAGGGGCTCAGCCTACCTGGCTGTAGCTGTAGCCCTCCAGGAGCAGGAAGTAGGGGAAGTCGAACGGCGGGTGGATGGAGTACTGCGTGCCGTTGTCATCGCTGCTTTCCGTGTCCTCCTTCTCTGTGCCCAGACAGCAGGTTTCCTTGTCGGCCTCCGACTCCACGTGGCCCCTGGCCAGGGGCCCGCACTCCCAGACGGCCTCCTCGCCTTCGGCGGGCAGGTCCATCTCGCTCAGGCTCCTCCACAAGCCTGGGCTGCCATCCGCATCGCCGCTGCCGCCGTCACCACCGCCGCCCCTGCGTCCTCTACTGCTGAAGGCAGAAGCCACGCGGGATCGGATCTTCTGCAGCTTACGCGCCTGGGCGTTTATGCCTGCGGAGGTAGAGTGGAGGAAATGATGAGTGGGAAGTCAGTAAGGTGCTGTCTGAAGAGCAAGGAACGACGGGAGTCTTTATACTCGGCCTCTGTACGTCTCAGGTAAAGATCCAAGTAGGCTACCAACAGAGAGGAAAGCCGGAAAATGCAGATTTGTACAGAGGAACATTTACAGTCAGACTTGTGTGCTTTTCAGGTAAAGGTCCCGGTAGTAACAGAGAGGAAAGTCAAAGAACGTGGTTCATAGAGGAAAAAAAACAATGCTAAGGATGCTGGAATTCATATTTCTATACTTTTTAGGTAATGATCCAAGTACTGTCATCCATTCAAGCTATTTCTGTTCACTAGGAGAATGTGAGGAGGAAGAATGGGGAAAAATACCTAGTTAAGCTGTTTGACTGTACTCTTTAAGTATGTTTAGTAAACAAAACTTGTTTAGGATACGAAGCACACATTTGCTTTGTCTTGAGAAAAATCCATCACTCTCCTGTTTTTAAGAGACATCACAACAGACCTCAGATCACGGTCAGCTGTGGAAATGGGAAGATTTTTTTTTTCAAGCTGTTCTGCCGAAAACATTATAAAGCGCGAGTTCAGTGGGGCAGGTCCCTGGTGTGGAGGAGATAAACCGAGGTATGCCAAAGTCAGCGTTAAAGAGATCTAACAGAAAGGAAAAACACGGCATTAATTAACACGCGCAGAGCCCCAGGACAGGTAACCAGAGTGAGTTCAGCCTGGGGAGATCACAGAGAAACACAATCGCGGCACTGGGGGTCCCACGCTCCGGCCGCTAACACAAACAGAATTCATGCTGTCACTCTTTCCGTTCGTATTTTCTTTCGCCTACTCCCCAGCGTTTCTCACGGCGCTTCATGGACGTGACGGCCCGCCAGGCCTGAAATTTACTCTGCCGTGGATGCCACATCATGGGCTTGGCTGTTTAACGAGTAGCTATTATGATACAGTTAAAACAGCAGGGCACAGACGTCACAATGCCAAAGCTGATCTGCGCTTCACGTAGCTTCCTGCAGACGGTAATACAGCTGAACAAATACACCGCTGCCTGTGTTCCACTGGTAAAGTGCCGCTTATCATGCTCTGGATCAGCACGTTATTTTGAAATGACTAGATAAAGCCGCTGGTCTCTGCAGCTCTCAGAAGGATGCCAGTGCGTTAGATCATCCACCATAACCGATTAACAGGGCTCTGTGCAGGGCTGGCTGCTCTTTGACAGCATTATCAGCAAGCAATGCACATGAGAGCTGTCAGTGCTGTTCTTGCCCAACAGGACAGAGTTAGTTATTCAAACCACAAGCCTTAAATGGAAACACATAAATGCATTTCAGCGATCTTGTTTTCCATTACTCAACCCACTGACTGCTTTATTCACTACATTGTCTGAAGAAAGATTAAGGGCAGAAAAGCCATAAATTAAGCTGTTTCGTGGAATAATCAACTTTTTCTGAAACTATAACGTAAAAATAAACAATGTCTTACAATATATATAAAAAAGTTTTAGACTAAAATGGTCTACACACTTTACTTAGCTTTAAATATTATACTTTAAATGCAAGCCTGTAAAAAGACACACTCATTTCCATACTAAAAAAAATATATTCAAAATAAATAATAAAATAAAATGGTAAATTACAAAATAAAAGTGCCAGCGGCAGATGTGCAGAGACACCTGCCTCACAGCATTACCCAGTGACAGGATATGAGGTCTTAGCCTCATTCTGTGTTCTGCCTCCAATTCCCATTACAATGCCCCGCCACCTCATTCTGTGCTCTGCCTCCAATTCCCATTATAATGCCCCACAGCCTCATTCTGTGTTCTGCCTTCAATTCCCATTACAATGCCCTGCAGCCTCATTCTGTGCTCTGCCTCCAATTCCCATTACAATGCCCCGCCACCTCATTCTGTGCTCTGCCTCCAATTCCCATTATAATGCCCCACAGCCTCATTCTGTGTTCTGCCTTCAATTCCCATTACAATGCCCTGCAGCCTCATTCTGTG
>JAODLC010000100.1:17677835-17692975 GCA_026781145.1 Hippopotamyrus pictus | reverse complement strand
CAGCGTTCACGGTTCGACTTCTGATATTCAGATTGAGTTCCAGGTCAAACTGGTTTGTTCGACTTTCAAGAAATTCGCGTTCTAGTGAGTTCGAGAACCGAGGTACCACTGTACTTCAAAAACTGTGGAAACCTTCCTATAATTTTTCAACAATTTTATAATTATCTAAATAATCCTATTAATGGCTACTGTTACTATACCTACATACCTACAAGGTTTTACATTTCGTCCTACAAATCATGGATATTTAGATCTAGATGTTTTAAATGCCTAAGAGTATATCCATTTTCTGAGTATGAAATAACTGCCACTATAAGCACGGCTCTATAATAAACAGACGCAACCGCGTATATGCTTTCCACTAAACGCATTTTTGTAATGTACACTGGTAAGTTGTTCCTATATTTTTAAACTAGCTTACTTCTACCGCGGATATTTTCACACGAAGGCATCGTTTTATTTTGAATATTTTTTTCAACAGATAGAACTGCTAAAATCCATTTTGGATTTACTTATAGCGGGAGCAAAACTTTGCCTTAAGTTACTGCCACGTCACTGCAGAATTTATTATTATTATACCGCAGAATGAACTGTAAATAGCTGTAAAACTATGAAAATGCTCTACCAACACCCGAAAATTGCGTGGATACGCCCTGAAACACAAAATATAAGTGAACTTTACGATGTTTCAGGTTTTCACAAGCTATACCATAAATTATTGTTTTTTAGATATAAAACAGAAAAACAGCAGGTGTCCCGCTGGCTGCTTACCGTACTTACCTATTGCTCGGCTTCCTCCCCAGCTTCGCCAGTCGTCTTTTTGGTGAGCTAATGAGTATGCCCACCGGGAAGGTCAGGGCATCCTTAGATATGAAACTGTTCCTTTCCTCTGAAATCATTTTTTTACTTAAAAATTGTTTTCCTTAACAGAGTATAGACAACTGCACGCAACAGCCCTTTCCAGCAGCACTAATGCATCGCTGCACGCCGCTTGCCAGCGCTTCTAGTTTGGAAGCGTGTTTTCATAGATGGGTAACCATCAGTCCATTCAGGGAATCACTGCACTCTTTGTGCTTGGATTGGCGCCGTGGCTCAGTACCCGAAAGCCGCCTAGCAGCGGTCTCCAGCATTAACGAGCCAGCAGAGAAAGTATGGAATTCTTTTTTTCCACAGCCGCTTTTTGACTCGTCAGTCATACCCCATTGCACGACAACAGAAGCAACGGTCCAATACCGCAAACTGCATCAAAGGCACACACAGCGTCATCCTTTAAAATGAACAGCTGGAAATATTGCATCAAAAAAAAAAAGAAAGAAAGAAATGCAATTTTGTGGATCCTCGGATCTTTTGAATTTCAAAAAGTGCTGAGACGTTAAAAGCAGCTTCGCGATTGACCACGGCGAGCCATCCAGCTTTCCTCCACGCGTGCCACCGTCCCCTATCCCACCCGACTCGCGGTGAAGAATAGATTAGTAAAGTGCCCGAATTCCTGCACGCGAGTTTCTACGAATATTACTATAATTAAAACTTGAAGTTTTGCTTCGCCCCTGGTTACGTGCGATCACCCATAGACGGCAGCTCGTAAACAGTACCGTCCCGCTGGTGTGATCACCCTCCAATTAAGTCTGCACACTCTCCAGTGAAGTCTGCACAGTTCTGTCCCAGCGCCGTTCAAAAAGTCGTGTAAGTGCCTGCCCTGACGTCATCGCCAAACGCTGGCTTTCGGACGCTTCCCATTCGATATGCCTGGGGAGGAGCACAGCTGACTTTCTTTTTCCTTCATTTGACTGGTCCTTGAGTATTTTCAGATGAATGAAATATATACAAATACAAAAAAATCACTTCATATAAAAACACACGAATCCAGTACAGTCTCCTTGAGGATTAGTGACTAAATTATTAATGCATTTAAATTAAAATAATTCCATCAGAAATGCTTATCTCAAACAGGATCGGTTTCAACTCGATTAGAAACAGGAGATCTTTGACGTTGTCACTACACTAAATCACAACAACACCCTCTGCGACTGCGCCGCTTCGCCTTCATCTGACAAGCAGCAAGTAACATTGTTTAAGAAAACGGACGAGTATCAAGCGACTGATGACTCTGGGGGTGTCCCCTGTGGCTTATTGAGGATCCTGGACACCCCCCCCAATCCAAACTGAGTAAGTGAAATTTTTCAACCAGGCTATTCATCCACCCATTCCAACTGCTTATCCTTGTCAAAGTTGTGTGTGTGTGTGTGTGTGTGTGGGGCGGGGTTATGTATATATCATGTTTTGGGAATCGAACGTCGACAATATATGATCAAACCTGTTATTCTGATGTTGTGGGGACCATTTTTCGGTCCCCACAAGGGGAAACTCAATTTATTAAAAATCAGTGACTGCAGCAAAATAAATTTGAATGCCAAAAGTCTTGGCAGGGGTTAAGGCTGTCATTGTTCGGGTTAGGGTTTTGCCCATAGAAATGAGTGGCTGGTCTCCAGAGAAATATGAAAAATTGTATTACTAGGTTAAGGCTGGGTAGGGGTTCATTGCTGGGATTAGGATTTTGCAAGTAGAAATTAATGGATGGATGGTCTCCACAAAGATATGAATACAAACATGTGTGCATGTGTGTGTGATAGTAAACTTTGACACAATGCTAAGATAGATAAAAAGTAAAATGAAGTATATTATTCAGATTGAGGAAACTGGACGTTTTCTATACAGGTACTACAGTTTCCCCTTGAGTCAGGAGATGTGTGTATATGACATTTAGTGTAACGGAGGCTACCAGAAAACTGACACCAATGATATTCTGACCTTGAATAACAATTATAAATATATAAATATTTGACGATATAAATGTTATGTGGGGTGGAAAAATGGAATGAAAATAATGAACAGATATAACACTGTCTGGTTCAGAGACTTCCTGTTTTCCATAAATTTTACAGAACTGTTTTCTAGGTTTTATCTTAAAAAAAAAACTGCTTGTTAACCAGTTAACTGTGATTTTTTTTTTTTTACAATAACATCATCAACAAAACACAACGGAAATAGGATTGTAAAATACAAGATCACTTACAACTGAAGCAGGTCTTATGAATGAATGAATTACTTACCATAAACTTTATTTTCTGGGGCTTACAGAAAACTGGCCAGAAGAGAACTTTGTTCTGGCTTGTGTCCTCTCCATCTGATCCCTTCTGTAACTTTCATCCTCCTGGACACTGGGTGGCATTTCTATAATTTATGAGCCTTTTCTCCATTCACATGATTTGCCTAGTCATCCCACCCTGGTGCAAGTCATGACGCGTCATATCGATCACACACCAGGTACCATCTAAAGCGATGGATGTGATGGTCAGTGTATCTGTCCTTCTGTATCATGCTGTACTCTCAGGCCACTTCCTCATTAAAGTGAAATTGCAACTGAAATTCCTGTAAACGCTTTTGTTGTGGGTTCCCTTTGACTGCCCCACTGCCCCATCATGTGTATTCCATCCCATCATATGTGTGTTGCCTTGTTGTAGCACAGTACAACTTTAAAAAAATGTCATTAAGCATAACACCAGCTGAAATACTGAAACTGATGATTCTGGGACCATTAAGTATTACAATAAATATTGCACAAAAATATATACCGTCAAAGATAAAAATCAGTCTCTCTGGCATTGTGCATTAAAGCAGGGTTCTTAAAGTTTAAAATACAAATGTCATACCTGGAAAGTTAACTGTGTAAACATTAAATAGTATTCCGTATAGCTTAGTCAGCAGCAACTTCTCCAATCCAGCTGATGGTAATATAAACAAGGTGTTTGTATAATAAGTAAGTAGGAATAATTCAATAAACAATCAATATATACACTCAGAGGTCGCTTTATTAAGCACATCTAGCTTGTATCAGGAGTTCCCACTTTTGCTTCCAGAATTAGTTTAAGGATAGATGGATTGAGCATTCTGAGAAGCCATTCTTCACACCACAGTTGTGCTACACTTTTTGCACCTCATGTTAGCTTTACAGAGTCTGGTCATTCTCCTCAGATTTCTAATATTAACAAGGTGTTTTCCAGAATCACACCATTAACTGTGAACTCTAGACACTGTTGTGCATAAAAATCCTATGTGGGTGGCCATTTCTGAGATATTGGAACAATCACGTTTTGAACCAGCAAAAACACCATGTTCACAATCACTTTGATCAGATATTTTAGCTGTTCTAACTATTCAGTTTAAGCTACCTTATTTGCTGTGGAGGGCAGGCTGTTTGAATCAGCAAGCAGAAGTACTTAATCAACTCAGAAGTCAGCTATAAAATTCCAAAGAGCTGTTTTTGCTAGGTTTTGATGTTGACCGTCTCAGATATCCATCATAGTTGTGTGCTATATATCCTCTGTCTAAGTGTATACTACCATACATTGAATCAGTTGGGCTACTCCGCCCTGCTTTTGGATATCACTTTTTTTGAACCTAAAGATTTATCCTAAAAATACTTCCCTCTTTTCTGCTTCCTGTTCTGCTTCCTGCTTGGGGTCCATCTGACCCCAGCAGACGATCAGCTGGAGCCTGCTTGTGACTTTGTCAAGAGAAAGATCCACGTGTTGGCATGATCCAGTGGCGTAACAATCTTGGACATTGACCATATGATGGTCATTGCTCAACCCCAGTTTTTGCCATCCACAATAAAATAATCGTTATAAATAAAATATACAGTTTTAGTATTTGCATTTTTATGCATGGGGACGATACAGTGGTACAGTGGCTAGCACTGCTGCTTCAGCTGACTGGCACTGGAGTTCAAGTCTCTGCCCTGCAGGTTCCACCAGTTACTCCAGTTTCCCCTCACAGTCCAAAAAACATGCTAAGGTGAATTGGAGTTGCCAGATTTTCTATTGGTGTGACTGGTGTGTGTGTCCAGTCCTGGGTTATTCCCTACCTTGCCCCCATAGCCTCTGGTAGAGGCTTCAAACCCATGTGACCCTGAATAGGACAAGCAGGTAAAGAAAATAGATGAATGTATGGACTTTTATGCACATAATTAAATGATGGAATCATTTTAGTACTTCAGGAACTGTCTTTTCAAGGTTCCATACAGAATCCTTATAAAATGGTTAGAAATGGTTAACTAAGGTAATTCTTACTGCTTTATATATTATGATAATATTTATTATTAATATTAATATTAACAGTAGCCTCCTACTTCATAAGTACTTATGAAAAATATATATGGAATATAAAAAGTATATAATAAATGTGACTTGCTAATTTCACGATAAAATCGTTCCTTCTTGCATGTGCGCAAGGAATGCATTAATTTTGAAGCTGTATTATACTAGATTTTTTATCTTCCTGATGGGCCACAAATATAGAAATGTCTCACCATGGAAAACAGCTTTATCCTTGCTAGGACTGTTTGTCTGACGGGGCCTGTGTGGCTCAAAGTGATTACCTGTAACAACACAAAACAAGGTGTGCCCAACACATGCCAAATGAGCAGTCAGCAAATGAAAGCATCCTTTTTCATTTCAACAGTTTTTATTGTGCAGTACGTCTGGTGACGTAGTTACTTGCTTGCCTTTGGACATAATTGGTAATTAGTTACAAAATGTTCTTTGAGAAGGAATATGTGCTAAAACGTCAATTGTGGATGCTTTGGTCTCTGTCACAAAAATTGAACATAACGTTGTATAGTAAGCATGAGATATACACTACAACATTAACTGTAAACATTGTTAATGTTATAAATGACTATCATAGCTGAAAACGGCTGTTTTTAAATATAATCTCTACATAAGTGTACAGAGGCCCATTATCAGCAACAGTTAGTCCTGTCATTCAGTGGAATGTTGTGTTTGCTATTGCATGTTCATCATTTTAAAAAGTTAATTGATCATTAGAAAACCCTTTTGCGATTATATTAGCACAGATGAAAATTGTTGTGCCGATTAAAGAAGTGATAAAACTGGCCTTCTTTGGACTAGTTGAGTAGCTGGAGCATCAGCAATTGTAGGTTCGATTACAAGCTCAAAATTGTCAGAAACAAAGAACTTTCTTCTGAAACTCATCAGTCTATTCTTGTTCTGAGAAATGAAGGCTATTCTCTGCGTGAAACTGCCAGGAAACTGAAGATCTCGTACAGTGCCGTGTACTACTGCCTTCAGGGAGCCACGCAAACAGGCTCTAACCACAGTAGAAGGAGGAGAGGGAGGCCCTGGTGCACAACAGGGAGAGGATAAATATATTAGAGTTTGTAGTTTGAGAAACAGACGCCTCATAGGTCTTCAACTGGCAGCTTCATTAAATAGCACCCACAACGTTAACAGTGAAGAGGCAACTAGCTTTTTAGGCAGAATTGCAAAGAAAAAGTCATATCTCTTAATGGCTAATAAAAAGGAAAGACTGAGAAGGGCAATAAACACTGGACAGAGAAAGATTAGAAAAAGTGATATGGACGGACAAATCAAAGTTTGAGGTGTTCGGATCATAAAGAAGAAAATTTGTGTCGCGGCGATCAAATGAACACACTGGAGGAGTGCTTGCCGACATCTGTCAAGCATGGTGGAGACAATGTGATGGTCTGGGGCTGCTTTGGTGATGGTAAAATGGGAGATTTGTACAGGGAGAAAGAGATCTTGAAGAAGGAAGGTTATCACTCCATTTTGCAACACCCTGTGGATGGTGCTTAATTGGAGCCAATGTCATCCTACAACAGGACAACAACCCAAACACAGCTCCCAACTATGCAAGAACTATTTAGGGAAGAAGCAGTCAGCTGGTATTCTGTGTATAATTGAGTGGCCAACAGAGTCACCGGATCTCAACTCTATTGAGCTGTTATGGGAGCAGCTTCACCAAATGGTACGTAAGAAGTGCGCATCAAGCCAATTCAACTTATGGGAGATGCGTCAGGAAGCCCGGGGTGAAATCTCATCAGATAACCTCAACAAATTGAATTGATCTAGAATGCCCAAGGTCTACAAGGCTGTACTTGCTGCAAATGGAGTTTGAAGAACACAATTATTATTTTAAAATTCAAAACTGATTATTTCTAACTTTATCATTGACTGTTTCCTATGTATTTAGCTCTGTTTCCTATTCAAACTCATTTCATGAAATTTGTAAGTGATCCCAAACTTTTGAACAATAGTGTACAGTGTATTATATTGTATGTTAAACATAATGTACCTAACATATTAGGATATATATCGACCCACCATTTCATAAGACAGATGTCTATAACGTTATGAGACGTAATAAATGAAACAGTAATTTCCTTGCAATTTGTATCAATAGCTGAGCTTCAAGCACACATAAATATAGGCTTATATATATGTGTGTGTGTGTGTGTGTGTGTGTGTGTAAGTACCCTATAATGGAATGGTTTACCTTGTCCTGTGACCTGTGATTTAAATGATAGGGTCACAATGAAACTGAGGCCTAATGTAAGACTCCTTATATGCAACGGTTCAGACTTCATTACTTTCATGAAGCAAATTACATCTTGAAACTTAAGTGTGCTAATTCTCGGTCACAAGTTCCCTTCCTCAAACATATTACCACCTGAAAGATTTGATGATCAGCAGACTCTTAAGTCATTGTGGCTATTTTTGTTTTTAACACTCCACTGTCACATGGCACCTAACATTTATTATTAGCATGTATCAACCAAAGACTTTTTTCTTGGCCATCCTCCATAAACAATGTCCGACAGCAATTAAATGTAACATTTTATTGATTACTTGAAGATAATTTAAATTAGCACATATTGTTACGTCTTCACCAATTTCTCGTGTTTAGTGCGCCATCTAGTGGATAAGATTGTAAAGCGCCCCTGGCGGCGCAAACTTTGTTTCACCAAACGAATTTTTGCTAATTTAATTCTGTACGTCTTTTTAATATTTGACAAATAACGTACAAAACAATCACTTTGACATTGGGCCCATACAGACATTACCATAAGCAGATACAATAATATGATAAAACACATTTTGTTGACAACAATCTTTACTTTTGTGTGAGTTTCAGTGTCTTCAATATTCTAAGATCTTGACATACAAGACATGTATTTTATTGTCTTGTTATGGACAATCCATAGCATGCATGGAAGTCCACCAACAATTCACCACTGGTCATAAGATCTGGGAGGCCACTTTTCAGTTAAAGCCCTCCTATTACTTCCATCATTATTTCCATCATGTGAGAAGTCTCTCAGAGGGACCACAGAATCCGTTGGCGGCACTCTTTCAAGTGCTTCACCCACTTTTTCTTGGAAGGCTGGGTAACCCACAAACAGATTTTTCATCTCTGCCATTCTCAGTTACATCAAGGCAAACCTCTTGTTCACTAGGGAAAACTCCAGGTGCCCAGCCCACAGTCTGGGACTTGTGAGCATTCCAACACCTGTCTCCAGTCTTTCACAATTAGAAACTCCAGAGTAGCAGGGAAATCCCTGAAAACTGAGAACTGAAATCCCTTGAAACACTTTTATTTCGAAAATGAAAGCATGGTGGTAGTTTACTACACTTATATTTGGTCATTCGAAGTTTTGATCAAATAACACAAAACTAAATAAAATGTTTTTGAATATCTCAGCTACAGAATAGACAATCAATTGGTATAATAATATAATGTATCCAGATGAAGACAAGACCAAGACCAAACAGGGTGAGACCGAGAAGAAGGCAGGGCTAGACCAAGTCAATATCATAAACAGACTATTATTTGAGTCTACAAAACAACATACTATAACATGTAGAGCATAAGCACCATCTTGGGGCTAGACAGTATAATTTGAACCATGGACATTTTTTCTTAAAATTTTTATATAAATGCTTCTGTGCAGATAATATTTTTTCAAATAGGACACATACCTTATTGGTTGCATTTGAACTTTGAAGCTGGGCGTTTTACACACAATCACAATACTGCGTTAACCCTTTGAATCCTATCCATTTTTGAGCGTTTTTCTATCCCTTTGATTTTAGGATTATTGTATGTATATGAATTAGCCACATATGCTTTATGGTTTTGTTTTCAGGACATTCTGGGCTGAATGATGACACAGTCTTGATATCATCCTTCTTATGAGGGTTAAACTACTTGAGCCTAGGGAAATTCCTCAATAATATAAAAATTTGCAGGCACTACAAATATGATCTTACAAATGTTGAAATTAGAGTCTCTGTCTCTTTTTGTAGGCCTATTGAATATCACGGCGAGCGCACCGCATTTTTTAATGGGTGCACAAACCCCGAGCGTAGCGAGCGTAGCATTCACTCTAAAAACCGCTTAATTTGAACACCGATGTTTTATGGATTATTAGGGATGCTTTTTCATGGAAAATGTAAAAAAATTATGCCTCAGTGTGCACAGGATTACTCTGAAATATTTTAGTACACAGCATTGCAACTTGGACGACTGGATCAAATAAGTTCTCTCGATTGCAAAGATGTGCTTTATGTCTGTGCGTTATACATATCCTAAGACACAAGCTTGAGATTATTGAGTGTGAAAGTCAACATGTTTTGCATATGTCGGGTTTTAAGGGTTAAACAAACAGATGACTATTAAGCCGTTGTGAGAAATATTGAGACGTTTTGATAATTGGTCTTGACTGGGCTTGAAATGAAACCTCAAGTCCTCTGTGTCCATGACCGAGACAAGACAGAGTCAAAATAAAGTTGATTCCGAGAAGAGATAAGAAATGCTACAACAGAGGCAAAAATTAACATTTTTTATGATAATGTAATGCATCTGTCGTCAAACCAAAATTGATTTGTCAGGGTAATGAGTTTGTGAGATTGACGCATATTGTGTTTAAGCATAGAATGGTTACCAATTAGGCAAGTGTCCTGGTCAGGTAGTTCCATTGGGGAACTCCAACTTAGTGTATGCGTTATTTATAATCAGGGAGAAATATTATTGATCTCTATTAAAAATCTTATACCGTACGAACGAAGAGTAGCCTGTGAACAAATTGTGTACATTGGGCTCCCGTTTCCTGTCCGAAACAGTTTTTTTTTTTTTTTCTGTGGGCCAGTTCCGCCTAGTACGACTCCCGGTCGCTACTCCCGTTGTGCAGCAGCGTAGCGTGCGTTCTCCCAGCATCCTAGTTACTAGTATTTGCATATAGGCCTACTCTTAAAATGATGTTGAATAGCGACTTAATTTACAAACATTTCAAGTTGCGAACGGCCGTTTGGAAAGTATCTCGTTCGTAAGTGGAGGAGCGTCTGTACTGCAAGCGCTAACACCATAAAAGACATAACGCTATGTGTTAACCCAATAAATTTCCCAGCCCTTATGACTGATATCCCTAATGATGTAGATTTACTAGATCCTTCATACTGCTGCTTTTGGCCGCAAAAACATGTCAGGCAGCTCCCAAATGGCTGACGGGACTCTTTTCTACTCTCTGTGGTAGTAGATCTGTTGCAGCCACCCACAGAAAAGCTACATGTATCATGAAGTGGATGGGGGAAAGCGTCCTCAGAAGCCTCATCCCCGGAAGAGTCAAAACTGCCAGAGAGCAACGAGATCAGGCCTGTTAGGGATCAGAACTGGTGTGGTGTTGAGGTATCGCCCACTGTACAGCAGCACTCGGGTCCTAGTTTTGGCCCGCCATTCTGGGTGGGCACGTAGAATATCTCGTCTCTCCCGATGGTGTCTGATGTGACTCCTTTCAACAAGCGTATTATGAGACTCCGGCTCAGGCAATCTTTGGGGGCCTTGTGTGTTGTCTCGGAGTATGCTCTGGTTGTGGGGATCGAGTGATCTTCGTGAGGGAGACATTTTATTTGCAACTTCCGAAAGAGTATTATTCTGAACGGCTTCAGTAGTTGATGTGTGCCCATGAGGTGACACTCCTCTGGTCATGGGTGACTTTGATGATGCTTTGATCTTTGCGTAGTCAATGGAGGCTCTGATCGGGGCTCTTGAAGGACTGAGCAAGTAGTCTGAGTGGCCGGATTTGTGAGTGTCCAGGATAAGAACGAAGATCCAGGCCTTTAATGATATCCTGGGCACAGCCATGAGCAGCCTCAGTCCGTGGAGAGAATGTCGACCACATTGAGACGTTAATTTTCCTCGGCAGCGACATTCATATCTCCGGTCACCCTACCTACGAAGTCAGTAGACGGATTGGGAGAGCATGCAGGATCATGAGATCGCTGGAAAGGGGTGCGTGGCGCTCCCGATATCTTCGTAAGAGGGCAAAGGTCCAAGTCTTTAGAGTCCTGTTGCTACCTGTTATGCTGTATTGCTGCAAGACATAGATGGTCTCCAGTGACCTGAGATGAAGACTGGACTCCTTTGATACTGTGTCTCTTTGGAGAATCCTTGGGTACCACTGGTTTGACTTTGTGTCGAACGAGCAGTTACTTAAGGAGTCTTGCTTGAATCTCATTACCTGCATTGTGAGGAAGCATCTGTTATGGCACTATGGCCAGGTGGTGCATTTCCGTGAGGGTGATCTGGCTCGCAGAATCCTCACTGCTGAGGACCTGAGCAGCTGGGCCAGGCCAAGGAGATGTCCACATAACATCTGGCTTTGGCAGACAGACAGCCATTTGTGGAGGGTGGGACTGGACCGCGTGTTGGTCTAGGGGGTCATCAACCAGGATCCCGAGGTGTTTCGTCATGTGGTGGGTGTAGCAATACATCCTACCAGTGCATTCACAACTCAAAACAATAAACTAAATTATATGGTACATGGATTTTTAAAAGAAAAGTATAAAATGGACAAAATATAACCGTCCATCTTCCAACCCTATAGCCTCTCCTGGTCAGTGCAAGGGTGTAGTTAAGAATTCTGGGCCCCCAAACAAAATGTCTCGAGTCGTGGGGAAAAGTACAGAAGATTCCACAAAATATTAAAGGATTAAGAATTAAATTGTTATTCCCACCAACAGGGGGCACCTTAAAAAGGCTCCATTTATGTAATCGTAGAGCCCCGCATTATATGTAGCTAAGCCACATTAACATATAACATTTTCTGTAGGAAAAATGGCTTGCATCAGATATGTCTCTGTATATTCACAATTTAATCGACGGTTAAAGTGTTGATTTCTTACACTGAATACCCATAAATTTACCGTCGAGGTTCGTTCTGGATTTTTTCCACTATACAGTACAGCCTTTTAGTCAGCATCACCCTGTATTCCTTATCAAATCCACGCCTACATATAGGGGGAAAAGTTTCTAGCTTTCAATTTCATTCATTCATTCATTCATTCATTCATGTATTATTAAACAAGATCAAGTACCGTAACAATACTATTTTTTTCTTGGTTCACAGAATAATGATAATTTGCATTTTATTTCAGCTTTAGTCATTTTATCAGACTGTGAAGCCATTTTGCACTAAAACATAACCAAACATCTGTTGAATTGGAGAGACGACCATTTCCAGTGAGCTAATTAAATATATTGGTTTATTATTTCATCATGTTGAGAAAATAGAAATTTGTCCATCGTTACACATTCTAGGTTTAAGACTACGTGCAACACACAGCAGACCCGTCTCAAACAATAAAGCAGACCGCAACTCACCTTGTGATATTTAATCTTCCTAAAAATAACTGTTCCTGTAAAACCATGCACTTCTAATCAATTTATTAAGGCTCGGTGACACGACACTACACAACACAAACAATGCTGGGTTTCATTCCAACTGTTAGGTGACTTGGCATAAATATATCCAGCTCACCTAACGTAGAAGACAAAACTTACCATTATGGACGTTTTAATTTCCCGTGCACTAAAATGCCTAATGCAATTTTATTTTTAAACAAATATGGAACCAAAACATATCGCAAGACAAGAAATGACAGTAGGAATAACATTTTTGCGAAGGCAAAACATGTCTTTTGCAATGCTATTCTAAATCTTATTTATGCACATAACCCGATTGATGATGTTTCAGTCGCAAGTCGCGAACCGGCAATTTACTTCCGCTGAAGGCGGGACTGACTGGCGACCCGGCAATAGGCAACAACTGCTGAAAGTGCGACATCAGACGGCAACTAACTGAGGGGTGGGAAGGGAGCGGAGCTGGGCTGTGAAGAGCGCATTTTATGAAGGTTTATATGTTGTAGCTGTTTTTTTCCCCCTGTGTATGTGCAAAACCCGAGGAGAGATACTTTTATTCGTAATTCAAGGCAAAGGTGCACAGCTCCGGTTTGACGTGCAATGGAGGCTTTTTGTGGTCCAAAACTCTCACATTTTTGGGTAAGAAATGACTTCTCATATTTACGGTGGACGTCGTATTTACTTTGGCGATAGCATTAATGGGGCGTCGTAATAAAGAATAAAGTGGCAGCATTTTTCACACTGCAGTGCAGCTGTAATAGCGTTTATGAAAAGGCTGTTGTAGGATAACATGCACTTTATGTCCACCTTGGCAGTGGTTTTTAATCCATGTAGTCTACTGTAAAGTACTCTGCGGCGTGTAAACAAAGGAAAAATATCTATACTACTTGCCGTATATGACTAGCTACAGCAGACTGCACTCTACAACAAAAAATGGATTTTGTCTTTGGAAAAGCATGTTGGCAAGTTTGAAAAAGAGGCATTTTTTGGTTCGCGATTGTGGAATCGTTTCCCGATGCACGTGAGGTCTTTGGGAAGTACTTCTGCACTGTTGTCGAATATGTGTGTATTGGGGACTATACATGACTTGCATTAAAGATCGTCATGTTGCTTATAGACAAAAAGTGATAAACTTTACGTAGTAACATAACTTCCTATTATAGTCTCTGCGCTTAACAAGATAGGCAGCGCAATAATTGTGGTTACATTAACGCAAGTAATTGATGTGTTTTCATGCATGTAACTTAAAGGTTAGTTATAGGTAGCATGTCCTACTATTCTCGCCGACTGCACGACAGTTTTCCGTACGGTCCATTAAACCGTCTTTTCTACTAGTAGCCCTATAAAAAGCGAATTACTTATTTTATTATTTGCGCCTGCGGTGGCAAAACTGACTGCGGATCCATTGCGCTTATATACTAAATCAGATAAACGGCCATAAGTAAGACGTAAGGTTTCATAAATTTAACATGTGTTATGAAAAGATGCATAGGGCTAAGGGAAGGATACGTTGAGGATCTGTGCCATTGCATCGCAGATTAAGTCCGGACTTTGCGATCTCTTAATTGTTAACACTCACGCTCATATCTGCTCATCTCTTCATGTTTTTCTTCATATCCAGATGTTATTATTAATTATTAGTAACTGGAATAAATTGTTTGATATTGAGGCTTCATTTTATCTCCCATAATCTTAGCGACTGTTCAATAAATTAGACTTTACAGTAACTTCAATAGTGATTAAAATAAGTAATCAACGTATGCGTTCAGGTTAATTATTCAGACTCCTGTCATCGCACAAAAAAAATCATTAGTTTTGGTGTAGTCCACCAGTAAGCAAAAGTATTTACAAACATTTATATAAATGTATTGGCACTCTTTAAAAAGCATGTAGCCTACAATAGAATACCACAGATCTTAAAGATGGCATTTTTTCAGAGGTCCGTTACTTCCTCTATATGTTGTGTAAGACTTACTATTAAAGGTTGCCGAAACACCGACAACAAAATGCCAGCATTTATTCCAGCAGTAGGAGCAGCAATACAGTGAACTGATTAGGTCTTCTGTATGTAAGAAGCATTGTTATCCAGAGTGGAAGTTAAAAAAGCAATACACAGACACACACATTCTTATCCAGCTTAACCAAATGACCTTAATTTAGAACCTTGCTCATTGTAAATCTTTTAAAATATATCTTTTCTCTGTTGCTGAGAATGAATTTTACACCTCTCTTTGACAACACTTATCATTCATTTGGTAATGTGGGTGCCAGTTCTGCATCTGATGTCCTGTGTCTGCTGTAGGGCACAGCAGGTCACACTGTTTTCTCTTTCAGTTTTTTAAAACTCTGCTGTCTCAGATGCTGACCCCAGCAACAGCTCTCCTGTATTCAAAGGGGTCGATGGGATATTTGATGTTATAGTATTTAGGGCTGCAACTAATGATTATTTTGATAATCGATTAATCTGTCGATTACTTTTTCGATTAATCGATTAATCGATTAATCGGGTGGGGGGGGGGCAAAAAAACAATTTGATTTCCAGCAATTTTTAATAACCCAGTCTG
>JAODLC010000100.1:17646286-17677735 GCA_026781145.1 Hippopotamyrus pictus | reverse complement strand
TGTCCGCCTCCGCCATTTTTTAAACGTTTTTTTCAATTCTCCCAGAATTCATCACGTAAGCTACTCAAGGCACGCCAATGGTTCTCGTCACCTTTTTATTTTATGGCAGTCGGCATCCAGCTTAATGGTACTTTACTTAGTTGGCAACTATTTTAATAATCGATTTTAATCGATTAAATCGATTAGTTGTTGCAGCCCTAATAGTATTTCCGGCTTCTGTCATACTCTGCAATTTCTCATCTGCTTTTGTGTGACTGTACAAGCATTACGGAGCAGTTCTGTCTCCTTCAGTTAATATTGGTCTCTGCATGTTTGAACAGTTTTTTTTTCAGTGTCTTTTCTTCCTGTTCATTCATTTAGAATGCTGTATGTCAAACTGCTTTATCTAGGCACATTTTAAATATGGATAACTTTATTCAACGGTACTACAAGTGATCTAATCAGAGAATGTCTTGGTACTCAAAATCACTGCCCTATTCTTTTTTCCTTAGTTACTGCATTTTTCTCATGATACACGTGAAGTAAACACGTGATAGTAGTACAATGTGTTTTAAACTGAAGCCTGTTTGCTTATTTATATTTAGTAAATATAGTCAATCTCTAGGTTGTTTTCAGATTTTGTATTATGATGGAGGTGGGAAAAGCATCCTAAAATAATCTGATTTCTGTCCACAGGTAATTTACTGCAGACTACACAAATAGCAGTTTGATTGTGATTTTAATAAGCTTCAGTCTATGGCTGCTTTGTTTGATTATATATTTTTTCCCAGTCTTTAGCAGGAAAATCCAAAAACAGAACACAAACAGTTTGTAATAGCAGGTGTATTACTTTAGGTTCCAGTTCAAGGATGTTTAAAGTGTATTACCTGCATGACAGTGCATTTTTAGGAACACTTGCCAGCTTGCCTGAACAGATGCATCTAACATCGGTTGCAACACATACTAACCTCTCCTTTCAATCATGACAGGTAGAGTAATGGATTGCCTAAACACATTCTCTGTGGCTTACCCCTTTCTCTGTTTTACGATCTCTGTCTTCTCACAAGCTGCTTGCTTCTGCATGTTTTAGTCGGCTGCTGATCCCCTTTGCATGCATCCTCCATAACGATTTTATCATGGTGAGCCTGTTTCGAAGAGCATACCCCCCAAAGCAGGGTGCACTCTGGGTGAGATGCTAATTCATTGCAGCACACCACAAATTATTTGCAGAAAAAAAAAATTAAAATAAAATACCATGTTGGAAAATTTGCTTTTGCCTCTAACATTGCAGACATTCCAGAGGTTTTTCTTTTTGTTTGTTTGTCTGTAACCCAGTCAGTTTTTTTGTCATTCCTCTACTAAATTGAAACTACTTGAAGACATTATCTGAATCTACTATGCTTCTTCCTCTTTGAATCAGCATTACAGGGGGGGGGGGGGAACAGGAGTTAATGTTGGCTCTCCCTCGCCAATGCAAATACCCTGAGCACTGGGGTCCATTCATGAATCCATTAGAAAACTGAAGGGATGAATGAATGAATGAATGAATGTTACGTGTATGCAGCGCTTTTCAAGACATCCAAAGTGCTTTAAGGAACCAATCATCAACCACCAGCACTGTGTAGCACTCATCCGGATGATGCAACAGCAGCCTTTCTGTACCGGTACATTCACCACACAGTAGCAAAGGTGATGGGGCAGGAGAGAATTTACCAGTTAGGTAGGGGATGATTTGAAAGGGCCACGGTGGGCAATTGTAGTCAGGACATTGGGGTACCACCCCTACTTTTTCAAATAGATGTCCAGGAATCTGGACGAGGGTCAGGACCTCTGTATCAACATTCTTCTTCTTCTTATTATTATTATTGTTGTTGTTTTGTTGTTATTATTATTGTTGTTGTGGATAATGCTAATAAATAATAATGTATTTAATTTATGTACTTCATCTCATTAGAATAAAATCTCAAAGTGCTGACATAAAGTTAAATGATGAGATGAGATGACTGTAGTTTCCCTGCTGTTCTTTCACACAGACAGATTTTAAGGAGTAGGCTTGACGCCTTGAACAGCTGGAATTGCTACACCTGCAAGTTTAGTGAAGCTAGTAATCAGAAGCTGTATTATTTGGTTTGTGCATTTCAGTTTGAAATGTCAGGTATGAAAGTTGCTGTGTATTAGTTCTTCATGCAGAGTGTCAGAATCCACTCACAAAAATGGTATGGAGCTCTAGGTATGTTCCATGCTTCGTGGAGTCTGGATTTCTAGTTTTTTTGTCCTGGTAGAGTTAGAATATGCCACATTGTAAGACAATCCAAAGTGCTGGTATTCCATCTATTTTTATAGTTTCTTGTAAAGTACACTCAAAGAAAATTATAAAGCCCTTTGACTGCGTGTGTGGCATTGTGAATTCATATGGTTTTGAAGGTTTTGTTTGTTTTTAAATTTACTTCTTCTGTAACTGTTGTATGAGAGAAGATGTATTGACAGTTCTCCCAGGAGCACCTTGTGATTGTATCTCTTACTACTGTCCTTGGTTACTTCTGTTAGTTTTTTTTCTTATTATCACAGAATTGGGTATTCTGGATTCCTTCCACAGTCCAGAAATATGTAGCTTGTTTCTAAATGGCCTTTACTGTGTTATTTGTGTGTGGGGGTGTGTTTGTGCGTGTCTGTGTGTGTTTTTGTTTGTGTGTGGGTTTGTGTGTGTGTGTGTGTGTGTGTGTGTGTCTGCTGGCTTCTTGGGATAGGCTTCAGGTTCACTGTATAATGAATTTGCCTTTCTCTCATATACTATTTTAAAATATGATTTCATTTTCTTTATAAATTCCAGCTCGTATATAACATTTTTCATTCTCATTGACCATTCTCACCAAATATGAAAGCGAAAGGTAGCAACAGCATACCACGACCGTGAAACACTAAACTTTGATTCTTTTTGCACCTCAAGGCACCTTGTAAGGAATTTCCCTTTGAAAGTGAAGTAAATTCTGCAGGGATCAAGTGGTTGCTAGTTTGATGAGATAATCAGAGTTCCTGTTTGCTCACCCAGCAAAATGAAACATTTTTTTGTACACACCATGGTACTCTTGAACATTGCTACTACTAACAAAATGTTTTCTTATTATAGGATGCACATGAAGGAAGTCAAAGGAAGAGTGCAGTTAGAAACAAAGGCAGAGAAGGAAATAGAAATCAGTCTATGATATTAAATGATTATGTTCAAGGCAGCCTTGATTGTGACAGGGACTGAATGACAGTTCTGTGTGGACGCTGGTGTTTCCATCACAGGAATGTACAATGAGCAACTTCCTTCCCAGGCAGCCCTAAGTGAGGAAGTAACCATGGTAACAGATGAGCTGACAAGAGTCCCGCCACGAGGAAGAAGGCAGGGCAGGGTGGGCAGTCATAGACCACAGAATGATACCACTTTCTGAATGGAGCTGAGCTTTGGCTTACTTGCCACTCCGCCTACGTAGCCCCCCCCCCCCACCACTTCCTTTTTGTTTTGCTTGAATATATAAATATGCTAGATATTGTTTATAACTTGTCAAAACATTGTTCCTCAACCAACCACTTCCCAAAGCCTTCTTGTGAACCGTGAGTACAGATACCCTAAATGTGGCAAGGGGGCATGAATGAACTACTGTATACTGGCAAATATGCAAAATGTCAGTGCAATGTGAAATCATTTCCTCTATCACCCATCTTCTGTAACCTCTTATCCGGCGTAGTGTTCCGGTGACATGAAATGTAAGTATTATTTTCTTCTTTAGATTTTCAGAATGGGTTTAATTTTAGTTTTTGGCCAGTATTTTAGTAGCTTTTAATTTCTGAAGGTGATCCTGATTAGAAACCCTTATCAAACAGGGTAAATGGGTAAGGAATTTGTTTTTGACATACATTTTGCTTTCACACTATTTAAGGACATGCTATGGCAGTGAAATTTTGATAAGGAACAAAAAGCTGAAACAACAATGAAGCCATGTTGTCTCCTCATGTGGGTAAAACACAAGGGCACAGGTGACATAGAGGGTTAAGGATTGCTGAGACAACTGGGTTTAACGAACACAAAGAACAGATGTGAATAAGAATAAGGTCTGTGTATGTGTCAGTAGTGGTGAACCACACAATGGCCAGTGTTTGGAGGGTTATTGTGAAAATTCATACAGTACCTTCCTGGGGGAAAAACAGGCCAAACCCAAACTACACAACATGAAACTATTGCACACAGCTTGCAGTTGATGGACTGTTGGTAGGCAGCTATACTGTTTTTTTAACTGTTTTAAACTGTTTGTTATTAGTTTTAGTAGATATTCTTCATTCATGTCTAGTTGGAAGTCTGTTGAAATTGTATTAAACGCAGTAGTATAAAAGTGCACCAGTTGCTTCCTTTTGTTATAAACTTTTTTTAATGAATCTTCATGTATACATTAGCATATCATAGTATCATTGCAAGTTTGCTTTGAAGTTTTTTTGGCTTGGTTTTTGCAGAGGTTAATTTTACAGGCCTAGATTAAATCTATATTAAATCTGCAAGCCTAGTTTCTTTTGGTCTCACGCAGGTTTTTCTTTTTTTTTTCCCCGCAAGATTGCATCCAGCTGTTTGTCTGTGTTTGCTTTCAGCTGCTGTGGGTAATGCATGCCTGTGGAATCTTTATATGCAATATTAATTGCTTAGGTTAGCATACTCTGTGTGGGAGGTTCTGCAATTTCACTAGAGGGCCCAGTAGCTAAATAGAAATCTCAGAATGTGATTAAATATGAGTAATTATTTATATGTGACTTGGCACTTCCCTGCTGATCCATTGGTCATGTTTGGGAGACTGGCTCATTTCATTAAGTGTGTTTCTATGGCTGTCAGGTGCTTACAGAACTGAGTGTGGAATCCAGTGAAATCCAGGTGTGCTGTGGTTTCCATTGAACCATGCAGCCCACACAATGTGGTATATATACCCAACTTCATCGCATAGGTATGTAATTATGTAATTTCCACTGGGGCTTATCTCTGAACTTTCTGTGGTGGACTGTGATGCCTATCTGAGTAAATGAAATCCACCATCATGTTCTTGGAACTACCATGCTTGTCTTACGACATGGAGCGTCACCGTATTCAGAGTATACATTTGGAAAACTGTTGCTGTGAATGGACATCCCAGACTTAGGAACTCTGACAAGTATGACAAGAAAATGTTTCTAACACCATTGTACCGCAATAACCGGCACCAGAACCAGGATGGAGCCCAGCATCATATCACAACAGAAAGATTCATCAGACCAGGAAATTTTTGGTGGTCACATGTCCAGTATAGGCTCATCATCTTCTTGCCTGAAAGGGATGGATCTTGACATGGTTTTCTGTTGCTGTGGCCCATTCATTCCAACTTTTTTTGTGTGCTTGTTGCCTTACTGTTGGCTTTAACATAGTCTGGCCATTCTCCACTGACCTCTCTCATTTACAGTGTGTTTCTACTCTAAATTCAAGAAGGGCCACTGTTTCAGAAATGCCAGTAACACCAATCATAGCGCGTTCATAATCACTTAGATCACACAAATTGCTCGTTCTGATGCTCAGATGAATAGTAACTAAAATGTTTGACCCTGTCTGTGTGCTTTGAACATTGAGTCGCAGCAATGTGATTTCCTGTTTACAGGAGTAGGCCGTCGCTGTTATTGAATAAACGTGCCTAATCAAGTGGTCACTGACTGTACTTTTAGAATTGGAAAAACTCAGTGTTATAGTACCCGTATGTGCTTACTCTTGGTACTCAAAAGTATTAGCCACTGTGGCTAACTGTGCTAGAGTTTCCTTAGCCATGCAAAAAAAAGTATCAGCCATAAAATAATTCTGATGCGGAAAGTGGGACTGCTTCTATAGATGCAAAAAGGTCAAATTTGCATGGCTGTGATACTATGTGTCTGTAAGCAAGTAGCCTGTCATTGTCTAGCAATGTTTTCCATTGGCAGAATTTTTTTTTTTTGTGGATGTTTTTCTTCCTGACATGAATTTCCCCAATGCATCCTTCAGTTCTAGATTAACCTAGAGAGACCACAAATAGCATGAACAGGTTGGTATCAAATCTAGAATGTATGGATTGAAAATTTCTATTATGCAGCCTTTGGCTCCTAATCATGCTCTGTAGCATGCTATCTGCCTCGTAGCAGCTGGGGGTGAATGGTATGTGTGCTTGTCAGTATGAGTCATGTTATCAAGTAAACAACTGAATTTTTCGGAACCCTTTTTCTCAGGAAAGCCTGTATGTGCTTTGTCATACAGTCGTGGAATGATGTTTTAAGCGAGTGTCTTCCTGCTTAGAATAGCATACAGGACACTGGAGTGAGAGTGTGGCTGTAATCAGAGCTGGTCTGTGTAACTCCTGGGCCTTGAAGTAAATGGTGTCCTGCATGAAAATTACTGTCTCTCTTGCCTGAATAAGATTTATTTATTTATGGCAGTGATTTATTCATTGATTTATTTATGTTGAATAGTTATATTTACATGGCATTTTAAGTCACGTCTTGTCCTCCATATACCCATCTCTTCTTTTCAGATTCTGCACGCGCTCAACAATGTAATTTGTTTTCATTTAGCTTTGACGTTCGAGTTCAAGGAAATATATAGATGATGATGAAAATGATGATGATGATGATGATGATGAACATCATAGCTTGAACAGTTTGGTTATCAAAATCCGATTTAAATTAAGAAATGGCTCTTCAGTATTTAAGCCAGTCCTCATCGTTCAGATGGTCACATTCAAGAGCCAGTGACTAAGCCCGTCACTACTTTCCACCCGCCTGTCCTAGTAAAGGTTGTGGTGGTGTTAGAATGTTGGAACTTGGAAAATTAAGAATGTATGACCAGAACATGTGTAATGTAACATACACACACACGCACACACACACATACTGTACACACACACACATACTGTACACACACACGCACACACACACACATACTGTACACACACACATACACACACACACACACACACACACGTACATGCGCAAAAACGCACACACAAAAACTGCTATGGTCGGGATTGCAAGTTTGATCTTCCCCAGTGTAGAATGGTTGAGAAATAAACTTGCCACCTGCGCATTTTATTTGCCACTTGCAATGTAGCAAATGGCTAGCGGGAACATAGCTTAGTGCCTAAGCAGACATTACTGCTTAAATTAGATTAGCATAACACATCTGTGAAGAGAGTAACGATACCTGAGGTTATACTTGTTTTGCCTTGTCCTGAACAAAGTAAGTCTTACTAAATGATTCAGCATTATGCAAAGGGGAAGTGAAAGTCATAGATTTCTGTGTCTGGCCTTGAGAAAGTGAATTTGAGCTTCTACTTCAATGTCGTACAAGAACAGGAAGTGTTTGCATGCGTAAAAAAACAAAAAGGTTGCACAGAAAATGAAACTTTGAAGTCATTAGTTGTAGGTGAACTCGCTAATGGAAGTGATGTCGTTTTGAATCTGCCCCATTGAGGATTTTGCTTCTGTCACACTATGTCAGAGGGCTTTTTGGGAGGCCGCTCGGTCTGAATTATGAAAGTCTTACAGTGCTTTCTCAGTCTGTCCTCTTGAATATGTAAAATTGTTTGTAAAATTGGGCAGGAGAACCCAAGGTGTCATTTTGTCAGCAGGCCTGGAATTTCTAGCTACACCCCTGTCTCCAGCGCATTCACAGCAAGAGCCAACAAGCCTAAGCTGCGCATGCGCTGGTTCAGCTCAGATTGTTGTGCTGTGGCTTTCCAGAAAAAGAGAACTTTAATAGTGAACAGTTTTGCCAATGCATGTGGGCACATTGCTTATCTAGTATAAAGCTTTGTGAAATATCTTTTTGCCGATTTTGTGTTTGTCGATCTATTTTTGGTAATTAAATCATTTACCCACTGATTTTTTTTTATACATGAATGTCTGTTAGGAAACAGCATGCTGAATTTTCTGCATCATTCTGCATTCTCAGAGCTGCTATCACTAATACAGTATGGTTTGACACCGCTCTGATCTGTCAGACTGCTGGACTGACACACACGTTTTAGAAATGTGCTGCGAAATGTAATCATTGCATGCATGGAAGAAATGCATTTAGAGTCCAGATCAATCTGCAGGACATGAGGCTAATGTCTCATTTCTTCACCACATTACTTATACTTACAGAAACAAGTGTTGTACCCTTTGATTCATTACCCATTATTAACAGAACTCAATCCAAAATTAATGCATAATTTGCAGCACATTCAAAAAAGCTAGTCAGCATTTCCAATGGAGCACTAGGATGATGTAGATCTGAAACTACTCAAGTGATTGTGATAGTGGTTAGAAATGATACCACTGCATAAGACTGAGGACAGCAGATTATACACAGTTTGGCTTGTGAGGGAGTGTTTCAACTTTCATAACAGTGTTTTGACCTACTAATTTGCTTTTTCAATGTTAAAGCTTAACGTCTCCTCCTGAGGTTCTACTCTGGGGGTTCTGTGCTCTCATTTGCTGGAGCTTGGGACTGTTGTTTCTGAAGCTGCTGTTGGCAAGATCCTGCCATCTGTACTTCGTGCTGTGTTTTTTAAAAGGTCATGAAAACAGGAAAAGCTCTCTGATTTGGCTGGTTGGATTTTTATTTTACTCAGCATTTTGTATTTCCTATTTAATGTGGCATAAGTGGAGGGGAGCGATTCTGGTAAATGTGCAGAATACTAAATGAATGTTGCTTGTACACTGACCTCATCTTCTGATAACGTTGTGCTGACTGAACAATTTGTTGGCTATAAGGACAGATGAAAGTCAATAGCTGGTTAATAAGCACTAATCATCTAACATCTTTGAGTGGTATAACTACCACTGTGACTTGTTGTATATCTTTAACATCTGTAGATGCCTTATCTTCCATCCAGGATGCTTCTGATTGCTTTCTTCCTTTCTCCCTCACGGCAGGCTGAATAAAAACTGTAAGTCTATGGAGGACAGAAATTTGCCCGCCTATCTGTTCGATTATCTATCCATCTTCCAGTCATCTACCCTGATCAGGTTCTGTATTAAATGTGGCCCTCAGTAAATAATCGTGTGATTCTGCTTTTAACTGAGATGCTTCATTCTTAGGGATAAAGGCTTTATTTTGTGTCAGTACTTATTTACAGTTAAGGAATTAGATGAACGCATAGCAGTATATGTTCTCAGAGATTGTTGTTAAGCAAACATTTTGGAGTTGCTTGTTTAATGCTGCTCTCACTAAATGAGTAGGGCAGTAGAGATGAAAATGTGTCTCAGGGTTAATGTAGAATGTTACGCCATAACCCTCCCCCACACATCCACACATACTCATTCACAGAGTATCCAGGCCTTGGCTATTGTATATCCAGTCATACTCTGTGACTCACTCACTTTTCAGTCTAGGGCCTCTCTCTGTCCTTTTGTGAGTCACTGTTTCAGGGCTGCTTGTGTGCAGTGTAGGTCAGTGGTCACTCTGAAGTCATGCCCTCATTCATGCACAAGATGCTCAGCTTACATGTACAAGAGTACCCAGTGCTGTTATTGAAGTGTCTGGCCAGACTCCAAGATCAAGCTGTCGATGAGTTTGCTTGCAGCTTGTGTGAGGTTCTTGCAGACTTGGGCACAACTGCCGATTCTAATGTGATGAGGAGAGACCTTCCGTGACAAGACGCTGAAGGTTGCTGAAGGCTGTGTTGGTGTTGCTGGTGTTCCCAGAACACAGGACACCCTGCATATTATTGAGAGGAGTCACAGCATATGGTTTGATTGCAACTCCGGTCTGTAATGGGAACTGGGAAGGACAGCTCGAAAGGCTGATGGAGGTATGTGTAAGAGGAATCTGTGAGCAAGTGACACACCATCTATGGTCTAGTGACCCACATCCTGCTTACAGAGGATTTGAAGCATTACCCATATCCAAATCTGTTCCTCAGAGAGTCACAGTCAGGGCAGATGATGGAACAGTCCTTACGGATGACACTGCAGTTGTGACCTGGTGGGCCGGCTACTTTGAGCAGTTGCTTAAAGCTGATCCTCTGGCTTGGACATTGGACATCTCTGGGTCAACAGTTTTTGAGGCTAATCCTCTGATTAGCTGTGAACCATCCAGTCACTGAGATTGCACAGGTGGTGAACCAGCTGGGGTTAGGGAAGGCCACAGGGATCTGTGATATATGGGGTAAACTTCCCAAAGCTGGGGGTAAGGCTGTCCTCCTGGCTTTGCAAGCAATCTTTGCTTCAATTTGGGAGAGGGGCGTCATCCCAACTGACTGGAAAATGGGACTTGTTGTCCCTATCTGGAAATGGATGGGCAATAACCTGGATTGCAGCAACCACAGGGGGATGACACTGATCTCAGTGCCGGGTAAGATCCTTGCTAGGGTCATCCTCAACAGGATCTGTGATCACTTGCTTGCCTAGCAGCGTCCAGAGCAGTCTGGTTTTACACCTAAGAAGTCTACCATTGACTGCATCCTGGCACTGAGGGTCGTCATGAAGCATGAATAGAAATATTGCCGTACTGGAGTTTTTTTTGCAGACTGTTGATTTTATAAAATGTTTTAATTCAGGTGACTGAGCTGCCCTGTGGGCCATCCTGAGCTTCGCAGGATCCTGCCAAGGTTGCTGGACGTCATGGCCAGCCTGTACACTGGCACTATGAGTGCTGTGTGCAGAACCTCTAGGTTCTTCTCAGTTGATTCTGGGCTTCATCAGTGGTGTTTTCTTGCTCCTGTTTTGTTCAGTGCCTGCATGGACAGGGTGTTGGGTAGGGTCGTGGGGTCTAGCAGTTATGGGACATTTGTTTGTGACAAAAGATTGTTGTCGATACTGTGATCTTTGTGGAATCAGTGGAGGCTCTGATCAGGGCTCTTGGGAGACTCGGCAAGGAGACTTTGTATCTGGGCTTGTGAGTGTCCTGGATAAAAACCAAGATCCAGGCCTTTAATGACCTCTTGGGCATAGCCATCAGCAGTGTGTTTAAAGTTGCGTAACTGGAAAAATAATGGAAGCTATAATCTAAGCGAAAATGGTGGATTACCTGGATTCAAATAACATTCTGAGGGATTGCCAACATGGATTTAAGGGAGGTAGATCCTGTTTAACTAATCTACATGAGTTTTTTGAGGAAGCTGCAAGAGAAATTGATCACAAAAAGGCCTACAATGTGATCTACTTAGATTTCCAGAAGGCCTTTGATGCTGTTCCCCACAAACAGCTCCTGCTTAAGATCAAAGCTGCAGGGATTTTAGGGACTGTAGCGGCTTGGATCAAAAACTGGTTAACAGACAGGAAGCAGCGAGTAGTCATTAGAGGCACAATGTCACAGTGGGGCTGCGTTCATAGTGGGGCACTGCAGGGATCAATTTTATGGTCACTGTTATTTAATTTACATTAACAATATTGGCAACAATATATACAGTAAACTGGTTAAATTTGCAGACAACATCAAGGTGGACGGTGTAGCAGATACTGAACTAGGGCCACAGAGGCTAAAGTGGAATATTGATTTAATCAGTGACTAGGCTGATACCTGGCAGATGAAATTTAATGTAGACAAATGTAAGGTAATCCATGCAGGAAGCAGAAATATAAAGTACAGATATTTTATGGGTTCCACAGAAATAAAGGTAGCTGATTATGAGAAAGACTTCGGTGTGTATGTTGATGCTTCCATGTCCCACTCTCACCAGTGTGGGGCAACAATAAAAAAGGCCAGTAGGATGTTAGGTTACATCTCTAGGTGTGTGGAGTTTAAGTCAAGGGAGGTGATGCTAAGATTATACATTTCCTTGGTAAGACCCCACCTAGAATATTGTGTGCAGGTTTGTTCACCATACCTTAAAAAGGACATTGCTGCCTTACAGATGATTCCTGGTCTTAGAGTAATGTCTAATGAGGAGAGGTTAGCTGATCTGAATCTGTTCAGCCTCCAGCAAGACTAAGGGGGGACGTGATCCAGGTATATAACATTAAAACAGGTCCGGATGCTGTTCAACCAAATAGTTACTTCAGTAGTATTTCACATACAAGAACTCATAGCTATAGCTATATATATTTGTTACACAGCGTGTAGCGAGAGTCTTCCTGTTAGTTTAGTGCAAGCTAAAACCTTGGGTTCCTTTAAATCAGAGCTAGATAAGATTTTAACAACTCTGAGGTATTAGCTGAGTTCTCCCCAAATGAGCTTGATGGGCCGAATGGCCTCCTCTCGTTTGTAAATTTCTTTTGTTCTTATGTCTGTGGAGAGAATGTCAACCTCAGCGACCCCAGAGGTTTACTTGCCTCAGCAGCAACATTCATGATTCTGGGGACTCTTCCTATGAAGTCAGTAGACGGATTGGGAGAGCATGCAGGGACGAAGAAGAAGAAGGTCCTAGTCTTTAGAGTCCTGGTGTTCCCTGTTTTGCTGCATGGCTGCGAGACATTGACACAATCCATTGACCCGAGACAAAGACTGGACTCCTTTAGTACTGTGCCTCTTTGGAGAATTCTTGGGCATCGCTGGTTTGACTTTGTGTTGAACCTGTGGTTACTTAGGGAGTTCCGATTGAGGCACATTATCTGCATTGTGAGGGAGCATCAGTTATGGCACTGCAATCATGTGGCGCAGTTCCCTGAGGGTGAGCTGGCTTGCAGGGTCTTTATTACTGAGGACCTGAGCAGCTGGAACAGGCTTTGGGGACGCCCACGTGACACCTGGCTGCGGTAGGGAGGCGGCCATTGGGAGGGTGGGGCTGGACCGCGTGGCCCTCTGTAAGCAGAAATGCTGAAGGAACTAAATCATGAGAACTTGTGTATGAAGTGGTTTGGAGGGAGGGGGCTATTGCTGCTGAGGGGTTGAATCTAAGATTGTCTTTGGTTGTGGTGAAGTGCCTGCTGAATATCTTTATATATAATCTCATGCTGCTCCAATTTGTAAATGGCAATGTCATCTTGAAAGCATTTTGTTCCCCAGTTTCACTTCAGAAGTTTAAGCATAGACCGTTGACAGTCCTGAGACGTATTGATGTAAATTGATTGCCGCATGTGTTGCCAGCAGCTTGTCCCCAGTGTCATGGGCAATAGCATTTTGGGTCAGGTGATGTCACTGCAATCCGATTGCAAAATAACACGATTACAGCAGCTGTTGTGCGAACTTCTCTCTGCATAAAACAAACTTGTAAGTTAAAACATGCCAGAGCAGGTGTGGTTTCTGCAGATTCATCCATGCTGCTTCAGCTGCCAGCCAAACGGCCTTCTCCTTATTTCAGCTGGGGAAACTGTTCTGATGACAGTTTATGGAAGTTGAAATTCAGGGCACCAGCGGTTCTAATGTTGCTAATTTTATACTTGCTATTACTTAGCTTGAACAGGAATTGAAACATCTTTCCCTCACCATACCAACACCTCGTGGTACAATGTAGCTTAAAAGTTCCATAGAATGAAAATCTGACTTTAACTCTGAATAAGCTGAATAAGGAGAGTTTTTGTACATGGAACTTTCTCACCATGAATCCCAAACACTGTTCCCTCTTTCAAATATAAATCCGGCATATGTAAAAGGAGGTGGTAAAATGGGTTGATTCACAAATTCTAGATTGTCATGTAAGTCTAAACTACGCCTCCAAACTTAAGATACACCAGCCAATGTTCAAGTAACATGCATCATATATTTCCTGTGTCGAGGTGCATGTGTACGCAGTTTCCCCAAGTGCATCTGGCGAGGAAAAAAATATATACTGATAGATATTGATGTCAGTTTAATTATTATTAGTGTGCTGAGATGGTAAATCCTCAAAATTCAGGGGTACGTTTTCCAAAAGCGCTGGTTAGTAACTTACATAGTTTGATCCATCCAGTTGCATGGTTCCTACTATGTAAGTTATTAGCAAACAACATTACGAAGTGATAATTGTACTGCCTGACAGTGCCTGTAGCATACTCTAGGTTACATTTATGGGCTGCTCATTTTGCTGTTTTGGAGTTCTTGATAAAAATTGCATGACATAGCTAGCATCGTAAAATCATTTATGGACTGAGATGCAAAATAATTACAATGTTTTTGTTACTTGGTTTAAAACAAATTTATGACTATCCTAATGTTATCTCTTTATGTGTTTTTGTGTGTGTCCAAAAACCCATCACGTACAGCATGCCTAACTATGTACTCTGCCATACATAAGGATGAGGAAAAGGTGAAACTGATTGTCCTGTACAGCCTGAACTCAGGATATTGTATTACAGCCAGCACAGGGAAGCAAAACAATTCTGTAAAGAGCAGGCTTCATTTAGGGGGGGGGGGGGCTCTGTTTTACAAAGGGAAGAAGAATTTGAGATGAGGAAAAAGGTAGCGAAAAACTGCTTTTCTGAAAGGTCTTATTAGACGTCACCTTAACCTGAAGTAACTCTGTTTTAATGATTTAATGATTTCTCCTCATTGTTCTGAGACTGTCTCAGTCATGGGCTTACACTATTACTGCCTGGAGTGTTGAGCTAATTGAGTCTTGGTGTGAATGTCCTATTTTAACATATTTCATGCAGGAACAGCTCATGTCAGGTTCTTTTCCGTTTTATTTTGTATTTTCTTAAAAAAATATATACATATTTCCTGCAATTGGCACATCTGGATGTTTGTTTGCCTTTGTATGCATTGTATTGTATAGTGTCTCCAAAAAAAGAAGCATGAAATTCCTACTCAACATCTGGAACAGGCAAAGTAGTTTTCAGACGTAGTTGCGTGAGATTGTGTATGTAACTTTCCTGGCCTCAGCACCAACTTCTTCCCTGCGGGCAGGAAGTAGAAGGTAAGGTGTCAGTGTACATAAGCTTTAGTCATAATTAGGGCCGTTGCATTCACGTCAAGATGTAATCAGGATTATATGGCACTTGCGCAATCATCACCGGGGTTTAGATGGTGGGTGAAACATTTCAAATTCAAATTTTATTTGTCACATTCACAGTCATACATAGTATGACATGCAGAGAAATGTACTTGTAGTGCCCGACCTATTGAGAATAAAATAGAATACAAAAATAAAAATAGACGATAAGAATGAAATGTAGTCAAATCAAATGTAAAGATACAAAATCTAAACTGTAATAATAATAGAATATAGAGGTAGAAATATAGAATATAAAGAGAGTTAAGAATAAAAATAGAAATATGTACAAATAGAATAAAATGTGTAATTAGCAGCAACAATGTCCAATTATTATTATTGGTGTAAAGTGCAGTGTAGTTTAGTACAGTGTGTGTTCGCGCGCGTGTGTGTGTGTGTGGGGTGGGGGTGATCTGAGTCCAGTCCAGCCGGAGGGATGAAGCTCCTGCTCATTCTCTCTGTGTTGGCCTTGAGGGAGCGACGACGCTTCCCAGACCTCAACAAGAAGAGTCCATTGTTGGGATGCCTGAGGTCCAGCACTGCTTGGTGTAGATGGACTTTAGGGAGAGAAACAGTCACACTCATTTCACATGTGCCTTGTGTGAAGAAGCTACATAGATGTAAGCTGGAAATCACTGTTGGTAACTGCCCACCTCTAGTTGATGAACAGGGTAGTATAATAAGTTTGAGAACCATTGGCTTTTCCCGTCATGAGCATTAAGGAAGACTTTTGAGGTTAATGTAATCGGCAATGAGTTTCTCTCTGCAGCTCCGACGGTTAAATTGTACATCTATGTACGTGCACATTACAACAAGGACATTGAGGTGGTTTGTGTTTTTCACGATTTGCTCACTGTGGAACAATGCCTTTTTGCTCAACACCACGGTATAATATAAACATTTAATCATTCATTCTTCTTCCAGCATGAATTATTCTATCTATGGTTTTTAGCATAAAAAGTAGCTACCATAGCAGGTGCTACATTAAGTAATCTCTTGTTTATGACTGAGTTGTAGAAAATGCTTAAGAAACTTGTGGAACAGCATATCAATCAACCTGTGGTCTATATCCAGTAAACTGGCAGCAGAACATATTCCTGAAGTTAAACTGAAACCCACCCATTTTTCTTTTTTTAATGTTTGTTTAAGGCGGTGGTCACAGGGATAACTCTCTTGGTTCCCATTTTTCCATTTCATTTTGAAAATCATTCAATGGCTGAGGTCTGCGTCTAATGTTTTTTGTTTAATTAGGTTCAGCCGGCGTGAGTGACCCTTAGATGTAAATGTTCTTAAATGAAAATTGGAAAAAAAATGTGTCTGTGTGTGGGGGGGGGGGGGGGGGGTTGACACTAGCCCTGCGTGACAGTATTGTAGATTAAACTTTGAATGTTTGAAAATGACAATTCTGGTCATTGTGGTTGTGTTTAGCCATAGTATAGTAGAATAACTGATCTGGTTAATAAATAGATTTTGAAATAAAAGGTGTATGCAGACTCTTAGACATTTTCATATTGCAAAAGTAGGTTAATCTATTTTTTTATATCACCTTGTGTGGGTGGGCCTAAAGTCAGTGTGAACACGGATATGTCCCTTTAAGCACTGATGCTGTTTTACGTTGAGATTTATTTTTGAATTAGCCCTCATTAGCTGTTCTTGGCATTGCTTTTGCAGTATATTTACGAGGATATTTATCATCTTTAATTGGAGTGCTCAGTGTAAGAGGAGTTTGTATATCATGTATGTGAAGTGTCTTAAACTATACGGTATTCAATGTAAGCAGCTTTATCAAGCTGAATGTGAAACTAGTTTGTATTTCTTGGTTATAGAGTATGTATCTCGGCAGAGTTGGATTATGCCATTGATGCTGGCAGTACCTGACTGTCTCCCCTCCCCCCTGCAGGATTCTAACCGGACGCTGTACTGGGACACCCCCGACCTTACAGAATGCTTTCAGATGTCAGTTTTGTCATGGATTCCCTGTATATATCTGTGGCTCACTTTTCCGTTCTACTTCCTGTATCTCAAGAAGAACAACAAAGGATACATCATGATGTCACTGTTAAACCGAGTGAAAATGGTAAAAATGAACTTGATATTATTCTTCTGTCCTTCCTGTCTCTTTTTCTTATTATCCATGTTTAGTTAACAATGGGGGAAAAACAATGTATATTCTTTTTTTTTTTCCCATAAAAATAAATGCATCTGGCAAAATATCAAAATGATTTGCCCATATTTTGTGGTTGATAAGACTGTAATAAGATGCGGTGAATGACAGTCATGTACACATCATCTGACAGGCTTCAGATGTACAAATCAAATGAAGGGGGAGCAGAAAGATGATTGGCTCCCTTGTGTCTGTTGTATGCAGATTTTCGCCCTGGTATTATGGATCGTGTGCTGGACCGATCTCTTCGCCTCCTTTCACGAAATGCATCAGGGCACCCACATTGCACCGATATTTTTCGTCACGCCTTTGGTGGTCGGCATGACGGTGGTGAGTATTCATTAGCTGGCAACCTGTCACTGAGCCAGATGAAGTTGGTTGGCCTGTTTGACCTTTATTAAGTACACACGTGCTGTAGCGTTCCATTTGATAATGCTGTCGTTGGTGTGACCTTTAACCCCAACTTGAAAAATGTACCTCCGGTGTGACATTTACATAAAGATCGATAGGTAGTAAAATGTTTCATTTGGGAACTGCCAACAATGATATTGCTGATCTTGTGAATTTATGGCGTCGTAGCGTCGCAACACTGCGCATTTTGGTCTGCCGTATTTGCATTTTGTGTTAGCTTTTGTGCTGCATGAATGTTATCGCTACAAAACTCAGCTCACGTTCAGTAGTTCTAAAATGAAAAATTAAAAAATACATACCTTTTCTATTTAGGTACCCAGATAAGCTTTTCCCTGATATGGTATACATTGAATGTTTATCTACGCTATCTCGCTTTCTTTGCTCAATCACAATATTTTCGGCCTCTGGAAAAGGTCAGAGGTTTTTGGGGGACCTGAAATGAAACGTGTTGGAAACCAGCCACAGGGACGTAGGGAAAGCAGCAAGCACAACGTAGCCTGCATCGGCCGGACGCCGATGATTTAGCTACACTGCCAGAGAAGCGTCGGGGCATCCAGATGGCCTTCTTCAACATCGTATTATCTTTTCATGCGAAAATGTTTCGTTCATTTCCCATCATGCATATTTAGATTAGTTATATTGACGTTTTAGGCATGTAGAAATGAGTTCAGGCAATCGCGAGTGGCCTTGTAAGTGGCATGAGAGGAGCAGGAGCACATTAGGGGGCAGCTTTGCCAGTCTCCTTATCGAATGCAGCCACAAAGCTGTGGGAGCCAGCAGTACCCTGGCAGCTGCACCCACATCATGCACATGGAAACATTTCAAACTCAGAATCAGTATTTGTATATATTTTTCAGCCCCGGTCCTTCCTGTAAATGTTTAGATTAGTTTGTTATAGCTATCATCAGTACCAAATGTGTGATTCTCTCTCTTTCTTTTGCTTTTTTCTTTTTTGAGAACAGGCCTATATGATTGAGTCTGCACATGCATTTTTAACTAACCAAATATGCCATTTAAATTATGTGTGAAAAGTTGTTCTTGTTGCATTTGTGGCTCCACACCATCTATTTTTGAAACTTGCAAGGTCCTGTGTTGTATGTTCCCTTTTAGAAGACATTTGAATGTTAGCAGTTTATATAGTTCTGATCTGATGCCTTCATTGTACTATGCAGCCCTGCTTGTTCCAAAACTAACTACGTATGAGGAAATATTTTTATTATTTTAAATTGTGGTGTGGAATAAGGTTCCGTCTGTGGCTTCCAGGTTTTGAATCAGTACAGACTTGACTTTGTGTTGTGAATATTCTGTACACATTTCCTCCTCTTTTCTATTTGCTTCTTTCATAGTGGTAACACTTGTATGACAGATCTCTCTGTTTGGATGTAGTGCATTTTCCTACCTATTTGTTGCTGTCAAAAGTCTGTCCACCCATAATTTTGTTTAGTGTAATTGTTTTGTTCCATGTTCAATATTCTGGAATTAGTATCTTTAAAAGCGGTAATGGTGCCATGATCATCAGGTTTACCACTGGGTGTTAATCTCTAATCTCTAATCTTGACCCATCTCCAGGGTGTTTATGATGTAGTTTGCATCGACACGAAAATCATCGAATTTCTGCTCCATTTGTTTAATTATCAGCCTTCAGTGTTGAATTTTGACCATGCATTTGTTTTCTTATGAAATCTAAATAAATCATCACTGTAATAAATCATTGATTTTCCCATCATCCGTAGCTTTCCTTTAGATGCTGTTGGGTAGTGCACTGTTACTTTGATTACTAACTTACTCAGCACAGCAATATACCCAGACCCATGCATGGTGAATGATGCCGCACTATAATGTTCACCAGCCTCCTCTCTCCCTGTCAGCTTCTGGCCACCTTCTTGATCCAGTATGAGCGCCTGCGAGGGGTGCAGTCCTCAGGGGTACTCTTCCTTTTCTGGTTCCTGTCCGTCTTGTGTGCCATTGTGCCTTTTCGGTCCAAGATTCTCCAGATTTCCCTCAAGGTAAAACTTGCTACAGTAAAAAGTATCGTTTTCTCTGTCTTCATCTGTTTCACTGTTCATGTCGCCATGTGTTCCTCTGAGGTTTTTTTTTTATATCTCTCATCATCTGAAGGTGCTGCTGTCTCTTTTTCTCTTTCCTCCTGCCTCCCCCTTATTCTACCCTCAGTCTGCTCTCTACTTCTTTCTCCATCTCTTACTCTGTGAAGAGAGCTTGGCTCCACTGGAGTTTGCGTGAGGACGTCTCACTTCTTCGGGAGAATAGTGCTGGTGTTCTTCCAAAGAGCTGCCTGCGGCCAGCTTATCTAACGTTTTGGGGTCATATAAGCACAATAAAAAAAGTCTTTGCATGGTACTAGGGTCCTGGGGCTGGTGTTTTTCTTTTTGGAAAAATTGTAAATATGGCAGTGATACAGAATGCCTTCCTAATACCCTGAGTGTCCTTTGTATTTTAAAAAGTCTTGGTCATAATTCAGTATTTGATCTAGTCACATGCTAAGTGGCTGGTCTGTCCTTTTTTAGTATGTGTGTGTGTGCGTGTTAAATATTTAGTGCTGTGTCAGCATTATACTTAGTACATTGACATGGGTTTCATTTCAGCAACTATGACAAGAGGTTAATTTCTTTTTCTTATCCTTTTTTATAGAACAAGGTTGAGGACAAGCTGCGATTCACCACATTCTACATTTATTTTGGATTGATTGTGGTGCAGCTCATTTTATCCTGCTTTAATGAGAAGCCCCCACTGTTCTCCAGTGTGGTCACGGACCCCGTAAGTGTAACATGCACTGACTGCAGTGGATAATCACACTGGGGTCAAAACTGTGTATTCAGGACTGTGGCTGCTAGTGCATCCAGCAAATGGAACATGCTGCAGTTCTTTAGATTTAAAAAAACAATCGTTGGCCCAAAAAAAGTTGCTTCCGATTCAAACATCACACTTGGAAATGCACTTTAACATTATATAATATTGAGTAATATAATTTCTGTATAATATCCTCATATAATGACTATTCATATTATTCATTTCTAAGCCTTTGAAACCCTTTGGTCTTTATAAGGTAGAATCAGGTTTCCTCATTGTCTCCATTGCATCTAATTGCATTATACTCTCATTAACCATTTTCATTTATTTTAATAGAATCCATGCCCAGAATCCTCAGCTGGCTTCCTCTCAACCATGACCTTCTGGTGGTTTACAAGGTTATTGTCTCAAAAATTGAGATTAATAGAGTATTGAGAAATTAGATTAATTTCATAACCACTGAATATGCCAGGTTACCTGCTGCAATCTTACACTTACACTAAATATTGATGCCTTTTTACACAACAATTAACATTACATGCTCATCATTTAGTACATTTAAGGCTTGTATAATTGTATGTCAGAGCCATTTACGTTAGTAAAACTGTCATAGGATTAAGAAAACTGTATTGATATCCACAACTCCCATTTTTGTCTATAGTATGGCTATCAAAGGCTACAAGAATCCACTGGAGAACAAAGACCTTTGGTCCCTAAACAAGCAGGACAGTTCAGAGGTCATCGTGCCGAAGCTGCTCGGGGAATGGGAGGTGGAGCAGGCCAAAGTCCAAAGGTACGAGGAACATTAAAGTAGTTCAGGTCTCGGCACTCCAGCCGCCAGAGAACCTCACGCTTTTCCATTCCATTCGAGCCTGTGTGGTGCTGAGGCATCGCCTGTACTCGGGTTCCCATCCCTGAGGTGGTTCGTCACGTGCTGCACACTCCTTACCTCTCCTCTCTATCCTATAAGGTGTCAGGTAGAAGAATATGAAATTCATAACATTTTCCAGTCCTTGGGCTGAACAGGAAATTGCGCAATCTCATTTTACAAGTGTTAAAAAAAACATTACTTCTGAAAATGCTTATTCATCATGTTAATGCAGATCTCTGCTGAGAAACCTACAGGAAAATGATACTGGGTGTACGTATTTTTAGTGCCATTTGTGAAACAGTGCATTGCCAGTTCTCGCGATTGAGGAAATCTCAAATGCAGTGAAACAGGTCTTTTAATAACAGGGCTTTAATTTTCTGGGACACCAGACCAGTGGGGCCACTGTGACCTGTACTGCCGAATTCCTCGCTGAGGCTACACAGTGCTAGGATGGGATCTGTGTAGAAATAATAGGGCAGGCAAAGGCATCGATACTGGGTAGCTGTATGTCTGAAGGGCTTGTCTGAGTGTGTGAGTCTGTGTGATTCCTGTCTGTTAGCTAATATTAGCTGCCACCATTGTAGTGCCAGCTTGGTTTTTCTTTTTCTTTCAAACATTCTGTGTGATGCTGTTGTGGGCATATCCAACATTCCTGCCCCCCCTTTTTCTCTATTTCTTTAATCTTCCTGTTGTTCTGCCCATTGTCAGGGTATATTTTTCTGATTTAGCACCAATGTTGTTGCAGAACAGTATTTATTAAGAAAAAATATAGGCACTTCATTGTTCCCTGTGGGGAAATTCTCCCCCCCCCCCATCTTGCTTTCTGAGGGTGAGATCAAGCTGGCCACAAAGGGCAGCCACCTGTTGTGGCGCCCAGGGAGCTGGGGGTTAAGGGCCTTGCTCGAGGACCTGCAGACGTGCCGAGGCTGGGTTGGAACTGGCGACCTTCTGATCACAGGCACCAAGGCTTCGTCCGCTGAGCCACACAAGCTCTCACCGTTACATTTTGGATAATTTTTTACATTTTCAATTTAATGTAATTCTTTTAATAAAGACTTTACGGTCATAGACAAACGAAGCGTTAATTTATGGTTTTCTTTTGCTGTGTTGGTCATAACAGGGAGGCTCAAGCCTCGTACTCCAAGTCCCCATTGACCACGGAGGCCAACCACGTTGACAAGCCCCCAGCGGAGGCAGAGGTGCTGCTGATGGAGAACGGCGAGTCCCGGGAGCCTTCCTTCCTGCGCTGCCTGCTCAAGGCTTTTGGCCCCTACTTTCTCATCGGCTCCGCATACAAGCTGCTGCAGGACCTCATTACCTTCATCAATCCCGTGCTTCTCAGGTAAGAGCCAGCGTAAGGCGCGGAGCTCATCCAGAGCTGGAACTACACTTAGAACACTATCATGATGCAGGGAGGAATTGAGAATCAGCAGGCGTGCAAGGTTACAGTCTGAAGTAAATCTCTCTGCTAGAATTAAATCATCAACCGTGCTTGCACAGTGTGAAGCGAAGGAATGTATGTGCATTACAAGATACAAGTATCGGCAAAAAATGAAAGAACCACAACATGTCTGGGAAGTCATGAAAAAAAAAGTCCAAACTATTTGTAATACCTGAAAGAAATTATGCGTTTTTAGTCAACTTGTTTTTGTGACTGGTTATGTAAAGTCATTTAAAATTTCTCCGGTGGCTTCAAAGCAGGTCAGTTAGGGTGGTCAGCAAGGATAAGGTCTCCAATAGCGGCGACACTGATGAGTGACTACGTAAGAATCATGCGGTCGGGGAAGCCCCTATCACTGCCACCAGGCAGCTGATTCTAGCTGCTGTTTGCCATGCTGAGGGATTTTCTCACCTCTTGGGGTTGGGTGACACTGCGGAGAGCAAGTTCTCTGTTCTGACCAGTGTGGGAGCTGGAAATGTGTTGCAGACAGCACGCAGCGCAGATATTACTGCTATATAAAATTACGTCCAGGCTTGTGCGGTTTAACTCACAGAGCAGGGACAGTATGACACATTTTTCAGTCAGATGAGTGTAAGTGGAACAGTCGACTTAGGAAGCCAAACTTTAGTGTTCCCGCTGTTGTTCCATTTTTATGAGATACTGTAAGTCAGAGCCCAACCCTGCTCCTGGAGGCCTACCACCCTGCAGACCTAATTTAATACACCAGGTGCTGATAATCAGGGCCTAAACTAAGGTGTGAAACATTTAAATTTTTATAAAAGGCACAACATAAACAAAACAAACCCTGAAAAATGTTGCACATTTACAAATGGTCCAGAGCAGTCATACAAACGATTTGGAGGTTTCGTATAAATATTTCCTCTCTCACCAGAATTTACAAACATTCTTTATAAATGAGGACGCAGGTTCCTGAATTTCAGCGGGAAAGCGCATCATGACACACCTGTAATCATGGCTTATGGCTTTCTTAGCTCAGAATGAGTTGTGAAGCAGAAGAAACTTAGACTGCCATTTTGAAGACACTGTACACAGACTTACACAATACTGCTTGGAGTATTGTTTTTTATGTTGCCCCTGAAAATATTTCAATATCTTCTGGCCAATTATGCAAAAAAAATATATATTCAGATGCTACTTTAAAGACAACTGTACTGCACGTAAACTCATAGTCCCATGACAAAAGGTAAATATACTGCCCCAAAAATTTTTTGGTAGTACTGCATCTCACGTAATTCCACATGTAGGTGCACACGGCACATGGAATGAGCGCAGGATTTGCCTGACAGCCATGATGTACAAGCGAACGCATTGCAAGCATTGAGTATAATCCAGCCTTTGCAGGCAGTTATTTTGAAGCATAGGGGATCAGGGCTTAGTGTATCTTTTGCATGTTGGTTTGGTGTATTTCGGCTTAAGAGGAATACACATTTTGCTATGCAAAATATAAGTGTCAAATCACAAAAGTGACAGTGCCTTTTTTAACTTGTGACTGACCAAAGCTGACATCATTTGAATGGATGTGATAAATACGCATACTGTGATGCTGTAGCTTGTAAATACCGTAATGGTCTGTCATAAAGAAGAAATTCAGTGATGATTTGCACTTTTGGTTAAACTAATTTGGTTTGTAAAGTATCAGACATGCAGTGCTTCCTCCCCGAGTCCCAGAGGTGAACTGTTTCGTGGTTTTCTTTTGGCAGCATGCTGATCTCCTTCATAGGCAATCAGAAGGAGGGCGTCCCGTCTTGGTGGGGATATGCGCTTGCCTTCCTGATGTTCTTCTGCGCCCTGCTGCAGACCCTTATTCTGCACCAACACTTTCAGTACTGCTTTGTCACAGGAATGAGACTACGGACTGCCATCGTTGGCGCCATCTACAGGAAGGTGGGTGGAGGGTGAGACTTTCTGGGGTGAAGTAGCCATGCCCATTCTCCTAAGGTGTGTCATGATGTCATCCTAGTTGGATGCCTTTGAAAATATTGCAACATCCGTGCAATACTGTTCAAGACGACAGTTCTGTAGTGTACTATGTGCCATGATTCATATAATGATGCCATATACCAGACCAGTTTTGAAAGATGGGTTTGGCTGTGTCAACAAATGAGAATCTTCTAGGGCCAGGGAGACAAGCACAGGGGAACTGAACAGGAACTTGGATGATAATGCAGTGGGTAACCAGGTCCTCTTGGATAGATCATTTTCAGTGTTAGACTTCCTGGGTTACAGGTAAAAATTCTGTAAATGAAAAAGGTTAATGATTTCTTCTGCTGCCCGTGAGGATTATTGTAAAGGAATGAGATAATATGGAGCAGTTTAGGTTTGAGAGCCTAAGAAAGATAATTGCAATAGAATCTCAATGGAGTGTGACCAGTTTAAACTTAATGACTCAACCTTAGTGTGAAATCAGATTGACAGCAGAGAAGGCAATGATTAGGAAGATGAGGTCAAGGGACCAGGAGGCCTCATCCCCTGTTCTGTCTGGAGGAAGCAGGCAGTCTGTCGGTATGGTGAATACTAACCCCATTGGCTTTCACTAGTGATTTATGGGATTGATCTAAAGAAGGAGAAATTTATCAAGTGCTTATGGGCAACTAGAGACTGAAACTGTAGTGAGGATGCAGTCAGAGAAAAGAAAAGTGATAGAGGCGGGAATAATTTCCCTCTGGGATCAACAAAGTTCATGTAATTAAATCTAATCTAATCTATGGTAGATCAGAATGGTAGGTTGGAGTCCTATGCATTGCTGTTGAGAGTTAGGCTTAGTGTTAGTGTTAGGCTTAGTGTTAGTGTTAGGCTTAATGTTAGGCTGTTGTATCAACTCATCGCTTTTTGTTACCTTTAGTCTCTTGTGATCACGAATGCGGCCAAACGCTCCTCAACCGTAGGGGAGATTGTCAACCTGATGTCAGTGGATGCTCAGCGCTTCATGGACCTCACCACCTTCCTGAACATGCTGTGGTCTGCTCCTCTGCAGATCATTCTGGCCCTGTATTTCCTCTGGCAGGTGTGTTCACTTGCTTCCCTCTAGCTTGCATATAGCAGCTGTTGATACCATAAAAATAGTTCCTTCTCACCTCAGCTCCGAAGGTTACCTTCATGTTATCTGTCAGTGCTAATCTTCTAATGTCTACAGCACTACACCTTAAAACATGGAAAGGAAATAAATGATTCATGGCTTTATACAGTAGCTATTAATATTTTAGCGCCGGGCTGTTGCAATGCTGTGTTTTCATGTGTCCAGCCCCTGCTTCATTCTGCTATTACATCAAAAGCCGTGTGAATGTGACACAGAACACTGACATGCTTATTCTCTTTTGCCGAGTAGAATTTGGGTCCCTCTGTCCTCGCTGGTGTGGCGGTGATGATACTGTTGATCCCCCTCAATGCAGCCATTGCTGTGAAGACTAGAGCATTTCAGGTTTTTAAAATTTAATCAGATTTAAAATCCTTATTATGTGTGTTAATTATAGCTAGTTCAGTGTTCATCTGATCTTAGTGGATTTTATTTATCTTCCTGTTTAAAGCCAATGTAAGACCATACTTTATAATAATATAACAATTACAGTGCTCACAGAAAGTCTTGGGATGCTTGCTTAATTCGATTAAAAAAAATGCAAATTTTTGGTTTTTAATGAAAATCATTACATTCTTTGTTTACAAAAATGTATATCACATTAGAAACAACTAGTGGTTTTAAATACAACATCCATTTCAAGTAGTGACAAGTTGAAACCCAAACTATACTTGTATTTGAGCTGCTCTAAGTTAAAATAGTTAATTGACATACAGATTCAATGGTAAGAACACACCTGAATGAATCAATCAAAAAAAGACAATATAAAGAAAAGATCTGTGTAGTGATGATTGTTATGAAACCAGGAAGTTTGCAACATTTTTACAGAATTAAGCAAAGTGTCCAAAGAGCTTCTGTGAGAATTATAGTAATATTTCTGGTAGCATAACAATGAGTAATGTAGCAATAATTTTGCTGACATCTGACAACATCTCGAGTGAAATGCCCTGTGGTATCCTGGATGGCACAGAAATATGTTGGCTACCAACCATGTTGTTCACGTTCCAGGTGGAGCAGATGCAGTACAAAGACTCGCGCATCAAGCTCATGAATGAGATCCTGAATGGCATCAAGGTGCTGAAGCTGTATGCGTGGGAGAACTCCTTCAAAGAGAAGGTTCTAGGTATTCGGCAGAAGGAGCTCCATGTGTTGCGCAAGATGGCTTACCTTGGCGCTGTGTCTACTGTGGCCTGGACCAGTGCTCCTTTCCTGGTATAGCCAACCTCTCTTTTTTTTCTTCCTTGGTATGGTCCATCCTAATAATTGCAAGGTATTTGTTTTCTGCCTGGTTTAATCTGTTTTGCGATAATAACAGAAACACTGTTTTTTCTTTCATGCATGATTTCAGGTTGCCTTGACAACATTTGCCGTTTATGTGATGGTGGACAAAAATAATGTTCTGGATGCTGAGAAGGCCTTTGTGTCCCTGGCTTTGTTCAACATCCTGAGGTTCCCCCTCAACATGCTGCCGCAGGTCATCAGCAGCGTCGTGCAGGTGAACACACTCTGCCCCCATCCCTAACACTCCACATTACTCCTTTCCCACAGCTAAAGCATTTTATCCAAAGAAAATTTCCACATCCATTCCAAGTCTTTAAACCAAGAACATAAGTTAAATTAACTAATTACATTTTTAGTTAAATGTACATAACATCACAGTGCTAATGTCTGTGTCAGTTGCCACATTACATTTACATACAGACGTTTTTAAGCTTCTTTGTTTCTTTCTTCGTTTCATTGTGGACACATGGAACGTTCACACTAATGTTAAATGTCTTTTTACAAATCCCTTTTACTCATTTTAAACACAAAAGTTTGCTAATTCAATGATAGCTAGGAGGCTCCCAGGTCCTAGTGTAGGAATCCAGTATACTTCGATGTCACTGATTTAATGGGGGGTGGCCGGCTTAACTTCAGCCCATTTGGCTGTTTTTTTAATGACTCCACTTAAGACGCCTCTCCAGTGAGCTGCTTACTGTGCTTACCGGCCCTGACGTTGCGCTCACATGCTCAACAAAGGCTCCTAGTCTAAGGAATGTCGTTGTCTTATTATCTTTAGAGATTAGTGGGTTTATTTACTTCTGTCATCAAGAACGTCTGTCATTGTGACCGTGTCATTCATGTCTCCCATGTCTGGCCTAGGCCAGCGTCTCTCTGAAGCGTATTCAGCATTTCCTGAGTCACGATGAGTTGGACCTCGACAGTGTGGATAGAAGGAACACAACTGCAGGTACATGCAATTCCCCCCCCCACACCTCCTCCTACCCGCACCTTATCTGGCGAGTTCCTGAAAACTGGTTTGGTCTTTTCTGCAGAGTCAGTGTGAACTAAGTGAACCGTGACTGAATCCTTTCAGAACCACATTCCTTTTTTTTTTATCATTTTTTTTTTAATCTTTCCCTAAATTTATAGATGCATGTTCATTGACAGTTTGCACATCAAATTCACCTGTGTCACAGTGTCTTTTTGGCCATGTTGCTAAGGTGGACATAAATTTATACATTGACTCAGCCTGAGTTTGTGTAAAAATTAAAGTAGATTCATAGTTTTGTTTTCCCTGCAAGTATCTCCTCCTCCTTGTTGGTTACCACACACCCAGTATTTCTGTTTCCATTTAAATGAGATATGAAACTAAACATTCATTTCTATTTTTATAAGCCTTGCAGACTGTTTTATCCAGTTGCTGTAAATAGCTCCCAGTTTCTTTTTGTAATTAAGTCATACTACTGAAGTAATTATTAAGACAGTGTGAGACCATTTAACCCCAATACTACAGTATTGCGAGCACAATAGCATTTGCCTCATGAGTTTAGAAATTTTAGGTCTGAAGCCTTGTAACTCTTCTGAATGACTGATAGTAAAATTATAATGACTTGTAATATAATAATGATAATGTAAAGATTCTCATCCAATGATGGAATAGCATGTTTGCACATAATGTAGTGATTTACATTTACTACACTGAGTTTTTCTGACGATCGTTATTACGTTATGTTATGTGCGTTTATTACATTATGCTGGTGCTAGCCTGTTTCCTGCTGCAAGGAAACATGGAGTGGAGGGAACCTAACTGAGGCCTTCGGTTACTGAGATCCCCTGACCAAACCAGCCTTGTCCCTTCATGCATGCACCATAAAACCGCCTTAAAGATACGCTAACCGACGATAGAATCTCCACCCAGCTGTATTGTTACGTATTTTGTGGCAAAGTGTTTTGGTGCTTCATTCATATTACGAGAAAGGAAAACCAGTGTAAAATAACAGCTCTTGTTTGGCAAACAATAAAAAAAAAAAACTACGATCCATTTTCAGGTTTCGCTGTGACTGTCGTTAATGGAAAATTCTCTTGGGCGAAGAATGATCCCGCAACCCTTCACAAGTAGGTACTTCTGGAGACAGAAGAGAAGAAAGTGACCCCCCTCTGTACAGACACTGCTTATGTCTGCATTACATACATGCATGTTCGGGCAGGTGTACACCCCCCTGAAATTCATGTGAAATTAAAATCTGACGTGGGGAATCTCTTTGTGCCCAGCATCAATCTGATGGTGCCACAAAGTTCTCTGCTGGCTGTGGTGGGTCATGTGGGCTGTGGAAAGTCCTCGCTGGTGTCTGCCCTCCTGGGAGAGATGGAGAAACTGGAGGGAGAGATATCCATACGGGTTGGTGTATAGGCATCTATCAGTCACAGATTTTTTTTTTATGGGGGGGGGGGGGAGGGGGGCATGGTATTTCTTGCAGCATGTACATTAACTTGTAGAGATTGCAGAACTTTATTGAACTATTACTGCAGTTACTTATTCAGTGGTCCAATGTTACAAATATCATACATTCTTTGTTTATAAACATTACCGCCAATATTATTGTAATAAGTTTTAAAGCATAATGCAGCATGTTTCCACTAGTGTATAGTAGGTGGGTAAAATCCATGGTTTTTTCTGTCCCTTCTCCATGTCAGGGCTCCGTGGCCTACGTCCCTCAGCAGGCCTGGATTCAGAACGCCACTTTGAGGGATAATATCTTGTTTGGCCATGGATACAATGAGATAAAGTACCGCTCTGTCCTGGACGCCTGTGCGCTGACGCCTGACCTAGAGGTTCTCCCTGGAGGTGACATGACAGAAATCGGAGAAAAGGTTTGGAAAGCCAGGAGTCGGGCTTTGGGTTTCCAGCCCATCTGGAAACGCATCATTTTTGGTGCAATAACTCAGTTGTGCCCAAAGCCAGATGGCTTACAGGACTCTATGCCGCTTTGTGCCTCAGGGCATCAACCTGTCTGGTGGGCAGCGGCAGCGTGTCAGCTTAGCCCGCGCTCTGTACAGCGACTCGGACGTGTACCTGCTGGATGACCCCCTGTCTGCTGTGGATGCACACGTGGCCAAGCACATCTTTGACAAGGTCATCGGGCCTGAGGGAGCTCTCAGTGGCAAGGTGGAGTCAGAATTATAATAACAATGGCAATCCTCTGTCCAGAATTCAGACGGCCATATTGGTAGTAATCTGCAGTTTCATTTTCGGATACATTTTGTTTTGCCTTGATATTTAGCCAGCTGTTACGGTGAAATTAGACCAGTTCTGGGCTGAATGGGAGAACATGACTCAGTGGTAATGGTGATGATAATTAGCACCAGTTTCAAGAGGGGCACACTCTGCTTCTCTGCAGGAAACCAGTGTTAGTTTGAAGGAGAATCTAAGACTTTCTACATAAACTATATTTATTAAGACTTCTTGTTGTTTTTAACCAATTAACAAAGGTTAAGCTGGCCTGAGGATGCACACTTGTCTAGTTAGTGTATATTTTCACAAATTGCTGAGCCTCTAAACAAAAAAATGTAAAGAACATAATGTTTTGACATGATTTCCTGTTGGGAATGTTGCCTGCAGACGAGAATCCTGGTAACCCATGGCATCAGCTTCTTGCCCCAGGTGGACAACATCCTGGTAATTGTGGATGGCAGGGTTTCTGAGATGGGCTCCTACCAGCATCTGCTGAAAGAGAATGGGGCCTTTGCAGAGTTTCTTAGGAACTATGCACTTGAAGATATCATCGAAGAGGACGAATCCTTAGGTATCTCTCTGTCTTTAGCATAAACATTAACCCTTTACATTATGTTTTAATGTCCTAAGTGAATTATTAATGTATTTAGCAAATAAAGGTAGTCACCTATTTTTGCTTTAATAAGTAACAGTGCTGCCCCAAGTTCCAAATGAATGACCTGTTTTCATGAAAACAACCTGAAGCATGTTGTTTGGGCTGCCTGTAGCTATTCTGTCAAATATTACTATTAGGGCTGCATGATTCCGAAAAGAGTGAATCTTTTGCTTAGAATATTACGGAGCCCCGGAAGGGACATGGAGGGAAAAAAAAATCAGTGGTTGTGAAGAAAAAAAAAAAGCACTTTTTTCGAGATCTTGCAAAGGTGAGATGCACTTTTGCGAGATCTCGCAGTACTAACTGCTCTGTACCCATTTAAAATACAAAAGATAGAATTTATTTATGGACTAATAGGTGTAAACCTAAACGATACAGACATGTCCAATTAAGTTTGCTTTAAGCATTAAACTTTGGGGGACAATGCAGTTCATGTAACTTTCATATTATGTGTTCTTATACGCATTTATTTATTAATAATTGCACTTTTGTATTCACTGTCAGTGACTGTAAGAAAGTCAGCTGAGCTATTGATTATAAAGTGCACACACCACCATTAAATATTCATTAACAATTTGACCGTAAATAAATCTGAAAATGGGTGTTGCTTGCTTTTGTTGAAAGATATCACACACACACACACACATATATATATGTATATATGTGTATATATATGTGTGTA
>JAODLC010000100.1:17605214-17636338 GCA_026781145.1 Hippopotamyrus pictus | reverse complement strand
CTACCTGGCTTCTGATGAGCCACACCTGCTCCTGGTATTTACCTGAGAACTAGTGTGGCTCATCAGAAGCCAGGTAGCATAGAAAACTTACTGGATAGTAGCCCTCCAGGACCAGAGTTGGTGACCCCGATCTAAAGACACCATATAATCGTGTGGAAATAGAGATCTGATATCGTTCAGGCCTAGTTCTACATTTGCATCTGTGTCTGAATATAGTATTTATTTTATGCATTATGCCCATCGTTTCCACCCTTTATATCCGCTGTTTGGTGGTAGGTGACCATGTCTTTGAACTGGATGGTCAGGATGTCCTCGGATTTGGAGAGCAACATTGTAGCAGTAGAAAGGGTGAAGGAGTATGCAGAGACGGAGACAGAGGTGGGTCAGCCTTTCGTGAATATATGTGAATAAATTATTGATTTACTAAATTAAACCCCAAAGAAGAATATTTGCCATAGTTTGGATGCAAGGCATTTATTTATAAATAATGTAACACTTTTCAGCTTGGGTTACAACTGACCATTATATATACAATTAAACTTCAAGAGAAATAACAGTAATGAAAAAGTGCCAGTAATCCACTTTGTCACATGATCCGAGCCACAGCTTATATGCAGTGCAGCTTCACCAACAGTAGTGTGTTGGCATATGATGATTATATAGGCACCCTGGGAGGTAATGGAGAAGAAGCCACCCCCAGAATGGCCCCAGACGGGCAAAGTGGAGTTCCACGAATACAGCGTGAGGTATCGGGAAGGCCTGGACCTCGTACTGAGGAACCTTACACTCAGCGTTAAGGGTGGAGAGAAGGTGAGCCTCGCTTGTTCTAGGAAGAAGAAAACGGAGTGGAAAGGCATACGACACATAAGCGTAGAGTTGTCAAAGCCGGCTTTAACGTCGCAGGGTTAAACTTTCAAAGACAGTCACTAAAGGTCAGACATGGGCCGTGTCTATAATGGCCCACGCGATCATTAAAGCAATAATAATATTAATAATAAAAGTTTGATTCTATAAGGACTAACAGACTTTTGCCCACAAACATGTTTTTTTCACTGGATTGCAATAATAAATATGCAAGTTAAGTATGAAAAATGCATTGGTTCTATTGATTTCTGTATACATTTTCCCCCTTTTTTGAAAATGCAATCTATTATTGTGGCTTTCATGGGACAATAGTCATTAAAAATGACCCCCCCTACTGATGTGGTGACACTTGCATTTGACCCTCATCAGAACATAACTGCCCCTGCATGCTGTAGGTAGTGCAGGGAAGCTGTACAAACACTGGTTAAAAAGCTCATATTTGTACTCACAAATGCATTGTTTATTCATGACCGTATGAAGCAGCTACGGCTTTAAACATGAATGGGAAAACTTGGAGGACTGCAAGCTTAAAAGGTTAAAGTGTCTAAATTGATCATTTTAGCTGCATTTCACCATGGTCATTTCGACCTGCATCCATCTTTTAACCTCAGATCGGCATTGTGGGAAGAACAGGAGCGGGGAAATCTTCGATGACCCTCTGCCTGTTCCGCTTGCTAGAAGCAGCCAGTGGAGAAATCACCATTGATGGGGTGAAGGTTTCTGAAATTGGATTACATGACCTTCGGTCTAAGCTCACCATCATTCCTCAGGTGTCTGTCAGTTTGCACCCTTTCATGTGTCTGTTCTGTGACCCTGTCTTCTTAAACCTCCAGAATTTAACACACAATATTCAAATTCTTATGGACTAAAATCCATTGTTCTCTTGCCATTTCTCTGTTCTAGTGTTCGGCAGGAGAAACTCGCGGCATAAAGAAATCAGGAATTTTAAATCAGAACTATGTTATATAAAGCAGATTGAGAATGTATTTGCTCCTATTTTCAGCAGTTTTGTACTTATGTTAAAGTCTCAGATCATTTTGTGCAATCGCAGAGGTACATTCAGGAAGTTTGAGAGAAAAAAATGACTTGTTTCTGTGATTTATTTGGTGTGTAGTTGGTGTGCAGTGACTATGCAGTTTTCAAGTGTGTGGGGAAAAAAAGACAGGCCTTTCCCAGTTAACCAAAATAGATATCTGTGGATATCAGTTGCTGCTCAAAACACTTGCAAACAATTCGGCTATACAGGTCTGACCACCTTTGGTTTTTACTGTGAAACACAAGTCGTCAACACATGCACAGATACTCAGAATTACTTAAGATCTCCAGGAAAAAGGGCTGAAAGTATTGTTAGCTATGTTATGACTGGTGAAAACCACACCCTGCATTCCACAGTAAGAACCTCATGCCAACAGTCATGGTGGTGGTAGGGTTTGGCTTTGGGGCTTTCTGTGTCAGGATCTGGAGAAATATCCATTATGGATGAAACCATATTATCTACTAAACACCATGACAATGTGTACTTAGCTTTTATAGTAATACAATGGGCCAAAATACACTAGTATGCCTACATAAAAATGGCTGAAGTAGAAAAAGTAATAAATTCTGGGCAGGTCTAATGAAAATATAGCATGAAACACCAATAATATGTTATGAGAATTCCAGAGATGAGCAATTTGCCTGAGTCAGCATGGCTCCGTAGCACTGTGTGACGCAGGTCAGTAACTGTTGGAAGCAGTCATCTAAATGTGGTATTGCTATATGAATGATTCCTTTTTACATAGGTAGCAGTGTGATGCGTAACCTTCGCTAAGTGGCATTAAACATTTACATTGTTACCACTTGATTAGCTACACTTGCTCATGGACACAGAGCTTGTCTTCAACAGTGAATCATGTTGCCGCAAATGAATATATAAGTTAAAGGTCAAGTTACAGTGCAGCTAAACTTCAACAGCAACATTGTGTGATCTAAGCGTGATTGTTGGCGCTAGACATGGTGGCTCCAGATTCTCATCAACAGCCACTTCATTTTGAATTTCACACTGTACAGTGTCTAGAGTTCTCAGAAAATGGCATGAAGAACAAAAACATTCAATGCCAGAAGGGTTCAGTTCTGTGGCTGAAAACGTGTTAATGAAAGCGGTCTGAGGAGAACGGCCAGACTAAAGCTGAAACGCGAAACGTGCCGGCAAAAATTACATGAACGCAAAATTAAAGCCTGCAGGTAAGAATGTGTGTACAATAGCCTAGGTAATGGATATGTTAATAGAAACATATAACAGTGTGATTGTTTAAATAGTTTTATACTGGGCTGTCCGGGCCCTGAACTCCTGGTGAGAAATTGTCCCACTCTGGCCCTGACTATGCGACTTTTGCTTCACCTGCTCCATGTCAGACATATAATTCAACCTATCAGACAAAACAATGAACCTCTTTGTTGAAATTTTCACAGATTTTTAGGTTTAATGGTTATGATTAAAAGCCTAAACATTATTACACGGCAACCAATAAAATGCATTACATACTGAACCCTTTACCCTTGAATGGAAAAGTATTAGCCTAGGTATATCAAAAGACCTTTAACATATACATTTGTACCATGTTGACTCAGTATAAAACTGCATGCCTACATGGGTATTTTAAGTGAGTGGTTCCCAATTTTTACCATGCCAGCTCAGCTGACCCTATATCAAGTATAGGTCTAAATTAACACTATAATCAAGCACGCAGAGGACCCTGCAATTTACGCCGATGTCTGTCGTACAAACCTGATTGGATGCGTCAGTGAATTTTAAGTTAATCATCTGCGGTTTGGCTTCTTGGATAGGATAGTGTTCACAAGTTTTAAGCAGTTGCAAACCCAAGATCAAATTGTATAGGTTAATTCTAGGATTGGAGCTGGGAAATCTGATCGTGAATCAGATTCACAGGAGCTTGCTGGTTTTAAAATGGTTACATTTCCAACTCTGCCTCAGGACCCTTTCAAAACTTGCCCACTTGAGAATTTAAAACACATATTTTTATGCTGCCTAAACTTGGGCGTTTTACTCTGTCTAGAGAGTACAAAATGCTATCTGGAAATACATGTCTTACAGTTTATACCCTGGTGGCATTTCATACAAAAATGAAAAATGAGCAAGAATTTAGTAAAAAGTACCATTATCATACTATCAGCTACAGAATTAGCTTTTCTACTCTACTGCCTCTAAATGCATCATCATTCATAACGGGTGACTTAGTAGATATAGTATTGTACCTTCATATCTTCAGCTGAATGTGTGCGTGCACATGCATGGAGTATACATAATGTGTTGGTATTTTAATGGAGAATATATGGATTTATCTGTATTACTTAGTGAAACATTGTCCCTAAGAGCATTTTTTGATTTTCAGCAATTTATTTCACATAATGTGACCTGGTTCCATGTTTTTAATTGCAGGAACCTGTCCTCTTTTCGGGAAGTTTGCGGATGAACCTTGATCCTTTTGAGAGCTACAGCAACGAAGAGGTCTGGAAAGCTTTAGAGCTTTCTCACTTAAAGAGGTTTGTGAACAACCACCCCTCTAAACTGGACCTAACATGTACAGAAGGTGGAGAAAATCTCAGGTAAACAGAACTGCTACAATTTTCCCCCCTAAAATTGAAAAGATCATATTAGAAAGGAAAGGGTAAAAACAATTTTGTTTGACAGTGTGGGCCAAAGACAACTGGTTTGTCTGGCTCGAGCCCTCCTGAGAAAAACCAGGATCCTTATCCTGGATGAAGCTACAGCAGCCATTGATCTTGAGACGGATGATCTGATCCAGTCCACTATCCGCACACAGTTTGAAGACTGCACAGTCTTCACAATTGCGCACAGACTCAACACCATCATGGACTACACCAGGTTAAAAGCCCTCATCCTGCTCTTCTCACCCATTGAGATGTTTTTTTGGGATTCACAGCGTTTAATGTCTGCCGTCGTGTTTTGCACATACTTGCGAATGAATCTTCTCGGTCTAGTTTCATAATCTACGATAATCACATTTAAAATGTAGCTGCTTAGTAGACACTGATACAAAGCAGCAACTTCCCTCACTACTTCTGACCAGTCTAAAAATTATGGTGCTTTGTCTTTTTCCCAGCTTCATTTTACTGAACTTGATTCTAAGTTACATCAAAGCTAACTAGCCCTGGTGGGAATCTGTACATTTCCTAGAGTGTTGTAATGTTAGCTGGATTATGTGGTTTTACTGCTAATGACGTCCATTTCTCCCTCCTTTCCCCCAGAATCCTCGTATTGGACAAGGGACAAATAGCAGAATTTGACACTCCAACAAATCTTATAGGACAGAAAGGAATATTTTATGGAATGGCCAAAGATGCAGGACTGGCTTGATGCCACACACTCTTATTCCAAGTGCCTTTACAACATAGGAATCTACTGTATGCCCCATTTTGTACTGACCAGTAAAATGCAGCAACCATCGACCCCTTACCTGTGCCCCCCCCCCCCTTTTTAAAGTAACTCGAAGTTCCTTACTTTTGTACTGTATTTAAGCTACTACTAAGCTCTGCTAGGGAAACAAATACTCAATACAGTAAGATCTGCAAACTTGAATTACTGAAATCTGAAGTATAATAGAGTTGTGTAATTCCTACATTATTTTGAATAAATTGTATATTTAATATGCACAGTGCTTGAAAAAAGCCTCTTAAGAAGTTTTGTACTTTTATTCATGACACAAAATATACAGGTTTTTAAATCTGAACACAAAAAAGGTCAACCCCTTACAGCTAGAGGTGCACTCTGCACCTTATACAAAAGGGGAGAGATCAGTGTGAAGTTAGTTTGGGCAGAACACTACAAATGTTTACAAAATCGATAAGCTGGGAATAGTATCATTATATTGGAAACAAAGCTGTATAGTTTGGTTAACAGAACTGAACTCGCAACTGAACCTAACTGAGTACTTCATAGTGGTGTTTGCAGCATTATGAACAAAAGGAGCTTTTAAAGGGTAGGGATACCTATTTTACATTGGTTTATCTCACTGGTGTTTTTCTAGTTCATTACATCACTGGTTCACCTTGTTTAAGCAGCAGAATTGCAGGGTCAGGACAGGCGAATCTTCATCTTCTTCCCCGGCATCTCCTGATGTGTACAAATGTTCAGAAAGCAACCAGTTAAGACAACTCATGGAGAAAGAGCACATGGCAACTACATTACAGAGCCCTCCTGCAGTCCAAGCTCAGACAAAATGTAAACACTTGGACTCTCAAATAAGCAAGGCCTTCACAGACACGTTACATAAACAAGTCATAAAGATTCACTTAATGCTGAAATAAGTAGCCATTTCATGCTGTTTTTTTTCCTCCAAAAGCACTCTTTGGATTGGAGGGGAAAAAAAATCCAGATGAGTCAGGTACTGCAAAATACCTTCTAGATGAACATACAAAACAGTATTAAGCAATTCTTGTGCCTTTGATATAACATGAGCCAAGTGCAGCTCTGCATTACAAATTCTTGGCAAAAGGAATTCTATCCTAAGCACTAATTTAAGCTATTGTGACTTCACTTAAGAATGCTTAACCCACTTTAAAATATCGAAAGCAATCGTAACCACTGAATTTTAAGCTAAACTGCCCGCTACATACACAGAAAAGGGGAAAAAAAAACCAAACCATTAAATCTATGAAATGATATGCACAACGGCAAGCTTTAAAAGGTTTTACAGACAACAGCATTCAAACATTGATGTGGGTAGAGAAAGGAGTACCTGGGATGAGTACCTGCACAGTTTGACAGTATCCTTGATTTTTAATTTGGCTTTCATGGGTCGCTCACAACACCAACGCTGTGTGAGGTATGGAAGTCAGCTGGAATAATTCATTACCCTACACTTCCACCATCCCAATGCTATTGGCTCTCAAGTTTCAGAACAAAGTGCATTAGAATGCAATAGCAATGAAGCACAAAAAAACTGCATACATCCTTGTATCTGGGAAAAAACGACTGCATTCACAAACAAACCCGAAGAAGCCCCATGTGCCTCAAACAGTGTAAGGTTAAATGATAGCTAAAAAAAATTAAAAAGTTTAGGTGAGAGATACACGATTTATGAACTATATATAAAATGGAAACAAATCAAAGTAGGTAGTGGGGGGGGGGCTTGCGTGTGAACAAACATGGGCTTCACCTTCAGAACAAGAGGCACAATCTGAATTTTGTATTGTGTTTTTCTTTTTTTGGTTCAGGTAGCTTAAATTAATATACGTAGCTAATACAAAACAAAGTACCTCCAGCATGTTTTGCAGAACTACACTGGTTTTTCCTCTGGATTTGTGTTTGTTTCTATTTTCTTCTCATCTGTCTAGTTCCATCTTCTTCCGTGCATACTTACGCTGCACTGTAGGAAACGGGACAAATCAAACAACTAAAAAGAAAGGATAAGGGGGGGACCCAGACCTGGGGGGAGAGTACACTTACCTTGGCCTGATCTGAGGTCCTATCAGATCAGTTTTAATTGGACTGAGTGTCACCTTCAGAATGTATGTCTTCAGTGGTGCCGTTCAGCTGGGCCTTGGAAGCCCCCGCCTCCATCGGCTCGGCCCTAGCCATTTCGCTGGGCTTTTCGCCGCTGCCTCTTTTCTTGCTGCTTTTATCATCTATGTCCTTGTGGTCTGTAAGAGTTTGGGTGCAGACATTACAGAGACTATTCACAAAGGTGCAGTTAGAGAACGCAAAGCCAATGCCTAATTTCCTGGCACACAATTACAAATCTGTGTGCACAAGAGCCTGGTGCTCCTTAATTTACATTTGAAGGTTAAAGGCCCCTTCACCTCTGTCCCTGGAGCGCTGTTCCCGCTCCTTGCTGTGACTCCTGCGTTTGTGGGACCTGCGCTCCGTGCTGCGGGAGCGCCGCCTCTCCCGACTGCGAGAGCGGTGCTTCCTGTCGAGGCGTTCCCGGCTGTGCCGCCTCTCTCTATCTCGGCTCCTAAACACACAGAGTTCAACTGGCATCAGACAACAACAGATTCCTGCACCGGAGAAATGAGCCACATGGAGGCCCCCCAGATCTTACCTACTGCGCTTCCTCTCCCGGTCCTTGCTCCTAGATCGCTTGTGTTCTCTGGATCTGCTTCTCCTCCTTTCCGATGCTCTGCTGGAATGTCGGCTGTGGGAATGACTGTGCCGGCTGTGTCGATCCCGATCACGCTCTCTGTCTCGTTCTCGCTCACGCTCTTTCTCCTTCTCTCTCTCCCTCTCCCTCTCGCGCTCCCGTTCCCGTTCCCGCTCCCTCTCTTCTTCCTCCTTCCGACGCTTCTTCTCCCGCTCCTCTCGCTCACGCTCCCGCTCTTCTCTCTCCTTCCGCCCCTTGTCCTCTCTTTCGGAATCTTCTGGCCGCCTGTGCAGTTTCTCCTGTTAGATGTATAAAGATTCCTTCTGAGTTTCTCATGAAAATGCTGTCTCTGATAATTATAGAGTCAGATTTTGTGCCGTTGGTAAATTCTACTGCTATGACAAACACTGAAGTTTCTTCTTTTGACTGGTGATTTTGCAAACAAACAGTTCTGACATTCAGAATTAAAAGCATGGCGAGGACAGAAGTGAATGCTCACTTTCAGCTCCTCCACAGTGGACTTGATTTTGGCGTATCCCATGTGCTGTTTGCCCATCAGGTGATCATCCACTCGACTCTGAGCATCACCCACTATCAGGAAGGCCCCACAGACCTCACACACCTCCATCTGCTTCTCCTGGGCTGCAAAGTTCTCGATTGTCTGAAATTTTGGAAATTAAATAGAAAGGCAGCCATCAGATCAGTGCATGCAAGATACAGTGATCATTGCCAACTTAAACATACTATATCTCACAACATAACTTCTGCTACTCAGGCTATTCAGGACAACCCCCCCCCCCACTGCTGCCTAGGCACAGTACAGATGGAAATGTTGGATTAAATATGCTACATATCTATGGCACTCACAGAGGTGGTGGAGTTCAGCAGCTCTCTCTCTTCCTTGAGCTGTTCGACGAGCTTCATCATTCCCTGGGCCTCCTCCACCTTTCCCTCTGAGCCGAGCTCCTCAATCTGCACCAATGAAGAGAAGTATACCCCCTCAGTCTCAGATGTCAGACACTGATCGTTCCCAAATTAACAGAACGGCCATCATCAGAAGTAATGAAATACCTGCACTACAAGTGTCTCTATCTTTTCAGTCAACACTTGAATCTTCTCCTCATTTTTTCCAGAGGGTCCCGGTGCCTAAAAAATGTACATCACATTAGACAAAGGGAAAGGGAAAAATTCTTGGTTTTCTGGTTTTATAGAATGCATCTGACAGGTTTTGCCCTCAGGCCAAAGAATATTTATACTTAAAACTGAGGTGGTTTCTTTTTTACCCTTACATCATCCCCATGATCACGTAACAAAAAGGCTACATGTCTTACTCATCTGATCATAAACACATAAAAGGCAAGCAGCATTTCTATTCGGATCTAATTTTATGGTACTGCCCATATTAAAATGATTGCTACTTGACTACGTTATTCAAGTAAAAAAAAAAAAAAAACAAAACATGTAAAGCTGCCAAAAGATAGGCTGTCCTGGCTGCAGCAAACTACAACTTGGCACAAAGTAGCAGCCACTGCATATCAATAATTAATCCAGTAGCTGTTATCGGGCAAACAAGCCAGGTCAAACACAAAGACCTTTAATTTTTGACTGAACACCTGAATATTACTAAATTCAGAGAAGCCCACCAAGAAACCAATTCCCTGCAAATATTTAAACTCTCGCCCTAAATCTAAAACCTATGTGCAGAAGAAATTGCTGCTAAACACTAGATTAACAGGTGAGGCTTCCCAAGAGTCTAGAATGCACTACAGCCCACAGGAGGTCCCCAACTCAATTTTCATCAGGCCAGCATTAACACTGGACGGTATGCATGCTGATGCCTAAATCACGTTATCCATATATCACCCCTTTAACCTTCAGAGGCTGGTAATAACCTCCTGTAGGCAGTTCAACAAAACTTCTTTCATTAACTGAAGATTACAGACCATGAATTCTAGCCTGTCGGTATTTCCCTGATATCAGCAACAAATGGAACTCACTCCAGAGCTTTGCTGGGTCTGAGACAGAGCGAGCCTTGCATGGCCTCTGCGAATCCTGCGTTCAACCTCAGCCAAAAGACTCTGTAGGTACCGCAGGAAGTCTCTTTCATAGCCCTCCTTCATGAACCGAGAGCTCTTCTCATACCTGAAATAGTAGTAATGATTTAACAGTCACAGTCAGAACATACTGTACAGTTCAGATGAATCTCAACAGAAGAAACTACTTACTGTTTTCTCAGGTTCTCATCATGAATTTTTTCACACGGACCTGGAGAGAAGGCAACACACACAGACAGCATAAGAACATTGAGATGTAAAACTCAGGCTGTACCTTTAGCTGCTAAGGTGACAAATCTGATGACCAAATCAACACACATATACAATCACCTAATGAGATGTAATGAGTTACACACAAGCCAGTTGAGAAAGAACGGCTGAAATTCCCTTCTACTTACCCAAGTCAGAACGAGTATTTGTAAATAACTCTGCTGGACAAAATCCACAAAGATAGTATTTGCAGACCTGCAAAGTACATAAACATAAGCTGCATGGGAATTTTTTTCAAAGATATGCATCACACAAGGAAAGCAATTAAAACGAGATGCTTAATTGGGAATCCCTTAAAATTATGTGTCTCATTTCTGCACCTTCACCGTCATTTATGTTGGCTATGCATTTTTAAATCCAATTTTACTTAAAGTGCAAAACTAATAATACTAGTTTCGGTAATTTCTTATGAATTAGACGACACACAATACTCTAGAAATTCTCTTTACGCCTCCCTCACATATAGCCAATTATCTCAAAAGTAGTACGTTTAACAGATATGAATCATACGAATAGCGTCATGCAACCATGTAAAGGGCTACCGATTTAGAAAACGGCAGTTTGTGATCAAACGTGACCAGTAGACACAAAAACACCAAAAGCCCTTAGCAGTACAGGTATCCCCCGAAAGCAGGAAGGCGAGCTGCCTGGTGATGGACCGCTAAAAGGAAGTTTCCTGCTACTGCACCGCAACACAAGATGTATATACCTAAATATCTTTCGTTATATTATATATATTTTACGTTAGTAAACATATTCTAATACGGTGCGAACGCTTCAGTCCAATCTGGCTCTGGCCCATGTGACTACACACATTTATTAGTACAACTTGGTAGAAGGTTTGCTACAGGACGATAAGTATACCAAAACTCTCATATATCTAGTCAGTTGCTATACACGCACTGGTGGGAAAATCGGTTTTACTGCTCCCTAGTTACGGTGTGTTATCCTGCCCACAGCAGCCCTGGTTGGCTAGCTAGCTAATTAGCACGCCGCCCGCGCCTCAGCCGATGGAAGCCCAGAACTCACGCTTTCGTCATCCCAGTGAACATTACTCCTTTTTTCTTCCGGGGCCAAGTTTCTGTCTCGGCCCATTAATTCATCAAGTAACTGAGCTGCAGAAATCATGTTGAGTGTGTATTTCGAGTGAACTCCCCTACTTCTTCTTCTCCTTGTTTTCAATACACTCAGTGCAGCAACAAAATGGCGGTCGACACACAGGGAAGGCATTCCGGGAAGAAGCCTCCTTGCCCGCGCGTTTTAATTGGTCGCCGGGAAGAAATGCCATCCTCCTGGCTCAGAGGCGGGCCGCCCATATACAGGGTTTCCGTTTCGGGCTTGATGTTGTATTCCGGAAACAATTTCGAATCAATTACCCTTTTCGAGGCTGCCAATGACTAAAAATTAGTCTGTCTGCTTCTTACTGACCAGGTGAGAAGGTGGCTGCAGGAATACACTCTGGACCGGATGGCAGTCCATAATAAATTCACACACTATAAGCAATTTATGAAATGCCAGTTAACCCACCTAAACATGGAAAACCCTCAGGGGGAGAACATGCAAGTTCCACACACGGACAATAAATATATAGATTCAAACCACCAGCTCTGGAGATGCGAGGCAACAGCGCTACCTGCTGAGCCACTGTGTACTTCCTCATATAAAAAGCTGCTAAATGTTTTTACGAAAGTGTGGTTATTACCCAGCGTTTAATCCTTAAAGAGAATGAGAGAATTATGACTTCCACTTTGATTACAAGTTCATTCCATTATTCTATCTCTGCATTTGTGTTGTTTCAGATGGTTCAATGTTCACCCATTGCTGACTGATCTGGAGTAAATTATATAAAATCTGCTCCCAGAGACACATCAGTGCAGCTCCTTGTGAAATGCGAAACAATTACTTTCCAAGGTTTTCATTAGGTTTAGAATAGAGGCAGAGTTCACGGCCTGCGGGGAGTTTGTAAATGTGATATGTTTGCAAAGGCTGTACTGCCAATAAAAGAAAGAGAAATGCACGTGGTCTCAGTTTGTACGTACCTCTGTCTAGTCCCGTAGTACTTTATGCTTGATTCTAGATAGGAACTGGCATTTGGGAATTTGGAGTTTATACAGCAGTTTAAACCGCATACCTTGAGCAAAAAGATATGCATGTATATTCAGATATATCAACAGATCTTCAAGATCAATTATAAAAAGCATAACAGTTATGCTCGTCAATGAACAGTGAAATTTGATTTGTTTTTCAGACTGAAATGTGAACGGGAAACAGGTTATTACGTAGTTTATGTGTAACTTATTAAATTAAGTCTACTACATCTAAAATACTCATTTATGCTTTCGCGATAAATACGACGACAAAGGTTTAGACACCGGAAGTTCAAGATAGGAACTAAATAATCCGTTCGCTGTTGTTACATCCAATCCTGTCCCTCCAGGGAGGAGTAAATTTAATACAGTAATGCACTAGCATGTTAGTTTATAGTAAGCTGTTATATAACAGTCAAATTAGCGGCAGTACAAATGTTGCTATTGCACTTTAATACGAGGAAGCGGGAGCCGTCCAACATGATTTGATCATATCTTATGCGAACTTCAAATACCTTTGCTGAAAACGAACAAAACAGGCGTCAACTGACTCGCTTGCTAGCCTGTTCATATATTTTAGTTGTGTTTCTAGCTTGTCGCTAGCAACTAACTTGCCTTCACAGACCTTTCGCGAAATTAAAGGCTGTCACTGGATCTTGATATAGATAAAATACACATTTTCATTGCTGCTTATGAGTTCTTTTACTGGCTGAAATGTCAACGCTGTCGCTGGATAAAGGAATGCAAGAGCGGCTGCGAGAGGCATCCGCAATCGGGGACATCGATGAAGTGCGAGCTTTAGTGGAAAGCGGAGTTAACGTCAACTCGCAGAATGAAATAAACGGATGGTACGTGCGCCTTTAGCCGGCTAGCCGGGGCGTGTTATCTAAGCGGCGTATGCGTTTTTGCTAACTAGCCGCACAGGCGGTAGACACCACAATTTTGTTTAATCTAGTTGCACAGACCGCTTGCCGGAAATTAAGACGCGGTTTTGTTATTACAGCGAGGCAACGGCAGATTTAGTTACCGGGCAGGTTAGTCAATGTATAATTTTGGTTTAGTGACCTGATCATCAGTTTCTGTCTGCAAGAAAACTAACACGCCAGTTTTCTCTTATTTTGTCTCGCCATTGACTATTAAGCTTGGGTTTGTACAGTAATCCATATTGCCACTAACATAAAAGCAGATTAACGCAGGAAACAAGACACTATAATACGATTTTACTACGTGTATGTTAAAACACGGTAACGGCGAATAATTGCATATTTCTTTTTACAGAAAAGCGGATTGTTTACCTGCAGTGTGTTTTGCCGGTTTATTGTTTTCCTAGCTTTTATTATTTTTGAAGGCCACTTATGTTTATCAATTTGATTTAAATTAATCAAACTCTTGATCGAAATTTTTGCCAAAAATATTTTTTGTCTGTTATAGTTGGTATTTTCCTACAATAAGTGCCTTATTCACTTGTATTACAGCAGGTCCCCAGCCGATACTTTGACAGCCTGTGTTCAGTCATATCAACTCCTAGGTTTAGGAATCTCTTTTAATTGAACAGTCTCTCTCTGTATCCTAATTGGTAGAGCTGTTCATCAGCAAAATGATTAGTTTTCCATTAGAAGATGCGAGACGTGTTCTTCAGTGGCGCCTGCAGAGAATTTTAATGGGAGTGGCTGTCAGGGGCCAGTTATATTTTTGGTGGTGGCCGCTTCGCACCATGTCACTTATGTGGTTTTCCTTGAAAAATAAAATAATGTATTATTTTGTTTTTCTTTTATTGTTATAGCTAAATACATGGCCAGGGTAACCATGTATTTACTAGGCGTGCCATCCCTGGTAAATACCCCTTATATCTGCCCCTGTTGTATAGATTGTTGCGTGCATATTGTCTTTATTTTCATTTTCAGAATGTATATATCTGCATGGACATAAAAAAAAGTTTTCTTGCTCATCCTGTGCAAAATAAGGGGTTGGAATGTATATGGAAGAAAAGATTTTCATTTTTTTTTGTTGTCCCTGTAGGACTTGTCTGCACTGGGCGTGCAAGAGGAACCACAAACCGATTGTGGCTTATCTTCTGAACTCAGGAGCAGACAAAGATGTTCTCACCTCAAAAGGAGAATTAGCTGTCCAACTAACCTCTAAGCCTGATATCAGAAGACTTCTAGGAGGTTTGTTAGCATGTATATGTACTGTATATACATCGAAACATTAAATTGCTTTTTGAAATTTCATGTAATTTCTGAATTTGATGCTGTGCATAGTGACATTCTTTAATGAATTGTACTTATTTTTTCACTCATTCTTGAGAATAGGGACAAAATCTTACCTTGGGGGGATTTTAAGTTTTACTCTTCAATCATGCTGGGAAAATATATTTTAAAAGATCAAAGTCTTGGCTATTGAATTTGTAATGGGCCAGCCTCCCAGTGATTTAATTTTATCTTAAGCAGCATTTTATTCTTGCAGCTGAGGGCTTAAATTTTATCAGCTCTGTCAGTGCATGTTATAATATAAAACACATTTATAGCACAACACACAGCAGGTGCACAACAGAAATTATTGACAAACTCATTTTTTAAATCATTCTGAACATATAACAGAAAAAAACCATCTGAAGGAGGTGACAGCCAAGTCGACATCATACAAAACACGAAATAGTATACAAACATTTTTAAAAACTTGAAAAACACACAGAATGCCATTTCAAACACGAGCCTCCTGTTTTTGGTTGTTTCGCATCTTAGCAGGACTGTTACATTGAGAACTTTAAAATACTGACGCCGTTGATGTCTTACGAAGTTGACAGAATTGTTATATATCATAGTGAGTAGCCATTTTATTTTTTAATGTTGCTAGGATTTCTCTTAATGCATTTTTAAACCATAATTTTTATTCAGTTTTGATTTGGAAGCGCTACGGAGTTGACCTGTTATGGTTGAGACACACCTGATTCAATATTATTTCTTGAATTTATCAAAAAAAATTATATATGAGCTTACCAGTGTTTGATTTTTAAGGCGCTTAACACATTTTTTTTGTTTGAAGCTGTAAATGCTTGTCTGGGACAAGGGTGTTTTCTGGCACAGGACACGAGACATTAAAAAGCATGAAGGCAAGCCAATAATTATGTAAATCTTATTGATTTCGTGCATATAAATATTTAAAAATAAAATGTCACAAAAAAATAAAATCAATATGCCGATATATAATTTTAAGCTTTTTTTTTTTGTAAGATGTGATTTGGCTCAATTCTGAATAATTTTTGGAAATGCTTCCAGCTGGGGTGTAGTTGGGATAATGTCTATGTTTGGCTAAAACGTAAGAGCAATCACCCTACATACTGATACATATTGATACTAAAATGTCCTTGTCGTGTTGTCCATCTCTGCTTGGAGAGTATTTAAGTTTATTATAATGATAATAAGGAATTCTTTTCTTTGTGGTGAAGACCAGGCTGTTACAAACAGAAACTGACACTCTAAGCTCTTCAGCTAATGCACTTACCCTTTTGTTTCAGTGCATCTGCCTTGTCTTTGATCTGTCTAATAAATTAATGAACCTCAGTGAGACCAGGTCTCTCTGAACATTATCCGCACACAATAAGTGGGATTTCGGCTATGCGTCTTATCAAACCCCATTTAGTATTCTATAAGAATGTCACCTTGAACGAAAAGGCAGTGACTTTTGATTGTAGGACAACCCAAATCAATTAGCAAAAGGGTACCATCTACTTGAAGGAGAGTATGTCTTCTGAAGGTTGTGAATCTCAGGCCTGTTATTCTGTTTAGTGGAATGTTTAGAGGCGTTGAGAAATGTATTTTCAGTCTTGCAGTAAATGATGATGACATGGATGAGCATTGCTGCAGATGCTACAGATTCAGATGTAGGAGCTAAAGCAGAGTTTGAGGCTGGATAGATATCTTGTATGCAGATTTCTTGAAAGTGCCTTTAAAATCTGCAGGTATTAAGACTTGAAACAAGTAGCTGTGATCAGAGAACAACAGTAACACTCAAGGGCTTGTCTCTGGGCTATTTATTGGCATATTAAAGTCTTTTGAAAATGATCTGTACATTTTTCACACTAACACTGGAATGGTCGATGGTAATTTGTGGTTTCATTTGTTTCCCTATTATTTGCAGTTGAGGAAGATGTTCCGGAGGTAAAAGAGCCAGAATTACCTATTATCCCAAATTATCTGTCAAATCCACCGTTCCCTTACGGCAAGTCTGACACGGATGACCTCATTTTGGCACCCCACACTTTCCAGAATGGTACGGCTAATCGACAGCCTTACTGTGAGCCTGTCACCTTTCTGCCTTCCCCTCCGGACCTGTCTCCGGCCTCCTTGATTTCCTATGAACGGGAACAAAGCTTGTTTGTTGACCCCGAGAACTCGAAAGAGGACGCCGGGCAGAATGGCTTGATGGTGGACCCTCCGGGTGCCATGAATGGCGTGCTCTCGGGGACCCACTGCTCCAGGAACGGGGAGCATAGCCACGCCGCATCTCCCGTTGAGCCGGCGCACCCAGTGCCTCCCACTGCCGGCGGCAGTGCTGGATCCCAGGCTGTCAATCCCACGGTGACCAGACAGCAGTCCATTCCGCAGCAGCTCAGCTGTGGTCCACCCGGGGTATCAGTGCCTGCCTTCCAGCCTTTCTTCTTCACCAGTACCTTTCCAGTTAATGTCCAAGGTAAAGAAGCCCACCGTCCTCATGGTCGTCATTCCCACAACCCATTCATGCTGCTAATTTCATGTATTATTGTTTCATTGTAGCTATGTTGCATTTATGGTACGTTTATCAAATTGACAGAATATTAGATTTAAATGCAGGCAAAAAAATACGTCAACAAGTCGGCATCTGACTTCAGATTTTACTGAAATTCTTGCCTCTGGAATAAAAATTCCCGGCAGGTACTTCTAGGATAGACCCGCTCCAAATGAAACTGTGTGTTCTTTTACTGTACAGTAAAGCGGCTGCAGGCACACAGGCGCTGCCCTTGGTAGACCTTGCTTGAAATGGCCAGTTCAGTGAGCGTGTCAGTTTCGATCTGTAATCCTTTTATTCCCCCGCAGTCACACTCAGGATGCCTTTAAACCGAAACTTCCTCAATTTGCGAAGCATCCAGAGAAGCACAAGGGCCTGCCCCCCTTCACAGCCGGTTCCCCAACCCCATCTGTTTCAGAGCTGGTCCTGAAAGTGCGGATTCAGAACCCCAATGCCCGGGAGAATGACTTCATCGAGGTGGAGCTGGACCGCCAGGAACTCACGTACCGCTCGCTGCTCCGGGTCTGCTGCAGGGAGCTCGGCATAAGCGCCGACCACGTGGAGAAGATCCGCAAGCTGCCCAACACCATGCTGAGGAAGGCAAGGGTCACCTAGATGCCATCTGCACGTGTCCACATTGCTTTCACTGCTTCCTGTTAGAGTATCCCTACTGTGATTACTAAACGTGCTACTGAAAGTGCAATACTTTCGTTCTGCATTGGCAAAGATTAAGATTGTTTAGGGAATAATGTTTATGCTCGCTTTGACTGTAAACAGTGCTTAATTATAGATTCACATGCATGATTTTTTTATTTTTATTTTTTTTTTTTTACAAATTTAAATGAATTGTTATGAAAGTAGATTATGCACAACTCAAGCATAATAGTTTGTAATTTTCCAGGTGCACATACAGTACTGTCCAAAAGTCTTAGGCAGTCGAGGGAAATATGTAATTTCAAATTACGTAAGACATATAAAAATATCAGACTCTGAATGCATAGGTTGTATTTATACAAGTAATAAGGGTATATGTGCTCAGTACAAAAAACACAATTTAACATTAGAATATATGAAAATTAAGAGTAATAAACAACAAAAACTAACAAGAATGTCCTCCGTTCTCCAGAAATGTACTGATGACTTGTTGGACGGTTAGAAGAACACCGCTTCAGTTCCCAAACCTCTCCTCAGGGGGACATCAGCCATTCCATGTATTTGTTACATTTCACATCCAGCCCAATTAATTCATTAATTAAATTAGTTTAAGAAAGCCGTTGACCTTGATTAGCTATACGAGGTGGGGAACTGGTTGAGTCAGAAATACATGGATTTGTTGGATTGTTGCTGCAAATACTGGGGCGACTTCAGGAGAGGTTTTGAAATGGCAGCCTTGGACTTTGAGGTCATACGTGATTTTCTCAGACTGCCTAAGACTTCTGCACTGTACTGTATCTGTTTATATGACAGCCATGTTTTTAGATGTACAACCATTCAGGAGATGTTTCAATGACATGTGGCCAGTTGCGTTCCGATTCTCAGGCTTGACTGTTTCTCTCGTGGTTTTATCTCTACCATGTGCTGCTGCCTCGTCCTCCTCAGGATAAAGACGTGGCCAGGCTCCAGGACTTCCAGGAGCTGGAGGTCGTGCTGGAGAGGATGGAAGGCCTCTCTCTGCTGTCAGGGGTAGGACACGGTGGCTTGGGCGACAGACCCTGCTACAACATGAAGGCGTCCAAACTCACTTATTAATCAGATATGAAGTTCGCTTAAACCCTCAGAGCAGCTGCTTTGCTAAACAGTTGGATTTATGGTCCACGTGGCTGAAAGGTTCACTGTCGTTGAGTTTCTTTCTGACGGTATCTCCCGTGCTTCACAGGAATTGGCAGTCCACGTCCCAATACTTACGCTGACCTAGCAGGTGTTTTGGTTAAGGAGTAGTATGTATTTTACCAGTAAAATATAGCAGGCCAAATTAATGAGTGGAGCTCTGGTCACATTATTGATTTAAATTTTTTCTTTTTGAAGAACAAACTTACCCTCTAAAACTGTTTAACTCCTGATTCTGCCTTTCTAACAAGAAACAAGAAATCTGGACAAAATCCCCTTTATTTTCATTGCTGTTCTTCCCTAAGTTGAAGGAGGTCTAAAAGCACCATATAGATATTATATTTTCACCATCATCTTTAATAAACGCCTCTTCATCTGCTGTTGCTTCGATACCGTCTGTTAATTTACAGTGTTGCTACATTGTACATGGACACTCAAGACATTCAAGTATATTAGAATACTGGAAAAAAAATATATTTTTACATTTTTGTTGGTTCCCATTTGATTTGCAGTATTATTAAAATACTCATTACAAACAATTCAGAGAGATGAAACACTGCTGCTTCTCAAACTGCTTGTGGTACCGTCTAAGAGAGAGGTGCATGGAGTTAATCTCCGATCTTGTTTTGTGGATCAGTGCAATGGGATTGTTTTCGTCTTTTGTTACAGTTGAGTGTTTTGCCGTTTTGATCATTAAATTGCACATTTTTTTGTGGAATTTTAGTGACTTTTTCATTTTTGTCACTACACACATGTACTGCTATGTATACCTTATTCAGTTTTTCACAAAGAGGCTGCTGAAACGCTCTGTTCATTAGCCTGTCTGTTGATAAATGATGTTATGCAGTAATAATAGCCAGCTCATTTTAACATTCACCATTTGCATATGGCCAGTTTGTCTTTCTCAAGGACTTTGTCCTGCCTACTTAAAATACAAAACTGCATTCAAGGAGCTCAGAACTTCTAAAATACAGGTCTGGAAAATAAAGTTCAAACGTCTTTGCCGATAAATCCTGCTTTCCGTGTTGCTTACAAATCTTAAAGATTCATTGATATTTTGTCTGCATTGGTTGCTTAAGGATCTAGATGTTTGCTAATGATAATTAGCACGGTGTGTGCAGTGAATGACGACCATGCATACCTGCTTTGTTTGATTTAGGATATGTGCACTACATTATCTAGGTGGGAAATTTGATGGAAAATGGGTTCAGCCATGCTATGTATCCAGAAAACAATCAAAACTCCTCACAAATTATATTGCAGTGAATGATGTAGCAGCAAAGCCATTGTTTTTGAAAGTTAATTTTAAAGAAAGTGCTTTTTTTCTTTTTATAACCTTCTTAATTTGTTTTCTTTGGGGGAGGCAGTGTGGTAGGGTGGGTGGGTAAAGTTTCTAATTTTTACTCGTAATCTTATAGTTTGTAATGAAATGGGCATAAAGCACAGCGTTGATTTACAAGTAAACAAACGCAAGTTTCAGTTTATTATAGATGGGATTATATTTTGCTTCTCAGTTTTAATAAAATGAATCTTGATTTAACTTATATTTTTAAAGGGTTTGGGAGGGTTTATATAGGATTTACTTATGTGATTACTGTGACTTTTAGGGGGAAATGCTATTACATCTCCATACACTGGCCTGAATAAGAGTTTAAAATGAAAAAAGAAACATAGGGACGTATAACCAAATCAAGAGAGGGTATGAGGATGTAGATGTTAATGTGCACACTTTGTGATATGGAAATGAAGCATGTGCGTGTTTGTGGATGTTGGTACAGACGGTGAAACATGGTTCAGTGACGAGCGGTAACTGTTCCTGAATTTTATTTTTGTTTTTTCTATCTTCCATTTCCTTTTACATCCCTGAAAAGAATAAAGGCAAGGAGAACAAGGAAACTGAAACTGGCATCTCACTAAAGATTATATGAGAAGATGCGGATAAATGTTTGTACCCTGTCATTAATTGTGAAATTTGTTTTGTTTTGTTTTTTTGAGAGTGTTTTAACCTCACCCAATCTGAACGACTACAGGGAAGTCTAAACATGGAAACACTACAATCTTCACCCTTCACACTAGGGTCCTGACTCTGTGTCCAGGGTTCTGCTGTGCATCGGTGACCCTACTGGTTTAGTGGGAATGGTTAACACTGTATTTAATATTTGTTCATTTCTTAGTAAAGAAAGAAAAATGTTCAACTTAACCTATGCATTCAGAGTCTGATATTTTTATATGTCTTATGTAATTTGATAAAAAAAAAAAAAAAAAAACCTTACGCACTTTTTAACCTGTGTTAAATAACGGGGACCTGTAGCTGTTCATTAATAAAGCATGAGAAATATGTGTCACTGTGCTGTTATGTCTTGTTTTTATCTGTGATTAACTCAAAGACAAGTCAGTGCCATTCTGATGATTCTTTCGGTTGTTTGCCACAAGGGGGGGTGTTTTAGTTACTGTTGACTTATTGTTTAGAGGAGAGCTTGCATGTTTCGGTTACCCAGATTAAGGAGGAATGCACTGTTGTTTGAATGATAGTTTTGCTATTCAGATGTCTTTTCAAGATTTTGGTTAAATGTTAAACTTATTGTGGAAAATACTTGCCATTATATTTAGGGTCAATACATTCATTCTTAAAATAATTCATAATTAATTGTTTTCCCAAAAAAGGAAGCTAATGGGTAAGTGTATGATAACTTTTAAAAAAAAAAAATCTAATATAATTGCTATGTAGGTCAGTAAAAGTTGGCATATATCTATACTAAATTTAACAGGAGATACATGCTTCATGCCAAAAAAAAAAGAATTTTTGATGAGGCATCAAAAGCCATTTTTACTATGTGTTACTAGCGGTTGGTTGAGTCGTGACAAGTTCGCTGGTGTCGAGTTTGACGAATGGATTTTGCATTTTGAGAAATTCCCTGTCATGTCATTCCCGGAAAGCGACAAATATTGGCAAGTCTGCAAACTTCCTGATGGGGAGACAAGTTTATTCTCGGATCCCTCGTCAACAAGACGGCTCACGCTCTGCTGCTGAGTTTCGAGGGAAAGCTTGCCCTGTGCCTTTCCTCTCTCCTCTTACCCTCCCGCTTCTCTGACAGATGATGTCTCGCATGAGGATAGATGAGCCCCGGCTGCCAGCCCGCGCCGCAGTGTTTGCTCCCTGAAGGCGTGGCACTTGAAATATGTCAGCCTCTGGCTTCCTTTCCTTGAGATCATTTGAGGCTACAGGTGTTAGCTGGGAAAAAGTAGCTACTCGATTTGGTGACAAAGCATGGTTTTATTGTTTATTCGGAGAAAGCCAGATCATCAGGCTCTGTCAACATTGACCCATAGGATGTCTGTTGCAATACATACGTTTCTTTCAAGTCATAATACAATTGCTGGCATGTTGAGTGCTTTCTGGGTTTTGTGATCAAAGGGTTAGCATTAAATTATTTTTGGTGAGCAGTGTGGGAGAGAGGCTCCTGACTTACACTGTTTTGGTTTTATTCTCATATGCACAGAAAACAGTTTCGCTGTACAATGAAATTCTTACTTGGAGTGCATTATCTGTGGCCATCTGCTGCTTATTGGGATCACGGCAAGTGAGATACAAAAACATGGTGTACTGCAGATGTGTAGCTAAACTGCTGTGATATGTTAATGTTATCGTTCATAGCCACCTTCATTTATGTAGGAGTATTTAACAGTTGATCGCAGCGTCCCATTTTAGGGGCAGATCATGCCATGGACCTGCATTGACGTTAGAGCTTTCATGTTAGAACTTTGCTACGCATACATGGGCTGTGGAATTTTAAAACAAGTTCCCTTCCTGATAAATTCTTTGCAAAGGCATTCAAACGGAAAACAGTTGCCGAATCGCCTTGGCAAAAGCACGGTAGGTGATGCTTCAGTAGTATTTGACAAGACACAAGCACAACTGAAGATGTGGATGTATTTGGCTGATGTCTGCCTTTTGTACCCTGTTTGTTTTCATGGCATTAGATTTGTGGTTTAGCTAAACCCTGAAGAAATAAATCTGTAAGAAAACATGGTGCTTGGGCGTGAGGGTAAGGAGAAACCCCCTCCCCCCCCCCAGAGATCTTCAACTCAGGTTTTTAGTCATTGTGTTCTGCTTTGAAATTTGCTTAAATATAATGTAATAAAAACTATTTTTTTGACTATCATTCGTGTACGTTTCTGCACGGCAGGTAGCAGTAAACCATGGGAAATATGGAATGAAAGTTGGGGTACATCCTGACTGCCAATCAGTTACAGGTCACACAAAGTGTCATAAATACAGGAGCAATATATGCTACTAGGACTGGATCTGAGCCTGAGTATGAGACCGCAAATTCGCCCACATGCAGAAAACATATTCCATAGGTTAACTAGGGACATAATTATGCCATGGTACATTTAGGGCAATGCTTTTACAGCTTTACCAAATGAATGTCCTTGGGTACGTTATTGACAATCCCATGAACAGGCGGGCGTGTGGCTGTCCTCTTTTGTGGTACGTTGGTTGTGATATAATGGTGGTCAGATGTTAGACGCTAAAATATAAATGAATAACATGCATCTGTCTTTAGTTACGCCTGCCTTCCCCACCAGGTCACGTCCAGCTTCGGGTACTACGTGCTTTATGTGTGTTTTCATTGGCATGGACTCAAAATCCAAATTATCTTTAGGGAACAAAATGGGAAGCTGTTAGCATACTTTTACTATTTGAGTTTAATTTGTCTTTATTTTTGTCTCATGAAAAAGAAGCTGCCTTTTCTTCTTTATCCCTCCGTAGCCCCGGGTATCATCCATCTTCGCTTTACCACATGTGTTTGACAAGAGTTTATTAATTTCTCCTCCAATTTAAAAATGTCACTCACCAAAGACGTATCAGGTGTTGCCTTCTTTGGGGCAACTGAGGTAAACTCTCGCTAGTGAATGAGGCATGAAAGAAAGCATTCTGTTGTAGCTACTCTTCAGCTGCCTATCATATTCTTTGCACTGGATTTTTACTATGCCAGATCTTTGAACTGGGTTTCTTGCCTCAGAAATGACAAATGAGCTTAATCAATGCCGGAGGCCATGCTTACCCTAACTTGGGTCTACAGCCATGTGTAGGCTGGCGGATGGTTACAATCATCCTGCCATTTAACTTTTTCTGTGCAAATATATATATACGGGGCATGTATATCTATATACATGTCCCCACTACCTTATAATAGGAAAGTGATGTTTCAGAGATGGATGAATGGAGATAATTGATTGTCTATGATGTGTGTGTGTGTAGGTTAGTATTTACCACATTGTGAGTACCAGTTGTCCCTGCAATTGGATAAAACTTTACTTTTTAGGTTGTGGGGACATTTTTTCAGGTTTGCATATTTTTAAGTTAACTGCACCCACTGAAACTAAATGTTATATGTCAATTTACCATGTTCATGTCAGAATCTAATTTTATCTTTTGCCACAGCTTCTGAACATTGATTCCAGAACAAAAACAGTGACCAATAGACCTCAATGATTTAAAATCATTTTTTGACTATGGGATATTTTAGCTTCATTAGAACGTGTCCTCAAATCACTGCTGAAGGAAAAATATATCTAGTTTTTTAGTGGAGGTATATTATTCCTGCGGTGTCTATGTCCATGCCTGGAGGATGAGATCAGGTTTGTTTCTTCTGCTAGTGAAGCCTCGCCTTTCACCACCCAGAGGAGTACCTGGGTGGTCGCTCACCCCATCAGCCCAATTGCATTTCATACCTGGGAGCTGCTGAACACAATGTTCACCCCATTCGCTTGGTTTCATTTTCTGCAAAAAATTCACTCAGTTTAAAAATGAAACTTGTTTCAGTAGAAAAGCGGCAATAGACGGCTCTTGGCAAAGCGAGTCGTCACTACTTTGGGAGCTGATGGAGAGCTGCTCGTCTGCTTCTGTCACACCCTGTGCCTGCGCAGCGCAATAAGGCCAGCAGGAAATCGCATTTTTAGGAAAAGTGAACAAACCTCTAATACCGTCTAAGCTGAGGGAATATGTGCCATATATCAGATATGAGGGTAAGTAGTTAGACCTTAAAACTTCCATACATCCATGCATCCATCCATCTTCCATACCTGTTTGTCCTATGCATGGTCTCAGGGGTCTGGAGTCTATTCCGGAAGCAATGGGGGTGAGGCAGGGAATAACCCAGGATGGGGGCCAGCCCATCCAAATCGCAGAACATTAAGCTTTTGCCCCCTTTTTTGTCCTGGAGAATATTAATATGGTAATACATATACAATTATTAAAAAAAAACATTATTGTGTTTAAGGGGAACTGAACTATTGCTTATTAGTAGTAAAAGCAGTATGATTAAATGAACATAAATTTGAATGGAATAGAAACAAGCTTGTTGATTAAACTCTGCCACGGTGTATAGCTTTATACCCAGTCTACAGTTTCCCCGATTCACAAGTTACCTCATCTGATCTCCTAACACTGTGGCTGCCTGGATATTGTTCCCTTCTGTTAACGTTTGCCCTGGAAACATAAGTCTGGAAACGAGATGAAGAGGGTTCAAACAAGGCTATGCGGGCATATGAGCTGCTGTCAGATGCGGTAATAGGCTTACTGCATATAATAACTTTGTTGTTTCTATTCAAAATTAATTTCAAAATAGAACTGGCAAATGTTACAGTCTGTTTTACTGAGAACATTTGGAGATAAAAAGATGTTCCAGAACCCCACTGTTCAGTGCGATGTACATTTGTAATCAATGTATGTGTTTATGTTTTACACCCTCTCCAAATGATTAATGAGCAAAATATCTAGAGCATTTTTATTGATTTATGATTCTTGGATTCCCATCACACCTTAGGCTACATAAGAGTTAGTAACCTTGAACTACAGACAAAGAACAACCATGATTGCAAAGTCACCTCCACCAAGACTGCATTACGCTTATGCATTTAACAATCCTGAAACGTCTTTGTCGTTCATTCTTGTTAACAACTGCTGCATGTCCTTTCAGGCTAAATATATTATTCTAAGAATCTGCTTTACTGAAACTGTATGAAATTGCCTGCTATAGTAGCTTCTAAGCAATGATAATGAGCCTAAGAAGTAAAGTTAGTTTGGCACATTCCCTTAAGATAGATTACTGCTGGACATTTTTACAATTCAAATTTACTCAGTAGTACTGAAGGCTCAGCAGCTGGTTCTCATACACTGTTGACAATGTTGATTCTATTTACCGTCATAGAATTTTATATACCCATTGTTTACGGTCTGCTGTGATCTTGGGTTGCCAGACCTATAAAGTTTGTACCTTGCCAGGGGCCTTGATACCAGATAAGCTGCCAAGTGTGGCTCTTGCTTTTTTCTTTGCACCTTATGTTTAGTGTTTTGCTCAAATTATAGACCCTTAAAATGGATTTATGCAGAATCTGGCTAACATTACCACTCATAGCCTTTGATGTGATAGAGATCAATTCAACGTGAGTGCTAACACTGCTACACATGTAAGTACAATGCCAATGAGTGTCAATCAGAATGATTTGTTGGGGAAATTGGAAGTAGAAAGTGGCAAAGCAGATAGAACAGCAAATCCATCATAAATTTTCCCCGCATTTAATAGTTACCCTGTACGAGACCAGGTCATTGTTCAAGCGAAAATTGAAGGGCAGGGGAATTTCTTCAAAAGATGGCTCTAGTCAAGTCGTGGTGGTTTAAGTAGCAGTTTTCATAACACATGGCAGTTGTTGTTGATGCAGCTAGTGCCAATGTCATTGCTGCTGAGTGCTTCCCTGTTGAGACAACGATGTTCATGTAAGCAGGATGCTATTGAGCAAAAAACATGCTTAACTTTGATGGATACAACTGGTGGGCATCATGCAAATGACAAGGACAAGAACAAGCAGCTGGATATAAGGCAGAAATGAGACTTTTTTGCCTGGTGAGAACAATTTAACAATGGGGCTTGTGCTGATTCCCCGAGCTTTGGCTCCAAGGAGGTTATTTGAGGGAAAATCTTGCAGTCTTCTTAAAGGATAGTAAAAATGTAAGGATCGTAAGTGCTTGAGTGCATGAATATGGCAGTGTTATTGCAACTCAAGGACCATAGAGTGAATGGGGACTAAATGGCGAACTATTTGCAAGGAATAATTGATGAAGGTGACGCATCAACTGAACCATCCGGGAGTCTTGAAAGTGCTACTTTGCATGGTGTTGATAACACTACAAAGGCCAATGAAGAGCTGCCTTCATGAAAAGCCTAAAACAGTGTTTCTCAACCCAGTCCTTGGGACCCCTAAACAATGCTTGGTACAGGTGTGTTGGGAGCTGGCCCAAAACAAAGACCTAGAAAATTGTTAGGAACTGTCAATATGATGCTGTGTTTCAGTGTATGTTCTTCACTTCCAACTAAGACCTACAGATTTTAGTACATTAACATTTTAATATAATCTGAGATACTAATGCAGCTCTTTGTTTTGTATTTACATAAAAAATATGCCTAACCCTAAATTCTTTTGGGGAGAGAAGATGAATAACTGAAACAAAACATTTGTAACTTCGCACTTACTCAAGAAAGCATCACCTTCACTGGAGGAACAAAGCAGAGATGAAAAATGGGAGCCGGGAATGTTAGGCATGCAGATCTCGGTCTCCAGCACAATGGGTGGACCCCTCATTCCAAAACTGATCGCCAAGACTCACCATCTGCATCCTCCCATTGGTAGTGGGAAGTACTCGGAAGGTACCACTGTGGCCCACTTCCAGGGGAGCATAATTTATTCCAAACCTTTCTCTATGGTGTAGGTTTATATGCTCTCCCTCTGTTTGTATATGACATGTTTTAGATGGATTGATGTCCCTTGTGATGCCTTGTGATGGGCAAGCAACCCTGACTAGAACATACCCCACTCTGTGTGTTCTGGGACACTTTCCAGGCCCATTGTGACCCTGCACTGGATATGTAGTTCTGAGGAAATGAAAGAAATGAATAACTGAAAATTCATGAGAACAAACTGTATTCATTTTAGTGTCCCTTCTTTCACATGCCTTCTTAATATCCTGATCACTGCTGAATCTTTTTCAGCTGAACCAAGGCTGAGTGGACTTGTAAATAGATTAGGCACTTAAGTGTCCAACAAGTGAACAAGTCAACAGTAGCTCTTTATCAGTGACCTTAAAGTATTATCACTTTATGTATTTTCTCACATAGGATGGTACTCGTATCTGACCCACTGGTGCACTCCTCTATGAGAGATTTGAACCATTTTGGTAATTATCATATCATATATGTTGAATGGCAACTCAACCTTCCAATTCTCAGTCAATCTTGAATCAAAAATATGTTGTCATCTCAGGCAGCCATACGATGGAGGGAATAATCCATGTCATTAACTCATCAGAGCATGCAAACTGGATTGTTTTAATATTTGATATGCACAAGCAATGATATATCTTCAATTTATTTGACTGATAACAGTAGGTGGTGTAACAGATTAGGTGCCATTTGATTCACCTCAATTCTCGCTATGTGGTTGGTACACTTCCTAAAGATATTTGTTTTCCTCCACTAAGCCAGAAGAAATCCATAAATAACATGGAACGACTTCTGTTTCAACATATGATGCATCGGTTTTTTTTCTAGAATTTGACATGGGGCTGCGTTTTAAATATTTTTTCTCACCTGCCAGCTTCTAATATTGTGTGTGAAAAAACTGTTTATTTCTGTGTCTAGTCCAGACAAAGGTTATATTTTTACGTGGTTAAGGTTTCATAATTTTAGGCACTATCCCGTACTACATTTAGTTAATCACTGTAGCCTTACGCAACTCACCATATTTCACATTTTGTTCACTTCCTTCCAAATCTTTACAGATGAATATATCAATACACACATAACCAAACTTTTTTTTTTTTTATAAGAACCACACTTGTCTTAGTATTAAAAGAAGTTTGCAGAACATTACTTGAATGACTAATGTTCTCTATGGCTCAGGGGACTCCAACAAAATGAAAACCAAGCCTGTGTTGCACGCATATACTTACGAATTGTCATTTTTAGAGTAAGTACACAGAACACACAATAAACTCAGAAAAGAGCAGATATCACATTCAGGATTAATAAACCATTAGTTTTATTTTTACTGATTTTGGAGTGGCAAAAACACATTTTTAACCGGTTTAGAGAACACATAAATACAGAATTGAAAGGTTTTAAATATTAAACAACTTCAGAGCTGTGACTGGGATTGTAATACCTAGAACATGATGCTGCTTTTGCCTTTTGAAGCCTTGTTGTAACATTATGAACTGTTCAGTAACCAGGCGTCAGTCAACTCTTTGGTGCAGTGAAAATCTTGTGACATTGATTACAGACCTGTGAGACAGATTAGGTTCTTGCCCTCTCATGTCAAAACAGACCCAGTCTAAGCTCATAAAGTATTTTCCAGTATATGTTTGTGACAGACAAGAAAGGTACCCATGGAAACAAATCTCACTAAAGCCTTCTCCAAGAGCTCCTTCTCCAAGAGCAGTCTGGTCACACTTTGATATGACTGTCCCCAAAATGTGTTTGGCATAAACTGTGTCAGTCTAGGCTCAGCTGATGCCTCTGGTGAGTGGAAGAAGGCATATTTCACATAATTTCACATCATTTTGAAGCCAGTTTCTGGCAATTTCAATTAAATAATTGGCAAAGATGTCACTTATTGACTGTATTAATCTATTGTCTAATAGAAAATATCACCCTTCATTTTTATCACATTTTTCAACTTGGTAAATTACTTAATTCTATTATTACCAGTGCAGCCCATTATTTTTGCCATTTCCAACCATAATTTTAAATAAACTTTTTTAAGTGCCAGTTTATTTTTTACATAATACAGACCCTGTTAGCATGAGCCCTGAATGAAGGATGGAGAGCATCAGACCCCACACCCATCTTACCAGTTTTTCTTGAACTTTCCTTGCTTAATTTGTGACCTTGTGAGTGAAAACAAATCATTTCTAATGGTTTATTTTATATTTTGGGCTGGGAAGTAATCTTAATGTAACAGAAGACATTGGGATTTTTTAAATTAGCCGTGTTGTAAACTGTAAATAATGAGCCCTCTTTTGAATTATGGATATTATTTAGTTCACTTTGTGGGTTGGAGTTACTGGTTGACAGCCCGTTTTGGTTGAGTTGTGACCTGTTACGCCCATTCATTTTGGATCAGAGATTGACATTCTAAATCATCTTAAGAAACTCTGCTGTCTTTGCCAAAGTTAACAAATGGGTAATTTTATGAAAAGATTGGATTTTACCATTTTGCAAACATGAAATATTTTTAAAAAACATTTCTCTGATCATTTTATGATGCCAGAAAGAAAAAATAAAAAGCACGTTGTAGAATGTAAAAAGCAAGGGACCGTAAAGAAAGTGGATTCTTTTTGGTGTCTTTTTGGAAAAAGTTCAAAAGTGATCAAAGAGGGGGGGGGTCAAAGTCAAGGTCTGTTTATGGACAATGCATGTGTTAAAGCCAGGCTTTTTGTCAGCATGCACAGCAGGACACCCCCATAGGTCTGTTATTCGATTTCTGACATACCAAGTCCACGCTATGCAGAGAATGTTCGGCCTCTACTTCCTAATGGTGAGACGGCTATACTAGGGCTGTTGTTAACTGAAACAAAATAGCTAACAAGATATTCAATGCCCAGGAAGAGGGCGATTTAATGTTTGCAGGATAATGAGGTACAGGCCCGTTAATTCTGAGAGTGTCCCGCTGTGTGTGTGATGAGTGAAAATGGAGTCTGGAAGGTGGGTGGGCCTGGGGGGGGGGGGGTGCATGCAGAGCAGGATTCAGTCTGAAGGGAGAGCAGAGGAACCCATAGGGGAGCTGGGGAACATTCAGACATTCTGAGGGATTAGGGAAACAAACAGAGGAGCTGGGAGCATGCTGGGTACTAGGGAATGCACAGGAGAGGAGGGGAGCATATAGGGGAGCAGGGAGCACACTGGGGAGTAGGGAATGCATAGAAGAGTCAGGGAGCATATAGGGGAGCAGGAAGCACACTGGGGAATAGGGAATGCACAGGAGAGTAGGGGAGTGGCGAGCACACTGGGGAGTAGGGAATGCACAGGAGAGGAGGGGAGCATATAGGGCAGCAGGGAGCACACTGGGGAGCAGGGAATGCACAGGAGAGG
>JAODLC010000100.1:17567781-17584809 GCA_026781145.1 Hippopotamyrus pictus | reverse complement strand
GTGCCCGTTGCTTCCGGGATAGGCTCCGGACCCCCCGCAACCCAGTAGGATAAGCGGCTTGGAAAATGGATGGATGGTACCAGTACTAAACAGTCAGCTATCTCTGTGCTAGAAGGTAAGCAGCTAGGTACGGCATGCAAGAAAATCTGAAGTTGCAGCCTTTTGAGATTGATGGAGTTACTTTGGATGCCAACAAAAAGATTTCTGTGATTACCTCTTAATAGCATTTATTTTTGGTGATATGCACTAATTGGGATAGAATAGAGCATGAATGAGTGGGAAAACACAGAAGCTTCTGTACCAGTGGACCGCCAGACCCTACATCCGGAGGCGGATTAATCTTTTCATCTCCTGAGTGCTGGAAAGTATCCATATGAAATTCTTTTGAGTGTCTCGTCTAATCACTCACATAGGCGCCCTGCTATGTGACCTGAATTCCTCCCCATGTGGGACTTACGTAATTCCTCCATCAGAGAAACACGGTAAGAGGAAGCCGCCCTAAATATCCACTGCCCCTATTCCACCAATTACGCGTTCGGCTTTGAAGTTCGCGAAAGGTTGAGGCGTATGAAACAAAGACTGACGGGGAAAAAAAGAGAAAAATTAAACGTGATAAAGGGGTCCGCTTCGTAGGATTCAGGGCACATTAGCAGCCGTAGCCTCTGCAATGGTGGAAAACAATGGAAGAATCAGGTTTCTTGTTGGTACTGGCTTTTATATTCTAGAACAAAGATATATGCCATCTAATTTAATGCCCCTTGAAAGCAGAAAACAGGCTGGACATTCTGGGTGTGATTCACTTAACCTGTGCCTTACTAGCAAGCCTTTAACACCGAGTTCTGCTTTTCTCCTGGGTGCACAGGAGGCACCTATAGACCCTGATACCTGACCCAGACCTCTGCTGCAGCCGTGTTCTGACCCAGTGCCTGTTTTGGTTCACCCCCCCCCCCCCCCCCACTCCTGTCCCTAAATCAGGACTCTCTCATTCCCCTTATCACAAAGCTATGTTCACCGTCGCATCTGGATCAAGTGATCAAGATTAACGTTCCAGCATTTCTAGGGTCGTACATAGTGATGTTAGGCAGGAGAGTGAGACATTCTTATGGATAATTCTGCTAGGACTAACAGCAATAACTTGGAATGCATTTTGCAGGAGATTCAACTTTGATCAACTTTCTGCTTTACAAAGAACTTATGTTGGCATGAAAATACATAAATTATCCAAGGTTAACTGTGCCTCATGCTGTCAATAGGGGTGTTTCCATTGTCGTAGATTTGAAAAACTGTTAATGGAGAAACCAAGTTACAAAGCACCTCATATACTGCAAAAAAAAATCTTCACTTGCGAGCTCTTCTGGAGCTACTAGCTGCTCCTTTATGAAATACATGACATGGATTATTCACTAATGGACATATACCCTATTCACAATTTCACTTTGTCATCTTATAGAAAATCCGCTTTGATTTTGCACACAACTTGGAAACATACCTAGCGATTTGTTTTTCATTGTTTCCAAGTAACAGGGAGTGGTGCACTGAGAAGGGGGAAGAGCACCAGCAGGTGAGTCACCCTTTGTGTCGGATGAGGCTCGAGTGTTTATTTCCTATGCTGAAGGGTTCTGATGACTGTGTTCTTGGAATAATTTAGGCCTACTCATGCCATTAGATTACACTCATCCTGTGGAGAAGCATTTCTACCCTTGGGAGAGGAACCTTTCTAGGTGACAATGGGCCAGAGACAAGGCGTAACTTTGGCTGGAACACTGGGGGGGTTGAGGTCTCCACCCATTACGGGGGAAACATGATTATTGGGGGGGTTGTATTAGCTGGTTTTGATTTATTGGGGGGGCTACAACCCCCCCATCCCTCACGTAATTTACACCCATGGCCAGAGACAAGGCCGGACTTATGCACGGGCTAAGCTGGGCTGTAGCCCAGGGTCCGAGATGTTAGGGGCCCCAATTTCTTTTCTGGTTCTTATAGCAGCATTTTATGCTGGAGGTAGGGCCACCACAATGACTTTAGCCCATGGCCTCCAGCCCCCCAGGGGCCCTCAACCCCCAAATTCAGCCTGACCACCGGACACAAGTGGTCTTGTGAATGTTTTGATGAGCATATAAAAATATGCACCACGACTGTCTCAGTCTCCAAGTCTGATTTTTTTTTACATGCTCTGTCATGTTGCTGTGTTATTTGTCCTTAGCCTTTTTTGTAGATTACATACATTTTTATGCCGAACTGACACAGATTTATTTACAGTCTTCCGTGCATCATTTTTTGCACTCCTCTTATTTGGGTTTTGACTGCTGGATTTCCTTTAATCACAGAAGTATCCGGATTGCGTGTATGGCAAAGTAGCTGCTACTGAACCGTAGGTCACATTAATATTTGTTGTGGCTTGTTTTGTTACATCTTACAGTACATACTTGCAGACGGCTGGTTTGGTTTTCTCGTGTGAAAAGGTCTCATATACGCTGCAGGCACATGATTCCCAAGCAGAATCTACGTCATTTCAATGGGATGTAGGGAATTTGGTTCCAGTTGTCAATTACTTATTGCTGAGGCCACCCCCTTGATCAGATCAGTGTGCAACATCACCCCTTCAGAGCAGAGAGGTATGGAGGGATAGCAGATAGTTTATTTAATTACAAACCTCACTACACCTGAATAGATGGTCTTTATTCATAGAAGCCATTGATGAGGTTACCATGCAGATGATTCTTTGACTGCACGTCAGGGTTGAGGTATGTTTACAAGGGTACCATGTCGAGGATGCACATACTTGATTTTTCCATGGATCTAGAGTGGAGCAGCTGTTCTTTAAAGTTTTTCATTCCCAAGATCAGCTTTATTTATTGATCACAGACGTTTTGTAAATTTTCCTAACACTTTCCTAAGGAAAACTGTAATTAAAAGAAACACTGCTAATGAAACCAAGTTGTATAGATGTTTCAAAAAATGATTTTATTTTTAACAAGATTAGTTCTTGATTTTCAGCTCCACCAGAGCAAAGCTGCAAACAGAACGCTTCCCTGTTTATCAGGATCCACAACTTTCCACATACACACATTCTCCAAAGGGCACTAGCCCCTCAGCACGACACCCCCTGGGGGGGGGTTGATCTGAAGAAAACCCTTGAAGGCCTACTTGTGATGAAGTGAGAGAGTCCTTCATCTCCTAACACATGAGGCCAAATCTACTCAGTCTACAGATTTTTTCTTTGAAGTTCTATTTGTTTCCTACCAATCGCAGGAACTAAAGACAGAGAAGCTACTGTATTAAATCATGTGAGCGTGAAGGTGGGTTGACAACAGGCTAGACAGAGATTTGTGACGTGAAATATCTGCGTGAACTTGGAAAGAATAAGGTTAGACTGCAATTGATTATTCTTCATGTTAAGTGCATTTAGCAAACTGCAACTGCTTAGAGTTTTAATTCAATTATGTTTAGGACCTTAAACGTCATTAATCATTGAGAGCCGTTATTTTCAGTGGCATATAATACATTGGACTTGTTAAGTTTTAATAATGAACAATTGCTTATGTGAAAGAGTGGTGCTTATCACCCTTGCACTGAAAAATAATTTCATTTCTGTAGACGACAGATTCATAGCTTATAGTAAAGCATAATTATGATGAGTTGCTTGCAGATTCCCAAGTTTAACTTCAGTTTCCAGCTTCAAGTACATCAAATGGAAACAAAAACAATAGCTGTACATCCTTGATAGGTTCCTTTGCGGTTTCATACTTTTGAGAACTGTTCTCAAAGTGAAAATCACTTGTGCACACATACCCACGTCATAGCAATACAGACGTTCCCCAGGTTACGATTTACCTATTGTAAGGCAAAAATGTTGTAAGGCGAAAATGCATTTTAATACAGTACACATAACCTAACAAACATCATAGCCTAGCCTAGCCTACCTTAAACATACTTAGAACACTTACATTAGCCTACAGATGGGCAAAATCATTACCAAAAAACATAAAGCCTATTTTATTATAAAATAGCTGAATATCTCATATAATTTACTCAATAATCCACTGAAACTGAAAAATATAATGGAATTGGAATACCCATCGCAAAGTCGAGATATTGTATCACGGCCCATCTTAACCCGGGGAGCATCTGTATTCCTGCAATTCGCCGTGTGTTTATTCAAATCACCATCAGTGTCGACGTTATAGTTCATTGGGGCTCATTACACCTCTGAGCGAACTGCATTGTAACTGAATGATGTGAGGAAAGGAGAAGAAGAACTAGGGAATGTAGGGAATGTAGGGAATGGCCGTGTGGCTCCCCCAGATGATAATGTTCACAGCAGCATGAAGGCCAGCGGGCTGCAGGGACCCTGTGGGGGGACGGGAAACAGTGAAGGCTGCCGCTTTTTAGCTTCTTAGCTTAGCATGTGGGGGGCCCTCCCAAATGGGGGGGGGTGGGGGGGGAGGATCTAATGCAACGTTGTGGTGGAAACTTCTAATCCAGTCCTCACCATGACATCCTTCAGCACTGAAAGAGGTACAGCTCAACAGGAAGCCAGGTGCTGGAAACCAGATGCAAGGCTGGCCCAAACACGCCTGTGAAACTCAGGCACTGAAATGCTAAACTAACCTCATGTATAATTATGTCCCAAAACTGCACTAGAGAACCGTGTCTACAAGAAAATAAGTTGTTCCTTCGATAGTGATAATGTAGTTGTATGGCTCCATAGGTTCACATAAATTTTGTTGTTCTCTAGTAGCCAGTAGTTACGTCATGCGCTCCTTACAATCCCTCCACGGGGAAAAAAACGAAATGGCTTATGGGCTCTTCTGGAAGTTTTTGTTGCTCACTCTCTCACCTGTCACAGGCTGTTAGACACCGAATATTGTCCCACAGGGGACAGGAGAACTCATTGGCACATCATGAGCAGTTTGATTTGTAAATGTCACCGTCGCTATTAAGCAGAGGGTCCTATGTTTCTTCTTTATAGTAGGATTTTTATAGCCTATAGCTTATTCTCTGACTGGCAGAGCTGGTGCCAGGGGTAAAGCAGTGGCGGATTGTTTGCCATCTTCTTTGCACTGTGCCTCGCTTTGCTGTGAACAAAACTGTGAAATGATGTCGTAAAGCAAATGATTTAACTCCCAAAATGCCAAGACGTGTAAAAGCACAAGTCAATAGATGTGGCATGAGAGCACACTAAAATCCCACACCAGATTTCCCTATAGCTATGTTTAATAGCTTTATTTTTTGTTTGCTCACGAAGTGACCGCAGGGGAAGGCCAAATGTGCACACAGCCACGTTTGAAGCAGTGTTGGCCATTTCAGGTCCAGAAGCTACAAATCCAGACCATGATTTTGTTTCTGCCCAGCAGCTGAGTACTCTGTGACTGTGACTCCTTATGCTGAACTGGTTGGTAAAAACAAAATCCTGGTCTGGATTTGTAGCTTCTGAACCTGAAATGCCCAACACTGGTTTGAAGGGAGGTCCGTTTTATTTTGAGATGTATTAGGATGTAATTATGTAGTTGGCTGAACATCAGACATCCCAAGGAACTTGAAACAGCCTGCATGGAGTGATTTGGTGTTGGGAAATTTTTCTTCTAAATTTATCAACAAGTCTGGCTGAGTATGGAGGTGGCGAATGGGGCAGGTTGAAGCCACACAATCAGGTGTGATATGACTGTGAAGTTCTTTCACAACTAAGAAACCTGAAGGTGGCACAGTGCCTCTAAAAATGGATTACATAGGACAAAAAAACTATTCAGCAGAACAACTACTAACTCATAGCAGCTAGTCATGAGCAGACTGTCCACACTTGCTTTTCCTCAACACATTACATCATCTGGTTTAAAAGGCAGTTAAAAAGCCACACAAAGGTTTTGGTCAATCCCTCAGCTGCTCACGAGTGCATCAGTATGCAGCACATTTCAGATGCTCACTTCTCAAAATGCATCTCAAATGCACATGGGGGAAAATTCACCTTACCTGCATTTAGAATGCATGAAGAAGCTAACTAATAAAAAATCGGTATTGCACAGCATGCAGTTATAATAAATGAGTCATTTTGCTTATAATGCTATCAGAATGCCAGGCCGATTGCTTACTGTTGTCATCACCATGATTATTGTTGGCATGAAGATGCACGTCAGGGAATACCATTCACACACACGTGCAATTTTTACCCAAATAACCTCCTCTAAGGAATCTGCCATTGGGGATTTTGATACACAGAGCAGCTGCAACTTCCTCCAGGAAAAAAAAAACCAACAGAGGTATTCATTGTATTGGCCAGAATTTGTTCCTGTGTGCATTGTTGTAAGAGCGGCTGCGAGATTCTGGTGGCAAGGCGACAAACCAAAACGCTGAGACAACGGGACAGCCAGAGACATTTCCACTCCTCTGCAGGGCCAACGACACATGAGCCAGAGTAATGCAGATGAGGCAGTGCAGGACAGCATGAGGAGTACAGAACGAGGAGGTGAGGAGGGGCTTAGCTATGCCCTGCGTCAAGTTGAAGCAGGAGAGAGAGCTGCCTTATAAAACTAAGGTTTTTTGGTATCTCTGCATATATCTAGCCCATTTTCACGCTATGGATTATGGGTAAGTTGAGCATAATTAACTTTAAGGCATGAAATTACCAGTGTCAGTATGTATGTATGTGGGTGGCACGGTGGGGAAGGTAGCGGCAGTATATACACCAGCCACCAGAGGGCGCTCTTTTGGCAGAGGAGAATTTGGGTCCTAAAGCAACAAAGTAAACTGCTGTACTTTAGCATGGGAAGGAAGCTTGAGAAGTAGGAACCTTAGCTTATCTTGATTGTCTCAACTTTCAAAGACAGCATCTAGGGACTGGCTAATGATCGACTAGCCAACTGAATGATTAACTCGATTCAAAACAACAATTTCCTGCATGTTTCAGTCCATACTTCTATATAACATTTGAAAAACCAAAATGCATTAGTACAAAAGTTTCTTTGTATCTCAATTTATTAATTTCTGCTGTAATGTGATTTCAAGACTGCATAACTGTGTTGTAACACATAATTTTAACGCCTAATTACTTATGCTATCATATTTCTAAAACAACCAGGACATGTTCTATGGGAATTTAGCCCAATATAGTTTTGTTGTGATTTATTCAACATTGATTTGCCTTAATTGTTGGCATATATCTTGGTGTATTGGGACAGTACCAGTTTTTTCTTTTGCTGTGACCCAGGAATGGAGGTGGGCCACTCTGCAGTAGCAGTTGTAATAAACTGGGTCATAAACATGAAGCAGGAACTTCACTTTTATTTTCTGTGCGATGAGCTCACAACCTTTAAGAAATTACTTAAAATCTGAGCAACGATCTCAAATTCCAGCCTTGCAAGGAAGGAGAGCTTCTTATGTTGTTTGTCATGCTCTCATTAGTAGGAATCCATAGCTAACATACAGCATAGTGTGTTGTTTCCTGGTGTACTGCTCTGCTCACGGTTGTAATTGTGTTATTTCCCCGTGCGGTCCTCGGGGACCCCGGACAGTCCACCTTTTACTCCTTCCCAGACAGTCTTGCTCCCTCCCAGGGACTGGACTGGGAAACACTGATCTAGACTTTATAATCTTCTCATAGCACAAAGGAATCATGAGACATGAAGCATTACAAACCAGACTTTTCAAAACAAGTTTTATGACATAACGAAGTTGGGGAACAGAATGCATTTCAGGAAGTAGAATTCATTTATAGACATCTAATCTTGCTGATTTTCAGGAAATTGTACAATTTTTCTGCTCACAGTGAATGTAATACATTTTTGGGTTTAAGTGCCATATATCATCATATCTGGCTCTATACTTAATACTATATAGTGTTCTTATTCACTTAGATCACCTTTATTGATTTTCAGAAATATATCTTAATATGTATATATTTTCAAAGATTGCTGTAAGATTTTTGAAGGAAATAAATGTACTTGTTTTGGGGAGCATTTTGTGTTAAGAATGTTTATTATCAGTCAGGGTTGTGCCATGTGTGCATTGAGCAGTGAGTGTGTGAGTGAATGTGAGTGGACTTCCCCAGGGAGCTGACCTTATGGATGCAGCAATGCCTCTGCCTTCTTAATACTGGCACGCTCTTAATTACTGACCCACAGCATGGCGATGAGCAGGTCGCCCTGAACTGGAGGGCACAGACAAGCCAGAGGCTCTACCTGTGGAGGCTCTGCAAAGGAACACATCAAATTGTCAGTCCCCAGGACGTTTAATGGCTGAACGGCGGTGCTGCATCCTGCTGTGTGTGGAGCTGAGAGAGAGAGCTGGATGATGACTGACAATGAGGCCGCCAAGGCATTGGTGAAATCTGCTCCACCTTTAGTCCATCCATCCATCCATCCATCCATCCATCCATATCCCAAACACCTAGTTTCCAGAACAGAATTGCTGTGTCCCCTGGTATTCTTCTCGCTATTCAGATTCTTCTTTTATTTCATTATTTTTGAAATGCATTAATAAAGACTCATAAATCATAGAATCAGGGCTGGACTGGCATACCAGGCATTTTCCCACTGGGACCCCCCTGGTTAATGTATCTTGTCCTATCAATGTCCAGGGCTGAATTTTGATCCCAGACCAGCCCTGCACAGAATAAACAATATTTATTTTCTCCTTAATACAAAAACAACTTGCTCGACGGTGCTGCAGTGGCTTCTGTCATCTCCGCTGCAGACGGGCAGTAATGCAGGAGACGGTGCGGAATCGTCCCAGAGTCGCGGAGGCGGTGAATGGTGACGGTATCTGCCGGCTTGCGGAGGAGACGGGAGCACAGGCGTCCCAGCGTTACGGCCTTGAGCGGCCTACTGCTGCTGGACAAATGCCAGGAAAAAATGTGTCTCAGCGCATATTGTACAATTCAACCCGTCGGACACAAAGAGCACAGAGCTCAGTGGGCAGGCATGTGGGATGCTGGCGTGGGCCCAGGCTTCCACAGAGGGGCCCGAGACAATCTTCAGTGATCCTGCTCCCAAACGCAGAGCCATGATTCACTGCCTCCCAGCACAAACAGACACACGCCGTTCTAATGAAAATGAACCGAGCGGGCTGCAAGCGCGGGGCCGTGGCGGAAAGAGGCGGCCCGGAGCGGCGGAGGGACACGTCGTAAAACCAGAGCACGCCATCTGCGCACCGAGATACAAACAGCTTCCTCAAGAGGTGTGTGCTCCAGTTTTAGATGCTGTCATGCTCTTTTCAGCTATGCTGAATCAGTAACAGCACCCAGATAAGTCAACTGGACATCTAGGTCAACCTTCTCTCATAAACATGCATATGTATATATATATGACCATATAAATACGTATAAATAAATTCATTAATGTATTTCTTAAAGTAATAGTTACGGTATTGATGTTATTTTGTGGAACAGAATATATGGTATTAAATGATGTGCTCAGTTTTGAATGCTGCCCCATGAGTGCTATTTAGTAAATATGGCTGCCCCCACCCCCCCCGACTTGTGTAGACTAACTCAGACAACAGAGATGAAGGAGACATTGCCGTGAGCGCTTGCCTTAATGGTGGTGGGGTTGCGGCCTTTTTAGACACACAGCACCATTTTGACTCAACTAACAGGGCATGTGATTTGAAAAACGTGACGGCAGTCATGTGAGAATGGCAGCCAGACGTCGCCTGACGCCTCCTGACAGTAGCGTGTCTCCTGTGTGTACATGTGTATGCGTGTGCGCCTCGAGAACTTGCATGGGTGACACAAATGAGTCACTCAAGCTCCTGCGCCTTTATTTTTGGAATTATCTCCAGGCTTTTAGGAATATGCTTTGAAAATGAGGAAAATGTTTCAGGGGGTAATGACTGCAGGACTACCTGAGCAAAAGAGATTTACAGAAGCTGCTAAAATGATAGACGGAAGGCAGGCTTTCTGCCAAGGCTGAGGAGCCCTGCGATTCCACAATATCAGCTGTGATTCACACATAAAGACCTCAACACTGAAGCATTAAACAAAGTCACTAAGTCACATCCATAGTTATGCATGGATATATATGCACACCTTTAATTCTGCATTCTCAATATAGTACTTCTAAGATAGTTAAGATAACAAATAACAGTTAAGAAGTGTTAATGTCCTGCTAAGAGTCTAACTGTTGCTGAAAGCACATGGTCACAGTGATGGGGCCTTTAAATCACCAGATATAGTTATTTATGGGGAGGGTGAGATTAACTGAAATGCCACTCTGTTGAATGCAGCCCTGTTGGCTACCCAGGAGCTGCATGGGCATGTAGAGACAGTCATTTTAACCGTTAATGCAGTACCCCGATTTCCGTAAATGACGAATAGCTATAACTATGAAAGTTTGCTAAATTATTATATAGCAATGAAATGCTAAATGAAAATATAAAATGCATAATAAAGCTGATCAAATATTAAATATACACTAGCGGTCAAAATTGTGGAAGCACCTAGCATTTTTGACATTAAGCTTTAAAAAAATACTACACGAATATTGGCAGTAATGTTTATAAACAATCAAAGAATGTTACAAATATCATACATCGGATGATTAAATAAGTAACTGGAATAAAGTTCTGTGACTCTAAAAATTGGAAGTGTTTCCACAATTTTGGCCTTTAGTGTATAGCTATACATAATGTAACACTTATATGTATTAAGCAGTTCCTTAATGTGCTGGGACTCCGCTTGGCTTGTGACTGATGTTATAAATGTGCTGGGTACTGGTTGGGCATTAAGGGCAGCCATGCTGGCCATCCATGCCCCTTACTGTGACAGAGCGCTACGGAGGCCCCCGCTTTTTAAAACCCCGGCACAGCTGGCACCAAAGATGGAGTGAGCTCCGTCACAATCCCCGACACTATTTATAGAGCCAATGGTCCCCAGCAGGTCCAATGAGTCACCGTGCACCCCCCCCCCAAAAATAAATAAATAAATAAATAAATAAATAAATAAATAAAAACAGGAAATATATAAGAAAACTTGGGGAAAAAGCATAAGCCTCTTTAGATGGGGACTGTCTCCAGATGGTACAGATATATGTGGAGAACAATAAGTGGATGAAGATCCATCGCCTGCAATGTGCTGGATCTGCAAATGGCAGCAGGAGTGAATCGATGTGTGTCACGTACCCGGCCCGGTCCGGACCATGCTAATTATGGCTTCCGTGGCAGTCAGCGATGACAGAAAGACAAAGTCATTCACTGCATGAGCAGCCCCGAAATATTTGAGGACCAATTTAAATGTAAATTTTCCCATCGCTTATACTCCTATATATAGTACTGGTGAGCCAGTGCTGATATTCTTCAAGAAGCTGCTAGCCATTTCAGCTCTTACACAAGGAGAAATCTGTCCGAGGCACCCATTAAAAATGATAAATCCAGGAAACCATGTCGAAGGACCTTTTCACATTTACGGCTGAATCAAAGATTGAATTTGTAATGTTTATGTACGTATTTGATATAATAGTACCGCTTTCTTTTCATTAAAGATAACAGACAACCAGTATGCCACTGAGGTTTCTCAGCCCTCTTTGGAAAACAGGCACCGTTTGGGATAGCAGGCAGCGTGATTCTTAAAAAGGAGATGCACTAAGAAACCTTGCTGTTAAAAAATGTACTTAACATGACCGGCTCAATGAAAATATTTCACATTTTATACATATTTTACATAAAAATACACAAACACATACTAACATGTAAATATCGATTGTTTTAAAGAGGGGGGATGCATTTTCACCAAATGTGGAATAGTTGCTCTCATGAACTGTCTACAGAAATTCAGTATGTTTTAAATATTAAAACTTCTCCTTCATTTTTTGACTTTGACCGAGAACCATTTTCCTAGTTTTTGAAGACCGTGATAGACCCATTTTGGGACTAGAGCTCTTTTTCTTAAGAGAGAAGTGCCTGTAAACATGTAATTTTGATTCTGATATATATGAAGTGTTACATTTTATAGGTTTTGATAACAGACTTCACGCGATTCCTCATGCGTGTTTTCGCTAAATTAAGACATATGGCGCTGCAGTGACCAGTCAGCATTATTCCTCTTACTTTTGGGGCCTGTATTGAACGTTGTCCCATGACAACATCCCAAAGGACCTGGCTCTCTCCGGGATTGCAGAGGGGCCATATTCCCAGCAACAGCCATCTGGAGAGATGGCCTGCATGAATCATGAGATGGTAATATACTGCTTCATTACATAAGAAGCCTCCCATGTGTGGAAAAGCTTTGTTTGTGCGTGACTTTCATCATTAGAGACACGTTGCATCTCTTTAATTAGCCATTCGAATGTGTTGCACTGTAAGGGCAATTATTGTACTCTGCTGAGTTATAAGGATTATTTTGTTCTTTGTGTTCATCTGTATTCTTCCTGTGACTGAGGCTATAAAAGTAAATAGTCTGGATTGCCTTAACTACAGCTCTGGAAAAAATTAAGAGACCACAGCAAAATTTTCAGTTTCACTCATTTCTCAGTTTATGTTTATGCACCTGTGTAAAATATGGCTCCTCCCTGTTTCTCATTAATGAAGGGCTTCTTCCTTGCTTTATAGGTCTTTAGTCCTACTTCTAGGATCCTGTTATGAACTGTCCTAGCAGTGCACTTCACACCTGCACTTAATGCTTGCAATTCTTTTTGAAGGTTACTTGTCACCCTCCGATTTATGAGAAACTGCCGAATTAGTTGACGGTCATCTCTGGCATTAGAAAGCTGCTTCTGCATTCCACCTGACTGGTTTCTGGTTGTTCCCAGTGCCTCCTGCTTCACCTTGTTCTTATGTACTGCTGTCTTAGAAACTTTGAGCCTTGAAGCAGCCTGCCTCGCAGTGTAGCCTTCTGCCAGCACAGAAGGCAAAATGTAGTAGTTCACTCTTTCTTAAACTATTAATTAACCATAAACTAAGTGATAGTTACTTATTGATCATCAATACTCAATCATAACAGTTCACTATTTCATGCAGTTACTATATTTGTTCATGATTTGTACTTGAGTAGTAACTGAGTTACTAAATTACTTGTGCGCACTCAAGTAAAGTGTTACCAAAGTGCTTTATTATATTTTAAATTTAAATGTATACATGGACATATCTACAGTACCAATAACTTTTGTACAATTGCGGCATTGTATTATGATGCAACTCTAAATAATGCTTTCTCCTCTTCGTGTAAATTATTCAGATGTTTTTTTTTAAGAGTACAAATATGTCTCCAGTGATATGTCCTCTGAAGTTGCTCTGAGCTGCCACCGTTGCATATTGTGTGTGAAATGGCACTCACTGTGTGAAATATTTCATCACATTTTGCCACAAAATAGGTTATTTTCCCCCCTCAGAGTTTTAGGAGCCGTTTAGAACCCTGAGTGTTCCTTGTTGCCACTATTCCACATAACAGCCGCGAAACAAAGTAGCTGCTGGTAAAATGACGGATATCCAAGGCCAATCTGTTCTTGCAACCTTTAAGGCAGAGGTCTACAGGAAGTATTGGGTCTGAAAGTGTGCCCCTAGCCAAGGCTGGACCATCACGCCAGCTCATAAATCCTGGCTCGGATGCATCACCAGAATTGCCTTATGTAATATCTGTGCACTGGATGATAAAATCCTGAAAGCACAGTTTATAATGGACCATTCTGACATGAAATGTCTCTGTGGTGTGGGTTCAGCATGAATTCAATCTAAATGCAAAACTGGCTATTAATCATCTCCTTCCTCGCAATATCAACCATTGTAAAATTTGTGGATGTTGTCAGCCTGGACTGGAGGGTGACTCTTTGCACCCCGGGTTTACATTAGTATTGTGACTTCCATCTAACAGAATCATTTACTGCAGTTCCTTATACCTTCCAATGCACATACAGTACTGTGCAAAAGTCTTAGGCAGTCAAAGAAAATGTTTAAAACCGTTTATCTGGATAGTAAGTTTATATTTGCCCAGAGAAAAAATATTTGAATGCATGCAATTTCACAGTAACACAATAAAAACTAGCAAACTTGATCCTGTTCTTCAAAAGGTTACCGATATTTTTTTAGTTGATATGTTGCTTTGGTTCACAAACCATCAGGGGCAGCTCTGCCAGTCCAAGCATTTGTTAAATTTTACTAATGGCTCAATTAATTCATTAACTTTAGGTAAGTAACTTAATGAGGTATTGATTAGCGAAAAATGGTATGGAAGTAGAGGAAAAATACATACCCCATCCCCCACCCTAAATACACAGGACAGGAATCGTTGTTTTAAAATGCATGGCTAGGCCTAAACTACAGTACTTCAGGCCACAGAAGTAAAGAATGCAAAAAAATCCAGCAGAGAACAGCAGTCCCTCTCTCCCTGCATGCTGAGATTAGTATTGCAGGAATTCCTTGGGTCTTTCACGCAGCAATAATCTCGGCCCATTAGCATGCAGTTAGCACAGTGCGGCACAGTGACCCAGCACATCCGAAGGCACTGTCTGCACGAATGGTCTATGTACCAATGTGGGACTATGCACCAGTACCTGTGAGAATGCGGGACAATATACCAGTACCTGTGAGAATGCGGGATAATATACCAGTACCTGTGAGAATGTAGAATTATGTACCAGTACCCCTGAGAATGCGGGACTATGTACCAGTACCAGTGAGAATGCGGGACTATGTATCAGTACCCCTGAGAATGCGGGACTATGTACCAGTACCCCTGAGAATGCGGGACTATGTACCAGTACTAGTGAGAATGCGGGACTATGTACCAGTACCTGTGAGAATGCGGGACTATGTACCAGTCCCAGTGAGAATGCGGGACTATGTACCAGTAGCAGTGAGAATGTGGGACTATGTACCAATCCCAGTGAGAATGCAGGACTAAGTACCAGTACCTCTGAGAATGCAGGACTATGTACCAATCCCATGAGAATGCAGGACTATGTACCAGTACCTCTGAGAATGCAGGACTATGTACCAATCCCTTAAGAATGCGGGACTATGTACCAGTCCCAGTGAGAATACGGGACTATGTACCAGTACCTCTGGGAATGCGGGACAATGTACCAGTACCCAAGGCTCTCAAGCATCTTCAAAAGTTTGGAGTGAGATTACATTAGGGGTGAAACGTGTGTCTCACGGTCACTGTGTGTGACTTGAGAGCCCTGCCTACCGCAGTCATCAGATCTTGCTCTTCCACCTTGTCTGCTATGTAATAACATGCTTGCAGCGGGATCACATGTAACTTATTTTGAAATTTACCCGGAAACAACAAATGCTATTTTATGATTGGCTGATAGGTAGCTATTAACTCTGTATAACTTGAAACAGCTATGTACCTGGTGGAGAGCTCCACTCCATATGCCTGCGCTCGGTCCGTTAATCCCATATAACAGGATACCTTGGTGTGCCTTACTTCTCAGCGTGAGAAGCACAAAGTGTGGCGTGTGAGCATGTGAACTGGGTGAAATGCAAGTGTTTCACAGCCAACGTGTGAGACTTGAGAGACCTGCAGTATGTCTGGGAATGTGGGACTATGTACCAGTACCTCTGGGAATGCAGGAGCAGTACCCAAGCTCTGAGTGCACTGGAAGCTTGATAAGTGTAACTTTATTTTTTCTTTTAAAGTTCTTGATTAGGTGTTATGGACCAAAAGTCATTAAGTTTCATAAGCTTAAATTACTGTGAACCCTCTCCTCAAATATACTGGATATTACAGCTTTGAACCCAGCCAGAAAGGCAGGCTAGGAACAGCAGGTGCACTGTGTCTCTTTAATCCAGGATAATGTTTTGCTTTCCTCTGGGCTGGTAGACTTCTCTTTCCCGGATCACATGGTATTGTTATTTATGGTTTTTCAGCCTCAATCTTGTACAGTGACTGTTCATATTTGGTGGCGCCCAGCTGATCCATCACGGCCGTGTGAGCACATTGGCAAATTTGCAGGCACCTTTAAAGTGACGGTACGCCTTTATCCTTGCAAAGATCTGACCCTTGGATGACCTAATGCAGACTGCATGAGTTTTTTTCCCCCCAGATCTACACCTGAAGGATATTTGCCAGCAGGGATTTCCAGACTGAAGTCTTTCCAAACTCATGTCTGTATGCATCCAAAAGAGGCTCCTCCACACCTTTATCTCCCCGCGACACCCCCCTTCCCCGCATTATCGTAACAGCTGCCTTCAGCAATAAGGAAAACACATTTATATTTCAGAGGGGTGGGCATGAATTTAAAAAAGGATCCCACCAATTTCGGATGTTAATTTTGGTTTAATTAATCAAAGTGATTTTATGTGCATTAGAATAGAACTTTATGAGGTCTAAAAAAATTTCAATTCTATGACTGCAAATGGAATATTTATTTCTTAGTCATTTCAGTGTAATTTTCTTTTAAACGTGTATCATAAAATTAGATAATAGATAATATATTACTTGATTGAACCAAATGTAATAACACAGAAATCAAATGCAAGAGTGGACACAAAACGAACAAAAACATGCCATAACTTTTTTCCGTGCGACAAAAAAGCACTGAAGTCATTAAATGTTTCTCCTGTAGCTTACTGGGGGACAGCTGATGCAAACACATGTGACAGTCATAGCACAGTCATGTGACACTGGAATGGCATCTACATCATCAGCCACATTAAAATCGCTTCATCCAGACGGTGCGGAGTCACATGACTTGATCTCTGAAAGCCTGGGAAACGTGTACGTCAGTGTAATGATCGTCTGGTGAGCCGAGATAAAGCACCAGTTCAGAATGGCTGTAAGTAAGATGAATGATCACTGAGCCTTATCTACTCAGCCCAGTTTAACTCATCTTGAAGAAGCTGTAATGCAGCCCGGGATGTATTCATTGTTCTCTGGCACAGACACAAAGACCATAATATCATAATTTATATATGCCCTCGCACACACACACAAACACACACACCAAATTTTATATATCTCAGTTCTCGAACTCCCTACAACTCGAATTTCTTGAAAGTCGAACAAACCAGTTTGACCTAAAACTCGATCTGAATATCAGAAGTTGAACCGTGAACGCTGACCTAATATAAATTGTACGCGCCAGGAAATGAGTCACA
>JAODLC010000100.1:17553316-17567681 GCA_026781145.1 Hippopotamyrus pictus | reverse complement strand
TCTTACTTGAATGCCTTCTTCACAGACTGGACGATTAACCAAATAAAGCAGCACAACATTACAGTAACTAACAATAAGTAAACCACTAACTTACGTGTACTTTAATGTCAGAATTCTGACTTTTTTCTCAGAATTCTGACTTTAATGTCAGAATTCTGAGATTAATGTCAGAATTCTGAGATTAAAGTCAGAATTCTGAGAAAAAAGTCAAAATTCTGACATTAAAGTCAGAATTCAAATAATATTTTCATGGTGGCCCTAATCCTCTTCCATAGAGCGGGAACCAATTAATTGGTTTTCAATTATTTCTTATGGGAAAAATGCGATCAGAAATCGAACTTTTTAGGATTCGATCCGGAGTCCGGAACGGATTAAGTTCGAGAACCGAGGTACCACTGAATATGTAAAATCCCACAACATAACACAATTGACATACTTTGCCACCCAAGAGTTCAGCAACAGTGTGACTGTACAGTTTTCATGAATCTGCCTGCCAGCTTCAAGAGGAGACAGAGTGAGAAATGTCCATAATCCTTGAACGAGTTTAATGTCTGCAGTTGCTCGGCAGTGTAGGCAGAGAGCCATCCGCACTGGGAAGCGAAGCCTTCCATTAGAGCAGGAACACAGGCGGCACCCTAGCGAAGACTGTGAGTCATACTCTTTGACTGTCATATAGACAACACTCATAAATGTCACGTGCTTACCAGATCCAAAGGTTTACTTAACGGGAATGATGCTGCATTTATTTAGGCTTGTGACAGATTAGTTAGAACTGTTACTAGCAATAGGCTGACTACTCATTTTAAAAAGTCAGATCAAAAAGTAGAGCAGAAAGCAAAAGAACCTTGTCACTGAACACCCAAATATTTTAAAGGTATTAGCAGTGTTTGCCAATCCGGTCCTTGCAGACCCACGGTCGGTCCGTGTTTTTTTTCCTCCAAGCTCCCTGCCAGACATTGCACATTTTTGCTCCCTCCCGGGAGCTGGGAGGGAGCAAAAATGTGGAATGTCTATGGATCTCTGAGGACTGGATTGGGAAACACTGGTATTAGTATCTTACTAGAGATTTTTCCAATTAAGGTCACAGTGAGGAAGAACATACTGCAAGAACTGCTGATTTGCCTTGTGATGGTTGACAGCATTTCTATTCAGCTGTATTCTGGAAAAAAATACTCAATATTCTCTCTTCTGACTCACGGAGAGTTGGACGTATATGAGTCTCTATCACATTCCTGTGATTTGGCAATCAGCAGGAAAATGAAAAGAAATAAAATGCCACCAAATTAAAATAAGCATTCTGACGGTTACTGCATTCTGTACATTTTCATCATTGCGCTAAGTGACGGCTGGCAGTCTCTCGGCCGCGAGACCCATCAGCCCGGTGGTTTTTGTATGAAGTGCAGTGAATACAAACACGAGCAGGCAGGAACTCAGAAGTGCTATTGTTTGCAGTTTTCATAGCAGTAAGTCAGCCAGTGGCAATGTTTCTTCCCCTGCTCTATTAATGGACAGAGAGTGCCAGAGGCTCTTTGGATGTCTCTGCTTCTCACATTGGTGCCTCTTAAGATGGTGTGCAGCTCAGCTGTTTAGGGATCCGCACCCATGACCAGAAGGTTGTGATTTCAAATTCCGTGGCCGGCATAGTAATTGTAACACCACAGGGTCCTTCAACGTGGCCCCTAACCCCACACTGGCTGGCCCCGGTCCCTGACCCCATGGTATCCAAACCAGGGATCGTCACGCTGTCTGTACGCGGACAAATGTGTCCAAGGCAAAATGTTCTGACTAAGAAAAAAAAACCCATACAGGCTACGTTTTTAAATCCCGTCGGTGGTAAAAATTGCATTTTGATAGAAATGTCCGTCAGAATTGGCCATGGTATTGACCCCTGCCCCCTGCTTACTTTCGACAAAAGCACCTGCTAAATAAATCCATGGTAAATGTGGCTTTACAGTAGAAGTGAGGCAGGTAATGGGAGAAACACCCACATTGTCGAGCTCTGAGTTTTTGCAAGCTGCTGAACCCTCAGTGGCAGCAGCATTGGGGCAGCATTAAGACCCACTGGTGCACCAGCTCAGAACGCGCCCCCTATGTACACCTGGCGCCCCCCCCCCCCCCCCACCTGCCATGTAGAGAAACATGCACAGTCATGCAGCCCCACATGGGGGCCCGGGGACTGCCATCACGGCCCAGCAACACAGAGTATAAATAGTGATTATAGGTGCAGTCAGGTGCTGGGAAGAATGGCATCAGCCTTTTGTGTGAGGCAGCTGTTTACTTGGTTATCCGATGTGCCAGGTGGGGCTCAACACTGAAAAGAGAGCTTCGGCCCTGGATGTGGGGGCAGAAGCAAATCAGTGACTACAATGGAAAATGGACAAGATTTATTAATGTTACATCAGGTCTCAATAATAACCCATATCAGCAATAACACACTTTCTTGCCCTGTGAAAGATTCTTAGAATGAAATTTTATAACTAGAGTAGCTGCTATAACTAGCTTTGCCCCTCTGTTACACATCCACTTTCTATACTGCTAACAATCTGCAGCTTTGGCACCAAACAGTCAATAACCTAATCAATGTTCTGTTAGCACTGTCTGTCGCTGTGGCGGCAACTGCTCATTGTCTCATGCCAGGCCGATTTATACACACGTGTCGCTCGTTAAGCCTTTTTGAAAAAAGGTTTGATTAGCAGTAGCAACTATTAGATATTAGCCTAACACTTAAGCTATGAAAAATAAGCAGCATGTTCTAGCTTCTCCATCACAAATACAAACTTTGCCAAGCCCAAAAATATGCTACTCAGGCTGTAGTTGTAATATGGAGCAACACACGAAGCCCCGTGTCCACTGACATACAGTCTTAGGCAGTTAAAAGAAATGTCAAAAGCACAATAAAACACGAAAGCAGACAACAGAACCGAAAAACACAAGAATTTCCTTTGTTCTACAACAAGTTACAGATATGTTGTTTGATGACTAGATGAACACTGCTTCAATTCCTAAACCTCTCCTCACGGGCACCTCAGCCGTTCCATATATTTGTTAAATTTCACTACTAGCTCAATTAAATAATTAATTTCATTCATCGACAAGGTATTGATTTGCCAAACAAGGTGAGCTAGTCAAAAATTGCATGGACATATTAGATGGTTTCTGTAAATCCTGGGATGAGGTTTTGAAATGGCCAAGCTGACACACTTTACAGACATACAATCATAAGTTCACACCAACAAGAAGATCATTTATACATCATTTTTTTTAACTGCCTCAGACATTTGCACAGCACTATATACACACACAACCAAATGTGAGAACTGAAGAGTCACATGAAGAGCAAGTGGAAGGGCTTATGGCTGTCTGATACCTTCACCCGACTTGGCTTGGCTACAGCCCTTCAGGGATGTTAAACGATGCCTTTTTCAGGAGGGGAGTGCTATGGAGAGCCTAAATCTGAAACAGACACTTCTGCTATACTGATTTCAGCTCTTCCTGGGTACGAGTCTAATATCAACCTATTGACTTTGAAAGTGCTGCAGTACAACTAAACAATCATAATTGTTGTTCTGGGGGCTGCAGAGCTACAGGAGAGAATTTTAAATCCACAGTATTTTTTTTTAAGTTGCGGATTTAAGGACACTTCAAGTAAACCAGTATATCTCCTGTCAGGTGGCCGGTATTTTCCGACAGCTGCAAGCTGTGAGAGAAGCAGCTCTACTCCGTGTGGTGGGCTGCACTGTATAGAGAAAATCAAATCGACACAGTCGTGTCAGAAAAACATATATACTGCCTTCTCTTCAGGGCAGATGTGGAGGGGATGCCAGCAGTGTGAGCTGAAATGAAAGTGGATTGGAAGAATAAGCGCTAGCTTGGAAAATCTATTAAGTTGGTGCGAAAATATACAAGCAAACGAGGTCTAAAGTGTTATAGGGAACAGAAAGTAGTGGCAGCTGAGGTATGGAATGAGAGAAACCATTTAAACATTAGGACTACTAAGTAATGTGGAAGCAATTCAGTACAATTTCATTTCACAATATTAAAGGGGGGGAAATGGGATTACAAGCCTTTGTAAAGTCATACACAGAGATGTGAAGAGAATAGGACAGAGGATCTATAGAAATGGACGCATGGAGTCCTCACTGCGTTTGCAACACGTGGCATACTTTATGATCAAGGGTTATTTACATGGGAAAAAGCACAAACATGAATCAACAATACCATAAAAATACCGTATACTGCAAAAGATATCTCATATTATACAACTTTTAAAGGAAATGTCGTAGAAAGTAGAGACTGAACATGGCTTCCGCTAACAAGATTCAAAAGATAAGCATGAAATTTGAGCACCTTGTGGTTGGATGTATTCATTGCACCCTGCGCTCCAAAAAGGCCATATTTATTGAATGTCGGCCCCGTCACAGCGGAGCAAAAGCAGCGTCTCTGAGAGCCAGGGAGCCTGTCCTGCATATCGGGTCGAGGCATCAAGGCCCGTTCCCTCGAATACATTTAGAACAACACACAACAGAGGCCCAGCACTGCCGACGGCAGAATAAAGACCTTTATTTAGCCGTGCCAGGTGCATGAAGCCAGCCCACAGAACAATGCTCAGAGGGCTGCAGGGAGCCAGAGGAGAAGAGAGAAGTCTCTGTGTGCATGAGGCAGGGAGGGCTGCAGCCTGGGCCGCTGGCAGCGGAGACGTACGAGACTGAGGGGACAATTTACAGGTAGCGTGGAACCAGGACCCGGGAACCAGGGCAAGCATGTCCACACGATTTCAGGGGGCCGCCGCCTGTTCACACTCCAAAACGCAGCACATATTAATAGCTGATAAATACAAAGCGAGGCGGCCATGCCAGTTGTGCTTGTTCTGCATTCCTGGCATCCAACCAGGAATAATACATTTATAGTTATATATGCCGTTTTCTATGCTATTAAGGCATAAAGGCAGCAGGCAGGTCTTGTAAAAACTGGATAGAGAATTGGGGATGGGCTGCAGGGAGGGAGAGAGAGCTACTTAAAGAGAATGGAGGAGAGAATGAGATAGTAAGAGAGCTGCTTTCTGTGGACCTCAAGCTAGCACCTCTATCCTGAAAAAGAAGGCATCAAGTAGCGCCACTAAAACACTTCTATATTTGGGCGCTCATAAAAGTACACAGGGACAAGAGAAGGGCGTTCATATGACACACTATCCACACCCAGCCCTTGGCCAACACTGGTCACTCAAACATTCTCTCTCTCTCTCTCTCTCTCTCTCTCTCTCTCTCTCACACACACACACACAGAGAAACACAAACAAACACACATGCACACACACAGAAACAGAAATACACACACAGACTCACACTCACACGCACACTCACACACAGAAGCCTTGCTGATATGTGCTCACTGTATTACTGTAATACAGGAAATGGCAGGGTTGGTTTCCCCTTCTGGCTCTGTAAATACGTTTACTGTATATGTTTGAGCAGGTTTCCTGCCAGGCATGTGTACACATGTGTGTGTGTTTGCGTGGGCATGGAACAGACAGACACATCCTTGCCATGTCATCTGAAGCCTAGCTGACATCTACCAATGAATGTTTTACTATGCGTCGCATTTCCTCCTCAGTAGGAGACACTTTTAAGGTCCGTAACTGAAAAAATAGGAAATATGTGTAAATTACAGTGAGCCGTTCCATCCGCTGACACTGTGTCATTGCCCCATTGGCCGTGCACCGGAGCGCCGCCCCGCTGGTAACCGCTCACACTGCACCATTCATAAATCACTGTCAAATGTGCCAACGCTCCGGCTGCCCGGGAACATGAAGCAGCCTTTGCTCAGCATTTCATACAAGGATTCAAAGTGAGAAAATTCATTTTTAAGGAAAGGGAACACCAGAGGTTTACGGAAAACCTAACACAGGACATTTGCCGCTAAAAAAAAGTTATCATTTTAGCTGATACTGGATTGTTCCGTGCAAGAAAGAGCAAAGGACAACGTGAGGTTGGAGCTAAGCAACCCTGCCTCAAGGTACAGCTCGGTGGCAGGAGAGAATTATGCTCTGACTGAATTTTTGCATCCATGGTCATGCATTCCCATCGTAATTCAAAGGAGAAGGTACATTCAATCTGACAGCTGCACTTCCTTATTCATTGTGCTTACTGTACCTTGGGCCTGTATTACAAAAGTAAACTGCCACTTTATTCATTTTTGGTGCCAATGATACTTCCAAAGATAAACTACTGTACTCTGGTGTAGTGTTGTATTACTCAAAACTGGTTTCAAGACCACTTTTTTGCGGTCTTGGTCTCGTCTTGAAATCGACTTTATTTTGACTCGGTCTTGTCCCGGTCTCGGGCATAGAGGACTCGGGGTTTTATTTCAAAACCAGTCTAGACCGCTCTGGCAAAACTGCTCACAATACTGTGTTAAGTGATGTTAAAAAATGAGAAAGAATGTTGAATAAATAAGTTTAATATAAATGTAGTATAAACCATATTGTATAGTATAAACCACAAAGTTATGTGGGTGCTGTTGCGCGAATGTGGACAAGAAGGTTTAGATCAAACCTACAGTGAATAAGGACGGAGTCTGCACACCAGATGATGCTCCCAAATCATTTAATATTTTGCTACCTTATGTGACATTTAAGGCCCAATCCTGAATGTCTGATGAAAAGCTTGGGCCTGAAACGTCACATAAGGTAGCAAAATATTAAATGATTTGGGAGCATCATCTGGTGTGCAGACTCCATCCTTTTTCTCTGTTTCTGCTGGCCAGTACCCAGAGTTTTTCAGCTGACGTGTGTGCTTCCTGTTGGTTTTCACACTGAGACCAATTCTACGCCCTTGCATCATGCAGTAGCCATACCTGTGCTTTACTTTTCAAGAAGCATTTATATTGAAATAAAAAAAAATGTCCACGGTTCAAATTATATTGTGATACAAATTTAGGCCATACTGCCTAGCCCCAAGATGCTGCCTATGCTCCACATTTTATAATATGTTGTGTTATGTAGACTCAAACCTTAATCTGTTTCTGATTTTGACTTGGTCTAGCCCTGTCTCAGTCTTGTCTTGGTCTCACCCTGCCTTGGTCTTGGTTTTGTCTTGGTCTCGATACACTTTGGTCTTGGTAATGGTCTCAGTTTAGGTGGATTTGGTTACATCATTACTCTGGTGTGAAATTTACTTTCTGTGGAATGCACATTCCTAACTGTCAAAATGAACACATTCACCTTTTCAGCTTTTCCCTTTACGTAATATTCAACCTACAGTTTGTCACTGGAACGAGAAGAAACAACAAACTACCTTAATGTTTGTGCTGCATAGCAGGTTCTTGCATTAGTTCCTAAAATTAAAGAGAAAAAACAACTTCAGTGTGAAGTTATAACTAATAACGAGTTACATACATTTTATCCAAGCCCCAGGGCATTAAATGTGACGTTGCTACCCAGATTCTCTCCTGTTGTCATAATCAGGACTGTGTACGAACCATCTTCATTTTTGAATAGTTCCATTTATGTATTCCAGAATTACTTGGCAAAGCTTTTTGTACCCTGTCTGGGCATAAGTGCCCTGGCATATTAAACTCCTTTCTTAACTGTGCAGTTTTAATTCTTATGGGTGGTCACTGGTAGGAGCTAAGAAAGAGATTTCCATAGAGGACAATTTACAGTGAAATGCCTGTGCATATTTTTCATCATTTATATGTTATTGTTAATGCTAAAACTCATGTTTTATCAATTAAATGTCCGCCGGGATAGAGCAGCTTTCTGATTGGTTAAATGGCTTTAGTCTCAAATGCAGGCTCCTCCCTCTCCACAGCTGGGCACCGTGGCAACAGTGTCTTATCTCCAGCATCAACTGAGCTGGCAGGACCGGCACAGGGACAACCAGTGCTCTCTTACAGAACAGGAAGAGTGGGGTCAGAAGAATGCCCCGGGGCATGGAAATACACCTAATGTCTTAATGTTTTACACTACATAACAAGAGGTTTCTCATAAAGGAAACTGTAAATTAATTTGTTGAGAATAACATGTCTGACAATAGCATGTAACTCTATTTGCTTTTCAGTGCAGGGATCTTCCTACATTTGCATTCCATTTTTCAGTCTTTATGCTTCTTCAGGGCAGTGGGGACAATGTGGTGCCTCACTGGGTAGCAGTTGTGACCCCAGTCTTCCAGCATCGGGGGTTCTGATGCTGCCTCAAAAAAGTCCATGTTCTTCCACTGGGCCCACTGGTTTCTCCCCACAGTCCAGTTTAGGTAAAAAGATGTCTCTGAATTGTCCTTTGTGTGTGTTCCCTGCCATGTGCTCTGAGGTTCTTGAGCGAGGCCCCAGAATTGTTATGACCTTGGTTTAGATAAGTGGTTCTGGGAAAATTGATGGATTGATTACTGATGGTCAGACTATTTTTATGTTTTTGGTCTTTAAATTACTATTTCTCCCCAAACTCATGTCAATGGTTGGATGCTTCTTGCATTTCAATCTTTGTATCTCCATTTCCACCTAGACCTCTGTGTGATATTGCGGGGTGTACTGACTCCAGCAACAGTCTTCATTTCACCCAGCATTTACTACTAAAGAGCTACAACACTCTACAACTCATAAAGAAGGCATGTAAACTCTTTCATGTAGAATTTAAAAATCTCTGATCACTACAGCATTTCTTATAGATCACAGTAAATAACTACCGGTTTCTCAGGTAAATACCTGTCTCCTTCATGAATCATTAACAGGTACTCACTTCCACTGTCAGTCATTTAGGAGGTAAGATTACAAGTTAGAATGCTCAGAGTTAAATTAGACACCCAACAAAATAAATAGTAACTGTTTGCACCATTGACTATTAAACCTCTAAACGGTCCAGGAGCCAGACAGATATTATTTCAGAACCAAGTAACCTCATCTTTCCAAGTTTCTATTAAAAACTTGAGTCACTTCAGAGATGACTTAACCTGGGAAAAATCTAGAAATAAACACTTTGGATCTGCTTAGTGCTGCTAATCATACTGTGACACAGTGGCCTGTTTCACACAAAGGACCAAGCATGCTGAATTGGGCAAGTAAAGACGTCATCATAGACACAAACAAAACCAATAAATATAAAGATGTGTACAAACAGCTCATGGTGGCTTACTTACAGGAAATTGTTTTTGGTACAAACAGGCCTGCTGGGTAGTGTAGTCTATTATCCCCAAACAGGGAACATCGTATTTCCTTATTTGGTATAAAGAAATGTTTCTTAGCTGGTGGGTCGATTTTAAGTGGGCTGCAACTATTACTCCAGGAATAATGTGGGTCCTGAGGCCAGTTCTGAACCCCTGGTACATGGGTTGAATTGAAGATGTGCACTGTGTGATCATAATACGAAAAGTGTATTTCAATATACAAATGGGATTGTTGATGTGTTTGGAATAATCATGGGAGTTTTCTTTGTTCCTATAAATCTGGGCCAGTGAAGAAGAGAGGAAGAGTGGAAGATACACAAATTTGCAGCCCTGATTAAGACTTGAGGAACTTGATGAGATTTAGAGAACTCGATTTTAAAAGAATAGCTGGGTTCTCGTTCTCATATATCCATCCCATGTATGGTGCATGTTTCAACATAGTAGCACTGTGTACCTGACCGTACACACAGTGTTATCATGGACATCACCTTTTTGTGAATACACTCACTGCCGAGGTTCCCCAAGTGAGTCCTTCCCTCTTGGACAGGCCCTTTCACAGATAGGATCTGTACACAAAACAGCAAAGTACTGTGCACTGCAGACAAAGTGGTCTTCTTCTTGTGCACCACTAAGACATGCCAGAATCAGGAAGCTCATTGATGATCCCTGGACTGTTTGTTGTACTTGAAAGGAGTAAGCTTTTAGGTCAACAGGGTATGGGAAATAAAGTTGTACTTATTAAGCCGGATTGGTAGAGTGCATTCCAGGGATCAGGCAGAGGGGTTACTGCCAGGTTCAGTTTAGCCTGTCTGCTTGGACATGCAGCCTCATGCAATTAGTTTGTGCAGCACCTATAGGAGACAGGTATTTACCTGAGAAACCGGTAGTAACAGATAAAGCACAAAATAATTGCCAAAATAATTTTTTTAAGGGCTAATTCAATATTTTATGATATGTAGAATCTAGCAGGGTTGGGGGCATTCCAGAATGCATTCATTAATTCCAGTGCAGCTCAGGGAAGGGAACTGGAATTGCGACTGGGAAAAAATACTATGGGGAACAGAATTGGAATTGAATTTGTTTTCAGGGAGATTTAAATCCCAACTCTGATTTGGATTGGAATTGACGAATGCATTCCAGAATGGCCCCAACCCTGGTGTGTAATATAAGATGTCTAAGGATAATTATAACAATGGGTATCATCAGTACAGAGGAATTTCTTTCTTTTTTTATTAATTTATTCTTATATATTTCTGCAGGGTCTAGGCCAGCCTGTGACCCAAACCTGGATAAACAGTTAGAAGAATGATTGCGGGTGGATGCAGGGGCAGATTATCTCCTCTGGAGGCCCCCCAAGCAGGCCACCTGAGCTATTTTTTGGAGGTGAAACTGAAACGAAAGAGAATTAAAAACAATGCAGCATCAATAATTTTGTACTGTAGAATCAATTGGGGATTATATTCAACTCTCCCATTTTACCAGAGATAGGGTGGGGCCCCTGATTTTGCTTGGTGGGACACGATTTTGCTGGGACCCTAGCCTGTACCCTTGAATGGCCTATGTATTATTCAGCCACTGGATGGATAGATATTTTTGCAGTAATTGTTGAACTTTAGCTCATGGCTTCAGATTTATGTTAATAAACAGATTTTATGTTAATTAGAGGCTTAAGTTTATGACAGTTCCACGACCAAGATCTGCTTACAGCACCTACCACATGATGCTGTGAGAAGGAGAAATGAAATGAGAGCTGGGACTGGGACAGAAGCAGGACTGCAGGCGCTTGGTTTTCAAATGCTACCGATTTACAGCAGCTGCCCTCTGGCAACAGGATGCAAGCTTTCTTTGCGTCGTTAGCATTAAGCGAAATTGTCGAGCTCAGCAGCTACGTGTTGATGATCAGAAACAAGATGATGCAAGTCGAACGGTGGCATGTGACATTTCATTCCATTTTCCACCCTTTTGCATCCCGCTAATAGATTCTAGTACAAAAATTCAGTCAGTGTTTCACTGTTTCAATTCTCATATTATAATCTTCAATTGCCACAATTCATTGCCATCATCAGCACTGGGCCCAGGGTGTTATCACTGAGTAATAGTCTTTTTAAGAGAAACTGTTTTCCAAATGAAGTTTGTTTTGTTCTTCTGTCACACATGCAACAGGACGAGTGGAACTTCGAGAAAAATTAAACATACACTCACATCCCTGGATGGTGTCCACAGCAGGCGTAACAAGGAACACATTGTACAATGATCCAGCGCCAGGATGCCTGGAAAACACCATGGTTCCTTAGGGCCAGGCTGTTTACAGAAGATTCCGGCTTAGCGTACTGCTTCATTAGAACACCCTCGTCACCGCGGTGATGACACGGCATGCTGACGTCTGCAGAGAACCATTTGCTTTCACGTCACATGCCAGTGGCGGAACGTTCAAAGTCATTCCATGGGGCTGTTAAATTTATCGCCATCTGCCAAGATTGCCACTCTGTAGACCCTCAGAATCAGTGGTCTTGTTTCGGGGTCGGAATAGGCCCCGCTCCGCGCGCTGTGGGGCAGGATTTTTCCGCATCACATGTCAGGTATTGCTCCCAGCAGCTCCACGGTTACAGGTTAACTCCCCGTTCCGAAGAAGCAGCAGAGCGACTGGAAAAACACACGTGCCTGGCATCCCTGACCTTCGCTTCTCCTGTTTCTTCCTGCTTACCGAGTCTGAGCTGAGGGAGGAAACAGGAACTCCAGGAAACAGATCATTCTGAAGTCAAATATTCCATAATACCATAATCTCCATAGTAATATAAGCAAAATGAAAGCTTGTATTTAATCTAATCATCTTTTTAAGAGTTGTCTTCCTCTGTTCTCAAGCAATCCATTTAGCATTTGTCTAAATAATGACAGGTTTCTGTAGACATTGTATTCGACCTCCACAGTACCTGTATGCATATTTTGCATGTTTTACTGCAGGTGGCTGATGTAAAAGAACACTGATGTTTTATAAATGAAGTGCAAACTGCTCTGGTGTGTCCATTTGTTACTTACAATGTGGTGCTGTGCTAGGTTTTGGTTCCTTATTAACCTCCCTCTACAAAGTCCAGAAAGGTAAGTGGACAGAGCTGAAGGTTTACTGTAGTCAGGACTGCAAAATTGCACCATTCAGCCAAGGGGTGGGTACGGCAAGCGGCCAATCAGAGCGCATGTAATCACATTCCTCTTCGTTTGATCACAGAGGGGCTGGGGCTTATTATTAGCTTTACAGCCCCTAACAAGCAGCTTGCCTGATCTGTGCTGCGACACAATTACTTTCGTTCATTCCGCAGCACTACAGCTGGGCATCTATGGACATGTGAGAGGTGATTAAAATTACCAAGAGTATAATCACACTCACTGGTTCCCTACAGGCACAACAGCAGGTACCAGAGTCGAATAGTTCCATGTTTCATAACCGCCCCTGCCCCCTCCCCCCGAGCTTTACACTGATTTCAACATTCATCTTTTAATGTGTACGCTTTTATTTTATGCAGATGATTCACATAAATTAAAAGCCTGATCTTGCGCAGATCTCTGCTGGCAATGTTACTTTTTCGTGTTGCATCGTTTCACAGTGGCTGCTCTCTGAAGTGAAAAAAATATATTTGTGGAAGGACAGAAAGAGCTGGATGTCTGAGGAGGGAACGCGGACAGCTGCTTCGCGAGTCACTGGATATCCCGTCGGCGGTAACGGAGCCGCTCCCTGCGAGCCTCCTGCCAGCCCTGGGGAGACCGGACTATAACTGAAGGCCGCTCATTGTTTCCCGCTAATTGAGAACGACGAGGGCCGGACGGCGAATTCAGGTGAGACCCGGGGGTCAGGCTCACAGAGCTCCCCAGCTGCTCCACCGAGAGACTCAGAAATGGTAGTCTGCCAACGGAAATGAATAATACAGGCAGGACACGGCGAACCGAAACCTGAGATGCAGCCTGTATTCAGAAGCCTGCGGACATGACGGCCTGCCCATCCTCTTCATTAGCTTTTAACGCCAGGGGAGCCTGCTGGAATTCAAAGGACAAGCCAGATTGTCCAAGACGGCAGACATTTCCATGTAATGTCACAATGAAGTCATGGAATAAACATACTCAGAGAAACATATGCAGTGTGACACAAATTCTGCCGCACAATTGAACTAGCTAAAATAAATATGAAGTATAGAGTGACAAGTGTTCTGAATATTTGTTTTGTTTTTGGAAGTAATGAGGGCGGGATGTTTTGGGAAAGACGCAGTTCTGTTCATCTGGATCACGGTTCAGTTTCTCTGCAGGTGCCTAAAACGTGCGTGGGAATGCCAGTACATTGATATATGTACAGTATATAGGTGAATCACTTTCTGCACAAGCAGACAAAGCAGTTTGAAACTTACCTGTGTTACATTTTCGGGACCAGTATAGATGAAGACTGTAACCATTTCTTGGCAACACTGAGCACCTGGAGAGTTTAAAATGTAAAGCTAAAAAGCACCTTTCACGCCTCTCCCCTTTATCAAGTTTTATTTGTCACACACATGAGCATACACAGTACACATGTGTAGTGAAATGCCTCTTCCACCTGCTCCCTGAACTGCACTCAAAAAAACCTAATATGATAATGAAACAGTAAATACAATTTAAATAACAATAAAAAAGACAATAAAATATAGATGCAATAATATAAATGTGTGTATTTATGTCATCCAGATGTAAAATGAGGAATGCCTAGTGACTGTATAAAGTGTGTAAAAGAGGTGTTAACTGTTAAATACTCCAGTATTCAAACAACTTGACAGAAGAAACTTGATCTCTCAGTGTTGGCTTTCAGATTTTATTAATAATCCTTGAATTTGAACATTGTATTAGTCTTGTGTTTTGTGCAACACTGAAAGACAGAAGCATGATGATACTATGCATTGTGTCAGTGTGAATGGGAGGCGTCTGGGACGTGAACCACATGACGTGTTGTTTGTATTGATGTGATCCACCTGTCTCTCACTTCCACTGGTGTCTTCTGCTTTTGTTTTGCTAGTAACCAAACCAGTAACAATTTCACCGGTTTTGTGCAGGTCAACAATTTTTTCCCAGGCACGGCTGGTACGGGCTTGTTTGCGGCTCAGGTGCAGGTTACCTTCCCTGTCTTCTTTTTCAACCACCATTACTTCCACCAGGTCACCTACTTTAATACCACCGGGAATGTCCCTGAATTCGTT
>JAODLC010000100.1:17530248-17553216 GCA_026781145.1 Hippopotamyrus pictus | reverse complement strand
GGGGGTTGCAGCAAGGCTTTAGGCATTGTCTTGCCTGCTGAAACACCAATTAAAGGTGTCGTATTTTGCAAAAAGACTCTTGTTGTCCTTCGCCAACGCCATCTAAATCCGAAAAGGGGAACGGCAAACGAAGCTGCGGTCCAATCACAAGTCCCCATGTCAGGTGACTGTTTGCCCAGCTGCAGCTTGGAAATGGTAGCATCCAGTGTTAGAACAAGGCCAGGTGCTTCACCACCGTATAAAGAGTGGCTCGCTGATAGCGAATTAGCCGAGAGCGGCCCGCTTGGAAAAAGACATGCAGATGAGGCATGTGAATCATAAAAAATATAAAATTAAAATAAGCCCCTGAATGTGAGGACGGCCTCACAGAGACCGGCGCTCAAAGGCTGCTGAGCAGAAATGCATTAAAAGAGTGAGTTCTCTCTCTCGGACTCTGTGTACACGCGGAGCCATCCTCATATTACCCGCAGCCATCCTAATTGTTTTCTCCCAGACCTTCAGCTACTTGCCGGCTGAGCAGACCTTCCTCATTATTCCACCTCCACATTCTAAACATCGTACTTTATTATCCCACTGTAAGGGATGCTGATGTCCTTTGCTCTTTTCAAATGGAAATAAGCAGAAATAATAATTGCCTATTCAGCCCGGGCTTCAACGGCTGAATCAGGCCTTGGCTATTTTGATGTGAGAAGGCTCGAGCCCCTCTATGACGCTGCTGGTGAGCCCGTATACCACCTTTCTACCCGGTACATTGAGATCCGAGTGTTTTTTAGATGCTTATATCTTTCTGATCTGCTTGATGGATATTTAATTTGCCTGCGTCAAAGCCAGCTCTTGGACGGTCTCTTGTTCTCACGCAGAGAAGAAAACAATTACTGCCCCGGCGTCCCTACTGCTTTCACAAGCGGACCGCTGCACTCTCAGCCTTGGGGGGGGTGGGGCTCTCTGACCTCCACCGCAGCAAGGGCAGCTCCATGGCAAGCAGGGGAAGCGAAGCCAGTTTCCTGAGGCTCCCAGTCTGACGTCCTGCCAGGTCTTCAGCTGGCTCCTCATAGGCCTGCAGGAGGAGGGCAGGAGGGGAGCGCAGCAGGAGCCCCTCCCCAAAAGGCCCGCAGGACGAAGAAGCTGCGCACAAGCAGACTTTCAGCATCTCGGTGGGATCCCTGTGGGCCGAGGGCCATTTTACCTCCTTTTCCCGAACAGCCCCTTTTAAAAAGGGGACTCTCACTAGGCTATTACTTACAGTCTTTTATTTCATTTCAGTTCATTCAGGTTTTTTAATATAATATAATATTTAACTGAATTTCTAATTCAAAATTAACGACAAACCACAAAGTAGAAAAAGTACATCCAATTCCCAGTGAGACTGAACCAAACCGCTGCCCTGCCTTCTCATAAACACCAGCCACATTCCCTGTGAGCGTCTCTTCCGCTGGAGGAGTGTGATTCTGCTGCTGTAAAAACAGAAGTGAGAACAATGTGTACTGTGTCATTTTCGTATAGATTTTTATAGGTTTAATTTGAAGATGGCAGGTCACCTTTTTATTGTTTGTTCCATTGCAAGAATAACTTAGCTAGCTATATCTTTATTAGCGTTTCATTTTTCAGATAAAGTCTGTTACACCTTTGAGTAATATTCAAAGGAGAAGGTTCTAAAAAAAAACTGCACACTCCTGTCAAGCTCTATGGCACCACTGAGGTGTTCAATGCACTGTGAATTTTCTAGGCCGGCTGTACAGACCAGCCAGAAGCTTGCACTTTTCACTTTTCATGCCTTATGCTCAGTAGATGAGCAAAATATATACGGCATCATTACAGCATCTTACATACGGCTGTCTCACATACAGAACTGTCCCGCTGACATTGCGTGCCACCTCCACAATAGCTAAAAAAAAACGTACAGCAACCTCCAAAAACGTATCGCTCAGCTGGTAAGATGCCAGCAGAAGTCTTCTCGGTTGGACCAGACCCACTGCTTTGACCACCCAAACCTCTAATCAAGGGAGACTGAAGCAATTAACCAAATGAGGCCTGGCTGCAAATCAATTTTTCTCCATTGCCTAGCTTTTATTTCATAGCAACTCTTGTCATATCAGCAACAGGTTAGACAGACGATGATGGATGCTTTTTTTCCCCGCCTTTTTCAATTATCATAGCGACACATTGCTGATAATGTTCCGGACGCTGAGAAAAAGGGGTAGATCCCGATGCCTGTCTAATCTAGGTGGCATTTTTCCTCTCATCCACATCATGCTACATCTTTAAAATTGCACCAAAGGAGGGTAGGGATGTGAATTGTATTTCACAGCACAGCTCACAGCACTGAATCCAAATCTGAAGTCAGAGAAGCATCTGAAAAAAAAAGCAGCGATTTGGCTGCCGTTGGATTCCCCTTCCTCAAGCCCCGGTGGACCCATGGGGTTTGCCATGTCAGCGGTGGGGCCAAACAGAACCCATGAATCATGATAAATCAGTTTGCCAATTCAGTAATTACTGTGTGAACCTGTAAAGAATTCAGTATCTATAAAAATACAAGTCCACTACTATAAATGAAATGAAACGAAAAGGCTTTTTTAGCCTGCAAAATGAACTACTCAGTTACCTGTAAGATTACCTGGATATAGCAGACTGCCGATCTGCAGAATAATTAGTATGCAATGTAAATACCTCGTTTTCACAGCTCCTTTCATGCTGCCTCTGTCCTTTCAGCCCAGTCGTGACGCTGGTTTGCTGTGTCCTTTTATACGCACCTGGACACATTGAAAGAAGTTGTGTGAATCCTCAACACGCGCTCCTGTCGGCAAATGGGCCGGTGTCACAGTAACCAATAGGAGGAGCGCCAGGATGGACTGGAGAGGTGCTGCATCTGCTCCTGCATGAGCCTCCGTGCTTCACCCTAGTGAGGTTCAAAAAGCAAGATGCTGTTTAGGTGACAAATAAAGTCATGATTACCCATGATTGCTGTTGATAATGTAATTAAAGAGAATCACTGGTCAAAAAATGCAGAACATGGATGAACTTATCTGGTGCTATTACAATCCAGAATGGCTATGTAATATATATAGCTAAAGCTTCTGTGACTGTAAATAAACCTTATTTATACTAGTATCACCCAATTAGCCCCCAAACTGAAGGCAGAGCTCTTAGTGTCTGGTCAAGGAAAAGCTATTTGCTCTTCTCTTTTGCAACGTAAACCTTGAAATATATCATTATAATCCCATATAATACGGTGGCCCTGGTGACTTGCCACTGGAAGGGTAGAGGTCTCTGAACATAGCATTTTGTCAGTCTTGACAAAGATTTGTGGTTTCATCCTTCACCAAGGGCATATTTCGAAGCCCCAAGAACCAGATCACAGTCCCCCCCCCCCCTCCAACTTCAAGAAATTAGGAAGCTGCTGACCACAGCAGTAATATCTACATTATATCACATTTAAATACCAATATAAAGGGAAAAGCTTTTGCAATTTATTCAGTGGAATCATTTTCCAGTCCTGGAGAATTATGAAGTACTGTTAGCTGTTTATCACCATCTGAGATCGCTAGAATCCCCAGCGTAGCCGCCGTGCTTCATGGGTAATTCATCATAAATCTACTCCATTTTGGCCCCTTGTTGGCTGCCCATGAAAGATGCTGCATGTATTATTATTTTGAAGAGTAAATTTGCTCAATTAAACAGAGCTGCGATAAGTAAACAGAGCACAGTAAGCATTCAGGGAGATGCTGTGATGAGCTGCTCGGGAGATCTCAGAGATGTGTGAGAGATCTAAAAGTGCACTGAAAATAAGCTTGGATGAATACAGGATAGAAAATAAATTTAAGAAATACTTAAGCGAAAATGGAAGTTGGGTGGATGAACAAAAATAGGAGGGATTTTTTTGTATGTGGTCTGCAAATTACAGATATAGTAAAACTTTTAAAATGCTCACAAATAAAGTTTTATTGGTGTGACACCTGTGAGGGTTTGAATCTGAACCCAGTTCTTCATCTGCGAAACTGCGCATGGCCTCCTGCTGATTGTACTCATCTTCCCTCAATTTCTCTGCTTTCCTCTTGTCTGTGGATTCAGGTGCGGCTGCGAATGGCCTCTCTGACCAAATGTGCTGCTTCAAATAAACCTCAACAAGAGCAATAAAGCGTAAATGACAAATGACTAAGGCTATTGTGATGAATAAACAGAGGGACCCACAGCCCTTACCAGGGCAAACAATGGGAAGGTCTATGATGGTGAATTCAAAACATCAAAAAAGTACTCTGTTTAAACATTTGTTTCCTGATGAAGGCTATGGGTTCCCTATGACCCTGTATGGGGTAAGCAGTTATAGAAGATTAATGGATGGATGGATGGATGGAAGGATGGATGGAAGAAAGCATACATACGATGGCACCACTACACACTTTATTTTCAGTTCATTAACCAGCTCACGAAAAACATTTGGGATCTGATGGGGCGAAAGCAGCCAGTAAATCTGTCCAGTGTGGTTTCACATAGTTTTAACATTTCACATATTTGCTGCCCATAGATCAGACAGCCTGCGAACACATCAACTGTAAAGGGCTGATGTCATGCTTTATGGTCCCTTTTTTCTATGTAAAAGACTGCCCAGGCATTTAAAAAAAGCAACAAACTGTGTACATATACGCATAAAAAACCTGGTTATATTTTAACTCAAATCATATACGTACTCTCATATGGGCTGTGCAACTAAAGGGCATATGAATCTGAATAGAGTTAATATAATATATCTGTATAGACTCACCTGAATGAATGTTATTATTTCACAGAAAGCATAGTTTTAAATTGCAGTGCATTTCCTACTCTTTTAAAGCAAAAGAAATTGCTTTATTTCAATGTAAAGAGATAGCACAAATTTGGCTGTTCGAGAAAATTATACTTGAGAAGCCTTAAAAATCCCAGAGCAGTGGTAGATATAAGAGTGGCTAATCCATTTGATGATCTCTATACATCAGAACATTGCACTTTCTAAGACACATGCAGCCACTGAAAATTAATGCCCATGACAGCAGCTAAAAATGCAAAGCAATAAGGTTATTTGTTATTATTACTTTATGCCTGGGTTCCCCAATTCTGGTCCTCGGGGGACAGTTTGCAACACAGTTTGCAAATTTCATTGCTCAGACATACCTATTAAACGTGGTAATTAGCTGATTAAGGTATGTGCTGAGCTGGGAACTCTGCAGACTGTGTTGGATTCTGGCCCTCCTGGATCGGAATTGGGGAACTCTGCTTTAAACTGTCACATTAGCTGAGGCAGGGGGTCTAATTCACCGAAACGGGAATCGCACTGGGATGATAGGGAAAAGAGACCTTACATTAATTCTTATTTTTGTTGGCCTTGCGTAGGCCAGACGGAGAGATTTTTTTTGCAACCTGACCCAGGACTAGTGTCCCCTCAGCACAAATGAGCTCGCGCCACTGCAGACGTGCTATAATCACAGTGCCGAGGTAAGCAAAGAGAAAGCTCCGGAAAGAGAGCGAGCCCAGCGGCATCCCATTCAGGAAAGAGAAGGACAGGCCGGGTCCTAAAAGCTCAGATTACAGGCCACATAAAGGGAGGCCTGTATCAGCAGGGCGTGCAGCATCGATGTTATGCTAAAGTCTCTGTTTTCACCACTGTTAGTGTGACGAATGCTAGCAAGGCTGGACCTCCCAATCTAGCGTGGACAGATCTGGATGCATAATGTTGTCCAGTGGGGTCAGGGTGGGAGGGAGAAACAATATCCCATTCAAGCAGGAGGGTGCATAAAAAGGCAAAGAAAGGAGAGAGTGGTGAGGGTGCGGGTAGGGAAGTCTTCAGAGATTGTACCATGCTTAGGAGTCAGCAGAATCATGTAAAACACCATGCACCATAACAGGCTAAACAATGACTGATTTAATGTCTGCCCTGAATTAGACCCCTATGGTCAAATTATGTCATGTCAAGTGGACTTCATTGTCATACCACCCGTGCACGTGAATGTGGTGCCATTAAATAATGGTTCCACAGGACCGGGGGTGCAACACACAAACAGCAACAACAAGGGTTTTCACAGTAGTAAAAGTGCAAAACCCAGGACAGTGCGAAACGGGGGGGACAAACAATAAATACAGCAGCCATATAACAGGGTAGAATAAATATAGCGGTATTACAGACCACTCTCCAGCTAGATCACATTTATTGTTTTCAATAAATATGTATTCAACTACTACATATTTTTGCTATTTTTGTCTGGCTGTGTCTAAAAACCTTTTGCTAAAGGTTTTTCACCCACATGATTATGATGAGTGAGAAAGATTCACAGGTCAAGGCTAGACCAGTGACTCCTGTCAAAATCCATGCTGAAATTCATACATCATTCACAAAGAAGATACACATGCACAAAGACTATAATAAGTACACAATCAAACATAAAAGTATCCACATGGAAAGCTCTACAATGACTAGAATAATTGAGTGGTTCAGCAAAAGTTTCCAGCAGACAGGCAGCATATACCCGTGTGCCTCTTGACTTTTTTCTAAAAAAGATGCCCGATGAAGGATATTTGTGTGTTCCAGTCCTGTGTTGATTGATCCAGTGAGCCATAAATAGTTTGTAGAGCTGGCAAAGTCCCATTGGAGCCTTGATTTGATACACAGAGTTCATGGGCCTGTTGGAGCCAGTCTTATTTAGTGCACGGCTGGGGTGCAGAGGAGAGACAAATTACACCCCTGGTGGTACAGTTATCCCACTATCTAAAAATGGCAACAGGGAACATACTGTACGGAGTATCATTGTAGAACCATCCCAGAATTAGTTAGAGAGAGAGAGAGAGAGAGAGAGAGAAACTGCAGGATATCCAGGATGAAATGGTACAGAAACGTAATGCATATAAATAAATGATAAATACTCTTAATCAGTGCCTGTGACAGTGGGCTGTGAGATTCCTGTAGAATTGTCGCAGGCTCTTGACAAATCCTCACCACATTGTCTTCCTGCTGTCCAAGCTGCAAATTGAGGCCCAGTTTCCCACAAAGCCACATTCTGTTAGTTTTTCCATCCCCCCTCCCCCCACAGCTGCAAATGTGCTGATACTGTACAGAAAGCTGCCATTATACATCATGGCATTTAAAAAAAAGAAAGACAAAATTCCTTTTCTCACAGACACAGCAAGTTGCATAAAGTCAACATGTTGCTGTGTTAGTTTCAGACAAGTGATGCTTTGTTTGATGTCACCATCCATCCACATTGCTATCTGGAAAGCAAAATGGATGCCTGATTGAAGCTTGGCTCAGCAGTCCTAAATCCTCCAAAATCGTATCCAGAAAAACCAGCCAGACTCCAGGGCCAGTTGACTGAACAGCTTTAGAATTCTCCGGAATCTATCCATTTGACGTTTTCATTCATCCGCAGTGAGTGGAATGTGTTCGGCTGACTCAGTATTTGTAGATTGGCCTAAGAAGTAGCAGGCCTTAATACAAGCAGATACAGCCTCTGATTTCTACTCATTTGTCTCTGAGATCTGAGGTGGAGCTGTAACAGATAGGATCATTTATGTGGGTCCAGATGGATTTACGGTGCCTGTGAAGATGAGAATTCCCCTGTTTTAGTGCTGCTATTCCAGTGCCTACCACTAGGGCAACCGGGACCCTGTCGTGTGGTGGTGGGCATCGTACCAGTGCATGCTCCCCAACCTGACCTGACCCGCTCACTAGGTCACCCAACTGCTCATTCACTTACTCATTCACATACATCCAGTCAACATGAACAAACCCACAGAAACCGACGGGGCTGGGGGTACACATGCCCCCCAATATTTAATTTGGATTCATTCATCCACCCAATAAATACTTTTTGTCTTAAAATATTAAGCTGTGTCCCCCTCCAATGTCAAATTTTCCTTTGCCGTTGAACAAACTCTTGCCATTTAAAAAAATACATTACAAAAAAAGCCTAAACACAAAAACAGACACTGACAAGCAAACCAAACTTCACCTTTCAAGAGAAAAGTCTTGTATATATTTTAAACAGCAACAATAACTTGTGTATCTCCTTACTCGTGCCTAAAACGTTTGCTCCAGTCTAAGCTGGCCCACACCAGTAAGGTACCAGTAAGGTAGGCTGCATTCTCCTGTCACTCGCTCCTGGACTCTGCTCCTGACCTCCTCTGCTACCTGCCCCCAGTACGTCTTGCAGTTCGCAGTTCAGTACTGCAACCTTCGAACCTCTAATACAAATAGCTCATTTCAGCAATTCAACACAACTAAAAATATATACCTTCTTACGAATTATTTTGGACTTTCTCACTATGCCATTCGTTATGTTGTTTTTAGTTTTAAATTTTGGTATTTGGGAAAATGTGTTAATGTTATAAACAGATCAGAGTGTTTTAGAGCATGTAATACTGACACAGTTAAGGTATACTGCCTTTAGCAATCACACAGTGCTATTGCTAGGTCATTTTCCAGATGAGGGTGTCAAACTTTCGATTTAAATCTCCCATAAAGAGTGAGCCAGAACATGTCTCTCAGTGCTGGTAGCAATGTCACCTTTGATACAAGGGACAGAAAAACAATAAAAGTCAATTACAGAGATGGATAGTTCAGTTCCAGAAAGTAAAAAAATCCAGTCCAAGATTTTACTTCAACCAGCTAGTCATAGTCACAGAGTACACAACTGATTGGTTGAGACAAAATCTTGGTCTTTACTTTCTGAATCTGAACTATCCACCTATAGCCAATTATATAGGTACTAGGCAACCATATTCTCCTTGGATGCTAGAACATCAATTATCTATTAAACTATCTTTCCTCCCCTCGATTAATTTTTCTCACTCTCTAGCCTGGTTAAATATTTGCTTCCTTCATTTCAGGACCAGTTCTGCATGCTACTGTATCTGCCATATTTTAAAGCAGATTTAAGGAAGCCTCTGAATGAGTATCCAAGCTGTTTTGAATGGCTCCTGTACATCATGGAATTCTGATAAAACGTACGGATGGAAAAACCATAATGTAAGGGAGGTCTGCCAAGGGCATGCTCGTTACCTGTTAATACCCCTGGAGCCCCCAATTTCCCATCTGTTCCTTCATGCTCTTTGAATTATTCCTTTATTTTCCGACACTGACGACTTCTTAGCCGGTGCAGATGTTTGCGATATGGGGGCACTTGGATATTGTCGTACGTTGCTTAGAAACCAGACAAGTTAGTGGGCGCTTTCGGATGCTGACAGTGGAAGACCGACTCGACTGCAATTCGACTGCAATACGAACAGGAGAAAATACTAATAGTGTTACTTCATCTTGGACTGGCTATCCAAGTCACCAGAACTAGGAAAAAGAGTAGGGCAGCCAGAGAGAGAGGTCTGAAAATTCAAGAATAAGAAGGCTACAGTACTGGACTGGGGTACAGGAGTCAGCTAACCAATCCTATATGATAACATATGACAATATTCACTATATATCAGTCTGTTCCAATTATGTAAATGCTGAATTTGCTCAAAGATACCATACACAGAAAAAGTCTTTAATATCCATCCATCTGCCAAGCACTTGCCCAGTACAGGGTGATGGCCTGGATTGCCTGGAGCTTATCCTAGGTATTATAGGGCATGAGGCAGGGGACACCAAACATGGGATTCCAGTGCATCACAGGGCACACAGCGACCTGTTATGATGAACTAACTTAGCTGTATGAGACCATTGTACCTGAAGGAAACTTTGACAAAGGGGGAACAAGCAAACTTCACACCCACAGAGCGAGAGGTGGCACTTAAACACACAACCCTTGCAGCGAGAGGCAAAGGAACGACACACTGAGTCACCACAGGTCTTTCTTAGCAGCATTTAAAAAGAACCAAGATCTCTGCACATCCTGCTTAATGGCCGCTGCTAAATATACTCAGCTTACCAGCATTCAGCCATAAAAACAAATACCCAAATAAAATGAATAAAGCGACCATTTAATCTACAGACATGCACACTTTTAGCAATAAGCGCATGCAATTAATGATGCCTTACATTAAAATCACTGTTGGCTGATGCCTACATTTTGGAACCGTCCTCTTTTTTGACTTTGTCATTATGACAGATTCCTGCCTGTAGCTACACATGACTTGGCTGTCAAGTGGTAGTACCTAAGTTACTGACAACCTGCAAACATTTTCTATTTGTTGCAGGGAAGAAGAAGAAAAAAGTTAAGTAGCTGCCTTTTGCAGTTATTTGTTTCACGTGGCAGGTACATGGGAATGGATGTTGGATTGTGAAGTGATCTCTGGGTGTAGTGGTTAAAAAAGCACATGGCGTTTTAGAAGGGGAAATTCACATCGCACACCCCTAAGAGGTTAATTAGCCTGGCGTGTTCTTGCCGTGCTGTTGTGCATCACTTTTCTGTTCTCAATAAACGCTCATGCTTCAGGTCATCTCTGAATAAACCTGTAATCACTGTCATTGGTTTCCTGTTTGTTTGTCTGGTGTGTGCGTGTGTGGGGGGGGGCATATAAAATGCCCCCACAATACTGGCTAGAAGAGCACTATTGTCCATATCCTTGGACACAGTCATTGCCATTCCCTCAGCGTGCAATTTCACCACTGCACACCACACATACCCACAGCAAAATTACCTCCCCCCAGTTATGTTCGATTTCTCTGGATGATGAAGTCTGGAGGATTCGGAGCTCCATGCTGGATTCGCCCTGCTTTTGCCACACCGCTTTGTGGGGTTCGACAGCGAGACGCAGCTGCGCGAGAGACGGTTCATTTGTTTTGCCGCGGGAGCAGCTTGGCAACGAGCGACGTTTATACTAACGGCCGTGTTCTTTAAATGGTCGTGACGCGAGCCACCGGCAAATTATGCCTTAAAAGGCACACAGTCCACCAGCTTCCATAACTCTCAAAGAGGATCAGAATATACATCTCTTCCTTTGCTGGATGTAATGTCGGGTTGTTGTTGATGTGTTAACCTTGCTAGTGTTTGACCGTTCGTTTCTTCAGCTAAATTCTAGATTAATTTCAGGTGTCTCTCGCCCAGCTTTTAAAGGCCATGGAAAAGTAAAGTCTGGTTCTAAGGCTAGGTGTTCTTTTTCAGTCATGCAGAGGAGACGGGGGTTTAGAGCAGCCGGGATCCATCCCCGTCTCTGTGCCGTACACAAAGTGTTTATCATGGGAGCCGGGCTGACTAACGTGCATCCGTGAACCGGCACGACGCTGCGGCCATGCACCGAACACGCGTCGCGGCACATCCGGGATACGCGCGGCAGCAGATCACGTAACGAGCGAGATGTCCACTTCCCCAAGGCGGCAGGGGGAGGAGGTGTCGGTGGAACGGAGCTATTCTCGGAGGCGGTGTCGCTCCACGGGCCTGCTTGCGTGCCGAGGGCTAAAGCTGGCGGGAGGCTCCGCCCACGTGGCGGCAGCCCTGCACGTTGGCTGGCAGCGTCGCAACTTGCACCCTCAGGAGAAGAAGTAATCCCCCGTTGAAAGCAACGACGCCACGTTCCTGACAGCTGCAGTGTCGCACGCACACACGCAGACGGCGTGAAGGGCCGTAGACTAACCATGACGACATAACAAGTAGCTACATGTGCGCACACGCAATCTGCATAATGGGACGCATATCATAGATGAAAGCGCCACCATCCACACTGACCGTGCAAATGCTATATGCCGACCTGCACACACCAGCTAAACTTACACATGAGTAGGAATTTCTCTATGTGCCTGCAACAGCTGGTCAAAGAATTCAAAATGACTGAACCAGGTAGAGGCTATATTTTTAACGGCATTTCCGGGGCAAATATTCACTTCATTCTATTGCATTAAATTTATATTAGTGACGTGCTGTTAAAACTAAATGTTCAAAAACGTGGACAGATATTTAGGTATTGAATGGCAAGTATCGTTCCTGTTCATGTTATGAAACATTCAGATGCAAATATCCATCCAAAGTGTCAACTCCTATATATATATGGATGTCCCTGAAATGCATGTCAAATCCCGCCACCCATTTTGACACAATAAGTGGGTGGGTTGACTTAGAAAGATTTTTTTTAGCATATACAGAAAATCATCTCACGACTCACAGACTGAGAACCACTGACATAAAAGAATGACACAGCAAATTACAATTCTGCAAATCATACTCATATAAATGTTTCTGGCCTACTATAATTTGTTGACAGGAATCGGATAGCTTCAAACACCCTTCATATGCAGCGAAGTGGCAGGTGCGTAACTGTGGGAGTCAGCCAGTATAAATCCCGAAAGCTGGTTATCCTCCCCCGACACAAGGGCCAATCAGAGTGTGAGAAACCTGCAGGCTGTCCGCGGCGCATGCCTGCAATGGCCCTGACCGCTAACTCTGTCTGCAGCCACTCTGGGTGCAGGCAGCATGTGGGAAGTTTTATGCTCGATGAGCCTCGGTTGTGGTAACATTGGAAATAGAGAGTGAACACCAATAACATGCCAGGCTGTGTGTCACATGACCCTGCTTAAGCGCCTCAGAATTCCCTGGCCTGCGGAGGTATTTAATCTGATGAACATGTTGACCTTGATAGAATAATATCTTTGGAGAGACTAAATGTGACCAAAGGAAGAGATGCAAATGTCCCATCTGTCTCAGTACCAGTGACAATTTTGTCACTTAACACATCTTGAGAAACAAAACCCTTAAACAGATCCCTCTTAGAACATAATCTGAACTAATTTGCTAAACGCTCTAAAATGTTCTCATTAGTCAAATGAAAACTCTCAACCACAGACCACTTTAAATCATTCATCCATCCCTCCTTCCATCATCCATACACCCATCCATCCAGCCAACTATTCACCCACCCATATATCTTCCAACTGTTTGGTCCAGTACAGGGTTGTGGAGATCTTTAAACTTTACAATAGTAATAAAACGGCGATTATCAACTAATTCCTGTCACGTTACGGAAACGATGGATGCAGGAGCAGGCGTGAGGATAAACGAATGAGGGTCATTTAAGGAACGAAACAGGGCAAATAAAAGCAGACCACATGACAAACAACTACTACTACTACTACTACTACTACCAAGAAGGGCAGCACTAGAGCACACACAAGCACACACTAGGGCAACTTTAATGACCAGACTGGGGAGCTCATGACTGGGAGGCACTTTATACATCAGTAACGAGGAAGCAGACAAGAGGCAGCTGAAGTGAGTCACACTGGGGATGAAACGAGAAGTAAGACAAATAAGTAACTTGGGAGAGAGAGAGAGAGAGCAAGGGGGGTTGGAAGCAAGGCATGACAATTCCTAATTTTTGTTTATTATCTAAGCATCATAATTGTCACTCAGTACCAGTTATAAAACTGATAAATACCTGAGTGATTCAGGTGAAAGGTAACGCTGTGCCTCTCTCACAATCCATGTTACTAATCACCTGGTCATAAGCCCAAGATCTTAGCCACTGCATGGTCATTTTTTGCCCTGTTCTTTTCTATAACACAGGTACTATTTATTTTGACTGTGACACATTCACAATACTGGATGTTCTCCACACAGCATTTTTTTTTTTTGCTACATAGAAGAATATTAGTCTTATGATGCATATTTGTAAGAAGGTTGCATTTAATTATACGGAAAGCTTAGTAAGGAATTGGGATAGGCCATTAAAATAACAAAATGTTAAATGTCACTGTGACAAATGAGCGATGGTTAAACCCTTAGAGTAAACAAGGCCTATCTTTGTATCTTGTGAGAAAGTTTGCATGTAGTCTACAAATTCTACACACCAGTGCAACCGTAAAGAGATTTTACTTTCACGGGTCTAGCTTAGATCAATATTCTCAGAATGCAAGACAGAATACAAATGAACAACATTATAAACCAGAATTTTAAGCTGGGCAAAACATACGTTCAGCTGTTTTGGGAAAACCGCGAACACTTCGATCTCTAATCCTACTGTGGCTCTTTAGATTTCAGCAAAATTGCAATGTATGTTTCCTCTTCCAATGAAAGCAATCACAGTTTGCGTTTATTTTATCCTCCCCAAACCCCCCACCCCACCCCACCCCACCCAGAATGTTATATCACTTCACCAGGCATCTTAGCTCATGACTTCAGTCTGCTCTCTAAAATTTACGCTTTAGTCCTTATTGCTAAAACTATATAAGGTTCTGTGGCTCTGTCGTGCTGATGATGGTTAATTGCAGTGTCAGGAAAACCAGGGCAAGGTGTCCTGATACCTTCACACAGAATCATTTTAGCAGACTTTTTGAGAAAGCTCTAGAATTCAATGCCATGTACATGAAATGTGTGTCCAGGGCTCGGTCTAGGCATAGGCAACTAGGGAGTAGCTTACGGCCCCCAAATTACCGAAATTGCGGAGGATGTGAAATAACGGTCAGTTTTCTTGGTAGGGGGGCCTCCCAAGTAAAGCTTTGTCTAGGACCCCTAAAAAGGTAGATTTGGCCCGGTGTATATATATATATGACACAACTGTGCCATTGATTGTCACCAGGGAAACTGCTACTTTGTTATAACACCAAAAACAAATCCGATATCAGCAAGTGTGGTTCTTCAGCTCTGTCAATGGCATAGTTTTTATCTGCGGGTTTCTGTGAGTTGCTACTGATTAAACAACAGAAATAAAGAGATCATGAAACGCAATTATACAAACACAATCACAACAGCTTATGGCATGGTAACGAAGATAAAATCAGTTCAACACAAAACAATACAGGAAGATTAATGCAGTGTCATGTAATGAATTTCTGTCTCATTTATTATCTATCTATCATTTCTCAAATAGATACAGACATAAACTGTAACTTTCCAAATTCTGAATTCAAATATGTAACAATAAAGTAATCGGTCTGGAGTAGTTTTGTTGTTTTTTTTAACTTTCTACAAATGAAAAATCAGTTCTCAGATTTCTCAGCAATGGCCTTCAGACCTTTGACACAGGGAAGACTTGTCATTCATTGTAGATAAAATCATGCACGTGCTTAAAAATAGTGTTTAATCTCAAGAGATCAACATGACAAGCAAGTTCTATGTCATTTGGTAAAGTTTTTGGACTGGAACTGAGCAAAGTGCTAAACTGTTGTACTGGAGGACTGGACAGTGATTACAGCAATCCACATTCCACTATGATCATGCACATTTCCATGGCAGAAGAAAAGCTGAAGAGTGTTGGGAACAGCACCAGTTGCCCTGTTGTGGTGACATCTTTGTACCTCTCCTAGCTTTTCAGAGTGTGGTCTCACACATGCTATTAGCATTTTTTTTTAGCACTGCTAATAATAAAAAGGAAAGACATTTAATACAATTTGTGATTTTCATTTGTTATATCATTATAGTTTTTAAGGAAAACTGAGGAGTTAAAGCAGAGAATTATTATAGCATAAGAACCCTCAGAAGCAACACGCTTCTGCTTCTCCTACAATAAAATTTCGGATGAAAACATAGCCCTTACATGGTCCATTTGCTAAACTCAGGAACAAAAACGTTTAAAAAAAAAAAACAGGCGGTGATAGATGACGAACGTTCGGCCGAGTCTCACGGAGCAGCTGACTGGAATTCCATTGTCCATAATTAGACAGAAATTCCCCTGCTATGAGTCACAGGGTGTTTTCCTACTTGCCTGAGGAGGGCAACACCAGTGTTCAGATAACACAACAATCCCACTATGGTGAACCGGACCAGGGGAAACAGGACCTGCAAGTGGATAGCCTTTTTCAGTAACCATTATCATTAACTGTGACCCAACAGGTCCTTTAGAAATAACTAAGTAATAACCAATACATCTACTCTTCTGGTGAATTAAAATAAAACTTCCCAGTATTGTTTATCTCATGATTGAGCACTACACCTAAATTTGTAGAGATTTCACAAAGATTTCCATATGTACGATTATACGTGACACCGTAAATACAGCATTCATTGAAAGATTCCATAGACTAAATTGTATTTCACTCCCTTTGACTATTTCATTTCAATACTTACACTCACGTGAGCAGAAGATTTCAGGAACTCTGGGAGAACTTTCAGGTCCATACCCACTCTCCATTATCATATGCTGGAACAGAACAATACCAGTGATGAAGATGGTCATAAACAATAGTCTGACTTATTCATTAAATGCTGAGCAAAATCAAATACAGTTGCTGTTAGGGATGCATACTTGTCTGCAATTTGTTTCAGCACAATGTAGGCATCAGATGTGCAAAGTTTCATAAAGGAAATGTATGTTCCTCCTGGGGCAACTGGTTGTTCTGCTAGTCAAAATAGAAATTCATGATTGACCTTACAAAACCTGTGCAACTCATTTTCACCATGACATGGAAAGCTAATTATATTGTTGAATCTGAAAGTAAATAACGCAACGTCAGTTGTGTGGACCAGTAATTGCACCTGTCCCTATCTGCAGTTCGGCAATAGTAAATTGCTAAATCATAGGCTATATTCCTCGCTTCGCTGTGAGCATGACAGTTGGGAAGAGGCTACAGTAAAGTTTCATTGGTCAGTAGAAGCTACTGTTATCTTTCAAAAGCAGCAGGAGAAAGATGATAGGAGAAATTATGTTGTAGCCATCTAGTGTAATACCAGCGCTTTGAGGCTGAAAGCTATGGGGAATCAACTGCGATTAAATTACATAGCCTAGGAAGATCAAACACTTCAGAAACTTTGGGGGAGGAGAAAGAAGAAAAGGCCTCCTTTTTTACCGGAGCTGTTGGGCAGAGAGCCTCTACAGCTGAAAATGAAGTCCATCAATATCACTGATCTGTCATGAGCCAGCCGACATACGTGGAAATTTATCCTGAGAACTGTGACTTTAACATTGACTGAAATAATCTTTACACCGACGTGTCCTTTCACATTTCTTTTCATATGAACTGGATTTGATATAATGTGAGAGCTTCTCTGCACTCCAAAAAATCACTGGCAAATGAGGCAGAGTGCACAGTCAATTGCCATGGCTTGACTTGTCCCTTCTGTGTGACAAACTATAATGTCACAACAAGGTTAAGGCTTGTGGCTTCAGTCACCATAACAGTACGGTACAGTGATGACTTCAGCTGAAGCATAAATAGCACTGTAAAAGCAGCAATATTATGTGGTATTTTATGCTTTTTATTTGTTCAGAAACAAATAGGGCTTTCACGGGTTGGATTAGCTATAATATAAAGCCCACTGGGAGGGATATGCATATCAAACAATATAAAACATAAAACAATAGAAATTATTAGACTAAAGAATACATACTCTCACAGTTTTTTTGTTATATGATCACTCTTTTGGCTTCTTCTTAGCTCGTAACACCAAAAATGGGGTGAATGAATGTGTATCTAATTTTATGAATACTCCAGACCAATGAACAACTTAGAAATCACAGTCCTTGAAAAAGTGATGGGGAAACCACATTCACACAGAACGTGTTCACGGCATCTGGGTAAAAGTTAAGCGTACTGCGTATCACCACATAACTGAAATTCCTTGGGGGCCCTGCGTATCATTCACTTATCGTCTTGTTTATTGTTTGGCCACCCAAGATTCTCAGGTATCATCTGCTGGAATTTGGGTGTGATCAGCAGCGCTGCATGATTTTCAAGTTCCTCCCAGAGCCATTTTGAAAATGTCCTCTTAAGGACATGGAAATTCTTTTATTCACATACTCAGAAGGACACCTGACTCTCTTTCATTTTTCTTGTGACGAGACCCCTGAAGAATTTGGGTAATGGAGGAAGCTGTTATAACTGGTACTTACGTAACATAACAGTATTGTTGGAGTAGTAAGGAAAACTACTGGAATACTGTTGGGGTAGTAAAGAATACTGCTGGAGTACTGTTGGAGTAGTAAGGGATACTGCTGGAGTACTGTTGAAGTAGTAAGGGATACTGCTGGTATTCAGGTGTTTCTATCCCCAGTGATTTATTTAACATCATTAAAACCTTCAGGCTGGCAAACTAATCAATAAATTTTTACTTATTAGCAAGTATTCCGTACATACTTTCATGTCGAATGAACTAGAAGGAGTAAGTGTAGGCTTAGGCTACAAAGTTGATCCTTGGACTATGCAGTGAAATTACTTGGCAACAGATTAAAGGTGGAGCTGATCAGAGTTATATATTATCCATGGAAAATACAGGAGGAATTCATTAAAACCTTTTCATGAGCTTCAACCTTGGGTTTTATTTTTAATATCATTGTGGACATTTTTTTACATTTTCAATAAACCATTGTTTACTTTCAATTGTCAAACAATCTTGTAAGTAAAGAACTATGCTCTTCCATGCATGCAGTATCAGCAACACAGGCTGTGCGATAACTTTAAAAAATTATAAATTAGGAACACATGTCATCTCTGCCTTTCATCCCTACTGTCCTGATAAAGTCTAAAACCATAGTAAAATATAAGGTTGTGAAACTCAATAGGTTTTCAGACATGGTTGACTTGCGGGGCACATCACACTTTTAGATATAGGTGAATATATGATGGATTCTGCCTTGAGGCCAAAAGCGAGTGAAAAATCACTTTTGTTTCTTCATCAACCTTGCCCTTATCATTTAGTTGTTTTTCAGAACTTACCAGCCACAAAATCCGGTAGTTATACTTAAAATCCAGCATGCACTTCCTGTAGATTGGTTACACTTACTTAGGCCTGAAATGTGAGGAAATGGTAGTCAGGGTATTATTTTTTTTTTATTCAAAAATCTGTGCCAATCCCACAGAAACCAAATTCATCTCAACGTCATAGCCCAGTGACACACCTGCAGTCTTAGCGTCTCTTCCAAAGAACTTCACAAGACTCACACCTACATCCCTGACTTTGTTAGCCAACATACCATACCATGGGCAACTGCTTAGCAAGACTTACACAACCATCTCTGAGAATCGCAGATTCCTCTGCAGGGCTGTGTACTTGCCACATTGCTGTGAAAGGAGATGGTATGCATATCAAGAAGGAACCCACCTTTCTCTGCATGTGATCTCAAACAGAGCCTGTTAACCACCTGATGAGTTATAGCCAGAAACATTGTGAAATGCAATATTTAAAAGGGACGTAACATTCAGCTTATAAACCTCAAGGGCTCAGGTGCAATACGAACATCAGAAATTAATTGTACAGCTGTTCAATACAGACAAATGAATACAACATTTATAAAGGCATTTAGCCAGTGGTATAGACATTAAAGATCCTTAAGAATGCACTGAAACAGCCACCTAAGCTACTGGAATCCAAAAACGACAAGCTGTGCGATCTGGGTCATCTGCTCATTTTCATCTTTGGCAAATCACAAAGAAATCAGCCATCGATACTGTAATCTTGGTACTATGGGAACGAAAGATTTAACAACCACAGCCACAGCTCCCCCAGCGAACAGCACATTTAGCTTACTGAGCTAAAGATCTGTGTCACCAATCTGATTACTGCCTTGGAAGTGGATTTACATGTGCTTCATTAGCACCGCTGTGCTACACCAGCCTATCCCTCAGACACCCAGAGGAATCTCAACAGACAGGCGCTACTTAGAAGTGACCGAGTCACATGGCACCAAAGTAACAGGCGTGGCCTGACTCAGTCATGCAGCCAAATGCTCAATACTGACAGCCTGCACAATTCTCGTAGCAGGAATTTTTTTTTTACTTCAGGGGTTCTATCCATTATGATGTGGACCCCAACCTGATCCACAAGCCCTGATTAACCCAAGGCAACAATCTCGCATATAGGTGATTGATATTTGCTATGACACAGCCTCTATAGCTCAAACACTGTATCGCTCAGATCCGTGGTCCTAGACTAATGATGTCATGTGTTTATCTCTACTAAGCAAGAGAACATGCTTCACATCTAAGTTCCAGGCGCTCTACTTTGGCACAACTGAGAACCAGTCAAGAGCTTCCATTATTAAAATTCTAGGGTTGATCCTTCTCAAGAATCAAAAAAACCGAAGTCCATACATGTGCACTGCCATTTCAGACAGCAGCCCTATCTTCCTCATTCGTACCACTGGAGCATAACTGGAAAAAGAACAACCAGCTACCAAACTGGGCCTGTTTACATACTAATAGTGCTAAGACTTTTGAAACTGTACTGCCTGAAATAGTATAAAAAGGATGGACAATGACCGACAGTTCATTCTCAGGGATATTCTTCCGTCTGGACCCTTATGCAAAACATCAGGAAGAGGTAACATGCAAATAAATCCTCTTCGAGTGTGAAGCTATGGCAGCAATCTGACAGACATTTAAATACAGATGGAAACCTAGACGGTCGACTTGATTCTCAGAATGAGGAAAGTCTCTAACGCAAACAAAAGCCGAAACCTGTGAAGAATGGGTCATGCCTCTGCCCTGACCTTGAAATCAGCACTAAAAGTGCCAATATATACAGTATGTGACGTCTTTCTTCTGGGCTGACCTAGGTCTAGAGTTCCTGGGATCTAAAGGCCTTTTCATTCATTCATTCACATGAATGTCAAACCCACTGCATTGTCATTTTTCTTGAACATCCCACAGCTCACAATATCCACAGCTGCAAGACCACAGGCGTCACACCACAGTATCATAAATCGACAAGTGACATTTTGACATCTAAGAAGGTGTTCAAATATGAAAAGCAGAAATCAGTTTGAACTATAGTGAATTTTATTAAAAAGGCCAGGATGCAAATATGAAATTAAAAAAAATAAAGACAAGCATATCATTTTTGTAGCATTTTAATACAAACTTAACAATATAAACTATTTCAGTCCCTCCAGACATGTAAGACGCTGACTCAAAATACTTTGTTATACAGTTTTTTTTCATCAAGTATTGCACAATGTAGGTACAAAATTAATATACGATTACATTTTGTCCATAATATAGCAAAAATCTTTAAACTCTTAACAGAAAATACAACTCTTTCAAAAAAAAAGCAAGTATTCCTACACTGTAATTCCACCACAACAGGAATATTCTGTACACAATCTTTAGAATAGTTGTTTTTAGATGGATTTATTCGTTTTACAATTTCCGTTAAAAAAAGAAATAACGTAAAGCTGCTGCAGCCATCACAGATCACTGGAGTAGTAAAAAGATATAAATGCAATACCATGTCGTAGAAACAATATATACTCTGATATTTTACAAACTCTGTACTAAATTAAATTATACAATTAGAAAAAAGACCAAGTAACCCCATTTATTAATGCCAATTAAAAAAAAAAAAAAAAAAAAAATAGCTAGGTCTTACCAACTTAAATACTGTAAGAGGCCGTAACTTGAGTTTCCCCACGCTTTGAGAGTATACATATACATATAGATTTGTTTTTCATTAAAGTAAAAAAATTGTGCTTGGTTGGCAAAAAGGAAAGGAGAACGATGTATGTTGAATTTATGTAACCAAGCCTGGACACTTCTGTATGACAAGTTTTTGGGAAAAACTAAAGGGGGAAAAATCATAATAAAGGGAGGACACTTGGGCGCATGCGCTTTGACTTCAATAACTATATGGGAGCTAATCTGACGTTTCTTTTTATATATTAATTTATTATTATGTATTATTAATCCACCCCATATCATTGCTGTTTACATATGCATCGTCACATATTAGTTTGCCATTACTGGCTGAAATTGCTGGTTAGAATACTGCATGTTGCTCAGGCTAAAGTTTAAGCCATCCATGAGGGACTTCTCGTTGAGACCACCATAGGCCGCAAACACGTCGAAGGCATTGTTGTACTGGAGGGGGCTCAGACTGAGGGAGTTGTCACCTGGACACATTGCACTGCTGTTGCCCTGCCCGGGGATGTTTGGAAACACAAACTCCTTTGCATTAGGGGACAGGGCTGAAGGCTTCTGCTGCTGGCCGCCAAGGCCGAGGCCGTACAGAGAATGCATTGATGTGGAGATGGCTTTCTGCTTCAGGAGGTTGTTCACGCTCAGGCCTATGTTAGTGGGTGATGTGCGCGCGACCTTGCCGCCGTTGCGCCCGCTATTCTTCATTTTGGTCGAGCCAAACTTGGTGGCAGCGAAAGTGGCAGTGGTGAAGGTCAGAGGCTGAGTGGAGCGCGGCATGAACGAAGGGCTCACGGCGGCAGACTGGCCAAAGGGAGGCGACGGCGAGCTGGACTCAGGAGAAGCCCCCACTGGGTCACTGATTGGCATGAACACCTGAGCCTCAGGATTAAAGCTGTTTTTGATCTCCTTGTCCAATTCGGATCCATTCTCATTATTATCATCCACATAGAGCACCTTAACAGGTCCCTTTTCACCAATCTGGTAGGATACCTCGAAAGGATCAATCCACACGCTTAGATCCTGAGGCAAGTTGTTGCGGACATCTTCGATGTCCAACCCACTCTCTTTGGCTGCTTGTTCCACAACTGGGTCCACTTTCTCTCCAACGTGTATGCATCTAAATCCAGAGCCTTTGTACGGCTTGTCCGGGTACCAGTGTCCCTCGTATTTCTTCTTCAGCTGCCGCTCGAGCTCCTCACCAAAGATATTCACACGTCGCCGGGGGAGCTTGTTGTACAAATAAGAAATAATAAAGTTGAGAGCTACTTGGATTTCAAGCTGCATAGCTGCTGCACGGCTGCGAGTGTTATGGTTCCTCTTTGTCTTGAGCCTCTTTTGAGTGTTGCAAAAACCTCCAAGGCAGCAGTGTTCAGTTTGCACCAGGCAGAGAAAAAGACGATACGAAAACAACAGCTGGCCGAAAAGGAATTCTCTCCCTCCACAAGCAACTGTTCTTGTTCCTTTAAAGAGGAAAAATACAAACATGCGTTACTTTCAGGCAGAGTTAAGCTAAAAGGAGGGTTACACATTGATTTAATCCATGTTGTCAGTATATACAATAGACAGTCGTACAAAGGACGCGGAATCCAGGTGGGTCATGTACAACGGTGTAGGAGAGAGTCTGCGATCGGGGGGACACACAACTTAATTTAATACAATGGTCTGTTTATTGGAGGGGTGAATTTGGCCAAATTAAATATTGACAGGGACACGTCCCCCCCAATTCCTACGTATCT
>JAODLC010000100.1:17495361-17526531 GCA_026781145.1 Hippopotamyrus pictus | reverse complement strand
GGACTGCAGGCCGTTATATGCTTTCACTGCAGTGTCAGGGTCATGACATCACTAGCAGGTGTGGCAGAGTTAAATCCCACATCACTGATTGCTGAGACGCGGGGAGCAGTAATGTGTCGACAATGCCTAATGGTGTGTGATATTGCTGCTCTTGCATTTAGCAGAAAGTTGCCTTTCAGGTATTTTCCCACTCTGTAGTCTACCACAGGGCATTCTGTGTGCTAAAAAGATCACAATAGATAATAAAGCTTTTATATCAGGTATTTTAAGCAGGCAGAAAAACATTGAACACCTAACATTGCTGCTGGATAGACTCTCGACCCAGCAAAGGGCTGAAACACATACTTCTGTGCCCAAGGTCCTTGACGTCATGGGTTATTACTTAACATAGGCCTCATAGTTCTTGTTTGCACAATAAACACACGCCTTGCATGGCCTGCTGTACGAGCTCCTCCGACAGAAGACAGTGAGGCAAAGTCAGCAGCCATCGCCAAATGGCTTCTTTTCCATTCACAGAATACTGGTATCTTGGGGAAGCAGGGTCGGGCCGCTGTAATTAAAGTCCCATGGTATTTCACCGCAGAGTCGTACCGCCACAATAACACATTAAACAGGCTGTTTGGACATATCTACACAGGCTGTTCCCTTATCCAGGGAGGGCTAATTTGCTTAGTGACGATATAATCAAAGCTCAAAGTGCAGAGGGAGGTGGCAGCTTGCGAGTTTATCTTTGGGCTCTGTAGGTCATGCTAGCAGCTGCCCCTTTCTGGCAGGCAGCTGTACTAGACCTCCATGGGCCAATGGTAGACTTGTTTGTTTTGGACATAGGCTTTATTTTATGTCAGACTTATATATACTTATATATATATATATCAAACATATTGTATAAAAACATTATAAGGGACATATTACTGACTAGCCTATTTTCCTTAAATTGATATGAGGGGAAAAAAACAGTTGATTGAATTTAATCTGATACTTTCCTATCCAGAAATAAAGCTAAATATAAAAAGCACCCAGAATGGAGGAAGAACCACATATGTATGCTGTAAGTTATTGCTTAATTGTCCAAGATATGCAGGCTGGTAATTTCGAGACTGGTTCTGTTGTGTGTTGGTAGCTATCAGGAGTTGTTTTGGACTATTTTGCAGTACTGATGCCAGGTTTTGAACCATTCTAATATGTTTCTAGTGAATAATAAATAAAATTCCTTCTGGGGTTGGTGGATGACACAATGACCTTTTTTGTGGGTCTCCATATTTCTTCTTTGTCTTCTATTGTGGCATTATTTTCTGCTGGTATATAAACATTTTATAAACTTTCTGTTTGACAGTATCTGTATAAATATTTTTATTTGTATGAGGAAAATAATAATACTGTTCTTGGACATAACCATTTCCAACTGCTTAGATTGAAAAAAGGAAAATTCTTTCTGGTTGTTGTTAAAAAGAACACCACAGCTATTACCAGAGATTCTATATAGAAAATTAATTTTAAAAAACCCTGCTAGTTATTTCCTAAGCTGTTTGCTTGTATCTGCATTTCTTGAGAAATGCAGCTTAGTCTGATCACACAAAATTTTCATGAAAGTTACTTCAGCTTTCTGAACAGAACTCTTGCTTGGATCTATCAGTCAGCACACAACTGGCAAAGACACAGCAACTTTGCCTTACCTGCTTAAAATTTCATTATCCAGGGTGCTTATTAAGTCCTATGTGATGTTGTTGATAAGTAAAATGTAGTTTAGTGTTAGATTCTAGATAATAATGTTAAATAACCAAATGTCTTTGCCTGTGGAATGTGATGACAGAGCTCTAGAGCGTTTTTGGTTCCGAGTTTGGTTTTGGATAGACACCGGAATTTACTAGGAAAGTTAGTGTATATCCATCTGAATCGCTCTGTAAGTCTAAATTTAAGTTTGATTGCTTTTTTTCTGACAAGTTTTCCTTTTCATAAGTGAAACACACAATGGTACTATTAGAGGTAACAGCAGTTACTAAACCTTTATTTGATGTCGAAAATTATTTTGAGATAAAAAAGTCTCTTCTGTTAGTTCTGGAGAAATGTGGCAAGGCATTAAAATGCAAAGCATGACCAGGGCCATAGAGGCAAGAAAGTAAAAACTGGCTATCAGTTTCAATGTCTCTGCAAACAGGAGGAGTGTGACCTTAACCTAGTAGGTTTATTAAAGTCACACACTGAAATGCCACTGAAATGAAAACACACCTGTTTTCCACCCCAATTTCCTTGCATACTCCAGCCCCCAGCATCTCTCATTGTGTCCTGCAGGCACCTTGACAGGTCTGTAAGAGGCGCTGTTTCAGACGGTCACCATTTCCTCCTTGTGATGTGATGATGGTAGCTTGGTCCCATCGGACTTAGTCACTGTCACCGCCAGCAGAGCTACAATACTCAGTGCGTACCTAAGAAGCACAGCTTGTATCATCCGAGTCACTGGATAGTCTATGCACCAAAATCTATAGTCAAATATGATCTATTCCGGTGCAAGCAGAGAAACAGCTTAGGCATGCAGTTTCAGGTAGACAGATTCTCCTCCAGAAAGCAGAATATCCACACACACACACAACATGTATAGTTAACTGTATCCCATTCATTGGTAGTAGATTGATTTGTGTGTCTCGGAAAGGCAGGCAGGCAGGCAGCGTGAAGGAAGATTTGCATCACAAGGTCTGCCTGAGTGACCCGCTGCCTATCGATTCATATAATTGTATTCGCAGAGATGTCAGGGAACCTAATGGCTACTGCACCACCGACATGCTATAAATTGCATGTTCTTGGCTGAGGGTGAGAACACTTTGTCAACGGACATCTCTCTGCTGACCTGTGGCGACTTTCCTCAGGGCGTCTTTTTCATGGTTGAGGGAACTTTTTAACTGCAGCAAGGCAAGGTTGCTGAAAGCAGTTGGGGGAAAAAACAGTGAATGCAGATAAATTAGTAATGTTAGATACACACAGTCTAGCTCTTGCAAAGTATTTATTTAAAACCCCCTTTCCTAAGTATATTTTTGAGAGCTTAGAAAAACAGCCCAAAGTACACCATTGAACACGTTTTACTTTACAACAACCAAGGGAAAGGGATAAGTTGTTATTGTTGACACACCATAGCACACAACAATGAAAAGCAGGGGGGCAGTTAATTCAGTACCCAGAGAGTAGTACCTTCCTCAGGGTAACTCAGTGGTACTTTGGTGACCAGGGATTCAAACCAGCAATCTTTCGATTACAAGCACACGTCCCTAATCATTAGGCCACCACTGCCAAAAATACTTAGCAGATTTTAATCAGCTGCAGAAAAAAATGGTCCGAAATCAAAATATGTTTCATGAAGTACATTTAAGTGTAAACTGTGGCTCCTCTATCCTTAGGCATGACCTACTGCAGGGCAAACATTTTTAGTAGAAAAAAATCCTCAATTACTCAAATCTGCATATCAGGCCAGTTGACCAAAATCATTTTTAGGGCATTTTCTAACACCTGGCTATCAGGTACAAATGGGCTGGATACTACCCAAGTTCTAATTACTACATGAACAGTAGGGTCTACATCAACAAGAGTCTCATGTTTCCATCTCTGTCAAATTCAGTCAGAGGAGTCGTATATACGGTCAGGAAATCACACCTAAGAGAAAACATTTCAGAAGATGTGAATATTTCCACTCATATTTAATAAACAGCAATGCCAAAAGAGATTGATTATTAGCTATATAAAAAGAACTCGTATGAAAAAAAATGATTTGGACATGATCCACCGAAGTTCATTGAAGGGAAAAATTTCTGCAAAGCACAATATCCTAGGATAATTATCCCCAGGCCACCAGAACAGCAGAACGAGATAAATTAGGTTGCCTTAGCATATTAACCAATCGATGAGGAGTGTTTTGTACATAAACAGATGTTTTGCAGCACACTTGGCCATGCCCTAGATATCATCTCTTTTCATCATAGTATCTTCACAGATTTAATGATGAGGGCCTGTCTTTGAACGGTGCTTGGAGGGCCACAGGAGCTGGGCTTTGGCAACACGCAACCGAAGAATGCAAACAAGTAACACCTCATATTATGCCATTTAAATGCTTGATTTTTTTTCCTAGCCATAGTGCAGAGCAAGGCATTTGCATTTGGCACCATGCAGAGTATAGGTACAGTAGGACAATGGATTGCAATAACACATGAACAATAGACTCATTTGGACAGAACAGATGGACCAGATGTGACTTGTCAGAGAGAACAGCAGAAATGTTCAGATTTAATTCCAGCTTAAGTCATGCGTCAGCACTGCTGCCCAGACTGCTCCATTACATTTCCAGAAACTCTTTCATCTCTTAGACCCTGGCCGGTTTCACACCTGTCTGGCGGTCTGTTCTACTGGCACTCTTTGGCTGATAACAAGGTGAAGTGTTTGCACCGTTAGCTATGTGTATTCCTAAAAGTTATACATCGTGCAAAACTTCCTTCTGTCTATTTTTCACTAAGCACTGGTTTTTTTATTCATCGAAAACTGCTCCATTTTGGTATTCACGTTAGTGTCACTCAGAAAAAGATGCTTTTTGTTGCATTTATATTTTGACAAATATAGATAGTATTTGTATATCTAAGAAGGGTTTAATATCTTTTAATATATGACATGCTGTACATTGATTTTTGATTTATACAAGACTAATATGTTTACTCTTTACAAATTAAGGAAAATAATTACATTTATTTGTTCAGCCAGTTTGCATAACCACATATCAATTGCAGTATCATGATGGAAAGCATGAAATGTGAAATAAATATATCACAATATAACATATAGTAGATCATACAAAGTTGTTAAAAAGGTTTTCTGCTATCATATCTAAAGTGTATTCTTGGTGCCAGCATGAATGAGAGCCCAAGGTTACTAGTGGATATATAGTATCTTGGTAGAAACATTGTTTAAACATTTCAAGGGACATGTTAGACACATTTTGGCTAAAAGTTCCAAGGCCTATCAAAGTGATTTTTACTTATAGATACCATCTAAACTTTGCATGGTATTTGATTTATTCATTACTTTTAGCAGCTTCAAAGCTAGAAATTAGACATAATAATTGTAACAGTTTACTCCCCAGTTGTTTTGCAGTGGGCTTACATTATCTCTTTTGTCACGTCAATGTTTTACTTGGCCATTTTTTCCTCTGTCATTAACAGGAGGTCACTGGTGGTGCAGTGGAAAACTAGCATTTGTTCCACACCTCTATAAAAACGCAGGTTCAGTCACCTGGTAGAGTAGCTGATCGGGGCTTTTGCTTGTTGACCACAGTAGGAATAAGCAGCTCTGTTAAGACAAGTACTTAAAAACGGGGTAATAGCTTAATTGATTAAACGTTGTCTTTTTGTAATCCTATCCTGTGTATTATCCCTGGTGATGAAGCAGAATTATTCCGGATTGTTGAAGGTTTCACGTGTTCTTGCAACGTCTTGTAATGCAACACCGCACATTCTCGCAGAGTTAGCTTATGGCTTAGCCAGAGATGGTGTTGAGATGTATAGGTTCCCCTCAGGGCCCTTGCCTGGATGCACAGCCGGAGCCCAGCATAGCTTATAATCGTGACGCTGCCACAGGAAGTGTGACGTGCCTCCTGACTCGGCACGGCGCAGGAGGACGTCTCCGCGCTTTTAGCGGACGCCGGCCCCTGAGGGAAGCGTGCTCGCATCAGGGAGAGGACGGAGCATGGTGCGGTGCCGTTTCTTGCAGTTTCGCAATGTCAGCGGTGCTATAAATGCGTTGGTGCTTGTGCTTAAAGAGAAAGGCCTGAGTACGCATTTAGGACCAGCAAGAGGGTGTTCGAGGTGCAGGTGGTGAGTAGCCTGAGGGCTCAGGGGAATGCAGAGCACCTAATAACTGCTTATTATGATACACTTCTTTTAGTAGCTACGTCGAGGTAGAAGACACCCCTGACACAGTAGGAGTAGAGTGAACTACTGTATGCTTCTCTACAGGTGTTATACTGAATAGCTCTATATTCCAGGATAGGCGGCTCGGCAAAGTGACTGAAAAATATTTCAGTAACTTTATGACAAGGGGAATAATCATTACTGTATAATAAACCCTGCATACATAATTCATTATTGTTTGTACACATATTTTATTTTTTAAACCTGGAGCTACAGTATAAGCGATGTTTTCCTATATAATGATATAATTTACTATTAGCCTCTTTGTCCTGTATACATTTCTCAGTTAAATACATTTGAAATAATGAAACAAGTCTGGAAAAATTGCTGACGGCCGTATGACTGAATTATTGGAAGATAAAATTAGCAATGGGAAACAGAAAAAAAAAAAGTTTTAGGGTTTTATGTAGAAAATGAAGCTTATGATGATGGAAATGAGAAATGCAGTCAACCTTTCAAAGAATAATTAGAAAGTTGCTTAAGTTATTTCCATGTCTGAAATAAGTTCTGGGGACCCAGTCAACACAGCCTGTGATGGCAAAAGTGTTTATGAGCATATTATGGCATCACTGATGTACAATGTAAGGCATGCAAAGACTGGGCCTATGATGCAAATTATTGTAGATAATGCTGTAAATTTTATTATCTTTAGAATCACTGTTACAGAAGAAATAAAATAAAATTGACCACTGTGGCCCTATCAGATCTGGCCTCCTAATCATCCCCTATATCTAACTGGTGAATTCTCTCCTGCCCCTTCACCACCTTTGCTACTGTGTGGTGAATGTACTGGCACAGAATGGCCATCCAGGTGGGGGGCTACACAGTGGTGGAGGTTGAAGTAGCTCCCCATTGGTTCTGTAAAGCGCTTTAGGTGTTTGAAAAAGCCCTATATAAATGTAGCTTTCATTCATTCATTCATTCATTCATTCATTCATTCATTCAGATGGTATATTGCCCTATTTATAATAGGGGTATATGTATTACTACTACTAAATTCAGACATTCAATACTAATGACTTTATAGATATCCATAAGCAAAATATGGTTCCTCTTTTTCACATTACCAAATGTGCAAAATGGGTTTTAAATGATTTAATTACAGTGTGTTTCATTTACAGTATTTGTTACAGTAAAGTCAAAAACAACCTTGCACCATTCGCACCACAGTCTGTCATCCCAGTATAGTAAATGTGAGCCCGTCTCGGGAGTCACCGCGGTGGCAGGGAGAGACCCCGAGGTCGGCGTGGAAGCGCCTGGCATATCCGCGCGATCATGACAATGGCCATCTGCGCCGTGCGTGACCCAGCCGCCGCGGAAGCGGATTCGGCAGCCAGCCGCTGCTTTGCTCCAAGGCGTGTTTCATCGCGAAAAAGGCAGCGTTGTGTTCCAGTCCCAGTCTGGCTTTGTTAATAAGTAGCTCTTTTCAAAGGTCTTTCTCAAACACACTTCCTCTCTGTAAACGCAGCAAATGCGCTGATGCTTAGCGGTGTCAGGAAAGAAATATGCTTTTCTGCGTATACTGTGTACTGCCAAATATCTACTGTATATATAACAAATATTCATTTATATGTTTAATGCATCTTATACTGAAGTCACTTCTACTTCAGTGGAAAACAGTTGACACGGAGGAGTGGGTTTTGTTGACGTACCAGACTAGATGGAGAATAGAAACAGATTGATTTTGTCAGATTTTATTATCTCCATAAATTTCATTGTTACCGCTTCCCTAAACATGATAATTGCAAGAATAGTACATTTTTGAATGAGTTACGTTGTGTGTATTCTTTGCAATATATATTTTATATTTATTCAATCTCATATAGGTTCTGAGTATTATTACAGAATGTAAATGGAAAAAAAAATATTTACAGAGAAACTTTGATCAAAAATACAAAAATAATAGGTATGAACACAGAAAACGTTTTATGACGTAGTATAACTACTACTAGATCAAAGCTTTATCTTTTTGAGTGCAAAACCACTTTTCTGACAGCAGCTATTTAGCCTTCATTACTTGAAAATAAAAATAAAGAAACAATTTGAATCCAAGTGGACACAAGAAACCAGACTCAGATGAGACGTCGGGCCAGCTTCATAATTGTTTGAAATGACATTTCCAGCCAAACTGTAGATTATTTACATTATTGCTAAAGGGTGCTGACTTTGAAAACATGCTACTGTTGTTGGGTAACACTGATATATTGTTTTAGGGAACCTCTCCATTAGCAACCTGTGTGTCTGTTCCCTGCTCGCCCCTGTCAAAAAGCACTGTGCTTATCGGTCAGAGATTCAGTAGTTGGCTTTGAATCTGTGCATCAACTAAAACACCAAAAATATACATCTTTCAGTAAAATGATGGATTTTTTTTCTTTTTCTCGAGGACAAATTAACTGAAAGTGAAGCATATTCCTGGCAGATACATAATATAAACCAGGTTGCTGGTGAAATGTTTCCTCTGCAGATGTTTACAAATGAGGCAGTTGAAAGGAGGTAGCCGGGCCAGCCACGTGTCCCCGCCAAGCGACTGGAATGTCATTAATAACAAACAGCCTTCATAATGGCTTCACATATGCTTCAGTGTACACAGCTCGTGCTCTTGGCTCCCTGAATTGGACGGTCTGGAAAGCCGATGGTTAACATGGCAGCATTGGGGATGGATCATGGTAAAAAGTTTCCACAAAGTAAATAAATGTGAATATTAAAAGATAAATGTACTTCTCAAAAGAAAAAAAAAAACTTAACATGTAAATATATATTTAAGTCATAAATATGCATCTATGGTTATTTTTGATTTATATTCTTGACAGAGCTTCTTTTAGATAAAAGGCAAAAATATGTGGCCGTTTCTAAAGGGACACGATTCCTACCCTGCAGTCACAATATGGAAATGAAAAGCCTCATAATTTAAATCGGTTCATGAATAAATAAAAACAGTTAATTTAAAACACTTTACAAAGGCTTCATACCATTTAAACCATTTCAGATTATGGTTTTGTTTGCATGGGGTGGGATTTATGGGACAGAGTTTATAATTTACTGTCATCTATTTTCCAATTGCTTCTCCAGTACAGGGTCCCAGAGAGAAGCCAAAGGGCATCTGGCAGTGGAACACCCTGAACATGCCAGTCAATCACACAATTTACATTCATTCTTTTATAATTTGCGGATTTTGTTTTGTCACTAAATTGCAATATTATGAATGATGAAACCTCCGATGTACACCTGGACTCCTGCCTTTTAACTCAGGTGCTGAGCAGATGCTTTTGTCCGATGTGACTTACACGGTGTTGAATACCACTCTCCATGTCTGAATGAGGACTGGCTGGGAGTCTCATCGTTAACGAGGCCGCCGTCGCCAAGCCAGCGGGTGGATGAGAGCAGCCGCCGGCCCGCATGGAGCATCGAGAGGCCCCCGAGCGGCGTGGAGGGCGGGGGCCCGTGGATGGCGGTAAGCGCGCCGGCCACAAGGGAGAGGTTTGCGTCTCTGCCCCCCGCAAAACACCTGCCGCCATAAAAACACTGAAAGGGGGGGAGGCGGCGGAGTCATGCAGTAGCCGGGGGTCCTACGGTAATGCGACACACTCATCATAAAAAGCGGCCGATCCAATTGCACTGACGTAGGAGCGATTGCCAGAGCCTCACATGCTCCTGCTGGCAGCGGCCTATTTTAGACAGCCCCGCGAAGAACACTAACGGGGCAGGAAAGCGGAGGGGGGGGGCCTGGTATGCTGAGGGGAGTGAGGAACGCTGACCGGGGAAGGAGTGAGGTAATGCTTAGCAACCTGTGCATTTATATAATAAAAGCAGAAGAATGGAGGAGGAGGGGCGGGGCTAACTGAGGCGGCGGCTACCGCTAACTTAAGGAGAAGCAGAAACAGAGGCAGAAGAGCCATAGGAAAGGAAGCTACAGCAGACTGATTTCATATGACTCAGAACGTGACCTCGCTGACTGTGTTATGCCAAAGAAGGAGGTGCGTACAGCTCAAACACTATGCTCCGGACGAGGGAAGTGCACATTACTAATGACAAGTAGCGTTTGCGGCTGGCTCGACTCACGCGGGTGGGCGAGATCGGGATCCGCGTGGCCATGCTGGTAATTAAGCCAAATAGCGACAAAATGGAAAGCGAGCACACCCACTTAGCTAGCAGCGGACCAACGCGAAAGGTGAGGTGACAGGACATAGGGAGCGCAGCGACGGATCAGCGGCTGGGTGAGAGGCCCAGCTCAGGAAAATGAACAGGGAGATTCATGCTGCTGCTCTTTGGCTAGCTGGATGCACAGCAGCGGAGAGAATGAAGCTACAGTCTGGCTTCCTGAACCTACAGTAGTATGGATAACATGCCAGGCCTTGATGGGATGTCCCTACTGAAGGCTAGTGGGAGTTTTACTTACATAAAAATGTTCAGAGGGAAGAATGAAAAATGATTGGTTCAGAGAGATAACCAATCAGATTGTAGAAGAAGTGGGTCCAAGGTGCTAGAGGAGGTGGGACCAAGACATCTGATTGGTGGGTCCTGCCTTCTTTAGTTGCTTGGACCCACCCTCTCAATAATTTGATTGGATATCTCACTGAACCAATCATTTTGCATTCTGCCCTCAAAACATTTTGTGCAAAACTCTCATGAGCCTACTGAAGAAGGTATTATAAAGAAATTCAGGTCAAACACTGAGGCAAAAACGATAATAAATTATAACAAAAATCCACAGCATTGTTATCTATTTAAGAGAGAAATATCTTGCCAAAGTGCAGCATTACTGTAAATCCAGGCAGTTGATGAAACTATAACGTTCTCTGGTCCACTTGTGGCCACTTGTACTTCAGCCTGTATTTTTGGTATTCAATCTCTTTGTCAGTCATTATTAAATATCTCTTGTATTTAATATAAATTCTGCTCAATGTAATTGGATGTATAGCCAATTGGCTGTCATTCATTAACGCATTGCAGGTTACTGAAAACAGGTACTGTCAGAGGAGAGTGTGTCTTCACATGGTAACCTTATTTTTGTATTGAGTATAATGCACTACACCTTGAGGCAGAGTTGTATTTTTAAACTACACTATATAATACCAACCCATTTCCACAGCTGTGGGAAGAGCATGCCACAATAAGATTTGCTCTCCCCCCTGCCCGCCCTGTAATGATTCTACACGCACGCCCGAACGCAGCTCAGTTATCTTAACTCCCTGGAACATTACCTGCATTGTAAGATGGGTGGGTTGAAGCCATTCTGCATTCTGGGACAGATCTGACGTCCTCATTTAACTCCAGAACATCTTAAGTCGGCGGTGGCACGTGAGACAGAGAGACGGTGTGCTCTGGATTCGGAGCTCCGTTTGCTTGATAAATACAGGAGTCCCTGTGGAGGAGACCTGGGGCACTGAGGGCCCAGAAATGCGGTCTGGTCCGAACACGTCCTTATGAATGCATGGAGTGTTTGCTTCTCCACACTCTCTTCTCTCCCTCCACCCTTTAATTCCTGATCTGCCTCTTATTAACAATGTTTTACTGCCACCTTTGCTGGACACGGTAGTGAAGGTCGGTCCCTCGAGGAAGAAGTGAACACCTCTATCAAGCCGCGTAATCTGCTCTGCATAACTCTGTCTCCTATGCCGTATATGTCTCCACACTCCTGTCTTCTCAGATTTGAACCCCGAGTTTAATTTCCTTGGAATGTGTACTTAGAATCAGTGTGAATCATCAAGATTTGTACACGTTACCTTGGGAACACTCTGCTCTACCTGGCTTGAGGGTAATGTCACTGATAACGTATACCTATAAATTCTCCACCTGTCTTTGTTCGCTGGAAACTTGCCATTCCATCAAGGTACAGACGCTCCCCTGGTTCCAGCGGGGTTACATTCCAATAAACTACCATAAAGCGAAAACGGAACATCGTAACCCAAGCAGTGTCTGTATTATTATTTGTTATTTAAATGACGTGAGCTGCTCAAGCCAACCAGTAGACTGGGAACACTATTGGACTGTTTCTCTTTAATATTAACCGGTGTGGTGTTTAATTGCCGTAATGCCGATTTGCTTTTGCATGCTATTCCGGAGAACCCCTCCGCTCCTCTCTGCTGGCATTAATGTGCACCCTTGTTCCAGCCAGTGCTATTTGATTATGCTACATGTATCTCCGTGTTGCCTGACTATGCTTGTCGCTATGACCTACAGCCGTCTCCTGCCGGCTCAGTATCAGTGCCATACAATGGAAGGAGAAAGAAAGATTACTGTCCGTTAGCTTAACAGTCACGTTAAACAGGCATCGCAGAGGCAATGCGTTTGGATTCGAATAAAACCTCACAAAGCCGATTACACTGCAAAGGGACAGTGCAGCTTGCGAGGTAGCATTAGGGCGCTGAATTGGTCCTGGATGGATTAAGGTCTGTAGCATCTAAAGAGAACATGAAGAAAACATTAATATGCAGATGTAATGAAGACGCACTTTAATATGACTGGTTTATGACAACAATAATTCAAATGTCAGGTGAAGCAACGGTAGCGTTGCATACACTCTGATTACGACTTGATAATGTGCTACATTGAGTGCAAGCAGAAATACTTTGCTATAAATTGTCACAGAACATCTCACTATGTGCTTTACCATCCTATGTGGTGTATTCAACTTTTATTTACTTAAAATCTTGAATAAGAAAATAACCCATTGCAACAAGCAGCAGGCCAAGTGCTGACAGGGGATTTGGAAAACATGGATATATGTGCTTCTACAATCCTCTGGCTTTACCCCAGTTTGGTTTTATGATAATAGTCCTTTGAGCAGTTAAAGTACTTTGCTGCCACTAAATGTCTTTTTTGAGTTTAGCAGTACACGTGGCATGACCTGATAAAGGAATGTACTTTTCTTTAGGCTGATAACCGAAGAAATAACATTAATTACAAGCCCACAGAAGTGAAATGTTCTCAGACTAAAAGGGTGAAATCTTCATCACGTGGCCTACCTACAGATGGTGTTTTCACATGGTCCAAGGACATCTACAGAGGTTTCCGATGCATGAGCCAGATCCGCGCTGGCGATCCGGCACAATAGCTCACGAGGACTAGACGGTGGGGGCTGGATGCAAAGCGGCAGACCTGTGATAATTCAGCCGAGACTGGTATCAGAAGGCGGGGGTCAGGTGGTCGCGTACCTCCGGGGCAGACCGCCCACTGGCGGCGGGGCTCCGGTCAGGTCATTAGCAAGAGATTGCAGGTTGTCACAAACATGTTGCTCGGAATGGCAGCCTCCTCTCGCACCAAACATCTCGGGGGGGCGGGGGGTTGCATGAGTCAGTAGCAGAGAGGTAGTTACGCTGTCTGACTGCAGCTGCGTCATTCCCAGTAGCTGCACACAGTAATATGGCGCAGCCTGCAGACTGAAGACATCGATGGAAAATGATAGAAACTGGTCAATTAATACTCTTTACCAACACATTGTTTTCATTACAAAAAGCGATCTCAAAATCCATATCCAAATTAAAAAAAAATCATTTACATTTACATTTATAATTACATTGGCAGTTACGCACCATCTTTTAGTTCTGGTTTTTATAAATTAATACAATAGACTGTTTTGTTCCGTTTTAAGGTTTGTGCTCCTTTAATTCTCCCGCAGCACTTTTGCCTACAACACAAACAAAACTTCATTTAGTGAGCTTTCAATCCTGTTTGCCAGAGATGATGTCAATGTAGCCATGGAAACGGCTCGTACGGGTTACCCTTGCCCCTTCCACTGTATGGGCAGCATTCAAGCACTATTTCTTTTCATTGCACAAGCCCTGCTCCTCGCTGCTTAAACAAAACCGAACTACTTCGCAGACGGAAGATAAAATACACTTGTAAACAAATGAAAGGTTATCAGAAGTAATAGAAGTCAAGATTAGATGCTGTTTGTTGACAGTCTAATAGGATGTAGACTATTGATTTCACTATTTCGTTATTGGGGCCTGTCTGCAGGGATCAACAGAACATATATAGTAACAAGTATAGCAGATTCATAGTTTGTTGCCATTCAATAAGCAACTATTGCAGTTTATAGACCTAGAGGGGTTACAAGGGTTAGTGAAAAACCACAGACAGAATGGGGTATAGGTATTAAGAGAAAACAATCATATAGCTGAAACATACTATATTTTTTAGCAATCCAATATTCAATCCCTAAGAGAGACACAATGGCTGCTTGTTGTTTGTAAAATGCCTCATCCGCCAGCCATTCAGATGTTTTCAAGAACCAGCAGCTGAGCATTTTACTCTTGAAGAGTTAAAGAAGTGAATGTATGTGCTCTGTTCAGAACCACTGAGCTTGGAGCACAGGGCATAAAACAGAGGTGCACCGTGGATAGGATGCCAGTCCCCACACATGGACTCATATACTATCGGCCATTTAGGGAATCCAGTTAGCTGAACTGCAATTTTTTTGGACTGCAGGAGGAGGAAGTAATGGGGAGTTTCAGACCCCCCCAACACTGAAGGCGTGAGGCAACAGTGCTACCCGCTGAGCCACCATGCTAAATAATACTGTTCTTAATTAACTTATTTTACCACTTGTTTCCTTATTTTCCTTTAACAATGGTACAACACGTCCGTTGAATGCAGGACACAACCAGCTGAATGTGCAGTAACTGCATAGTCCTGTTTCTGCACACTTCAGGAAACATATGAAGGTATAACTGCTGTGCATACTGCTTCACTAAGGTTTTTCCCAAAGTCACTTAAAAATCTCACCTTCTTGCACCACTTTACAGTTGGGTGTAGCAGTTCAGGGTAAACACCTTGCTTAAGTATTCTGCAGCTGGAGTCCTCCTGGCATTTGAAAGTGTAACCCTTGGGCTGCAAGTCGGTGTCCTGAAGTACTCCAGCTAATGCTTAAGGTACCTAGTGCAAGGATGGAGGTGGGGGTATTAATCGGGGAAGCCTTTAAGCATTCCAAGATGTGGGCTGCCTTCTGGATAAAAAAAAAAATAAATCTTTTGAATAATTGCAGGACTCCAGGAGATGATAACCAGTTTTCAAGAACATACATCCATTTTCAGTTCATGCCTGTCTAATTCAGGGTTGTGGGGGTCTGGAGCTTATAGGCATATGGGAGGGAACAACCCAGGATGGGACACCAACCCATCACAGGGCACACTCACTCACCATTCACAATTATTGGCAATTTGGAAACTCCAATTCATCTTATCATGGTTTTGGACTGGGGCAGGGGAATCCCCACAATGACACGGGGTGAACATACATACATACACACATGAGGCCAAGGCAGAGACTCGAATCCTAGAGGTGTATGGCAACAGTGCTAACCACTGCACCACCCCCAGTTTCAAGGCAATTGATTCAATAATATATATTCATTCGATAAATGTGTAGACTGAGGTAATCCCTGATCTCTTGTACTACTTTATCAGGAATGCCTGTTTGTGATACATTAAACAAATTTTAAAACATTACTATTTTTTTGCAATTTAGGTTATCCTGCATAAATATTCAATGGTTTTTAAAAGAGTGCGTCATTCAGGAAGGGGGTCTTCAAATGGGCAAAAAAATATGCCAGCCCCACAAACAAAGTAGGCACAGGGGCCTCCTCCACTGCGTATGACGCAGAGTGAGACATATTCACTCGTTAATTAAATTGATGCTATTTTTAGGATGATGGACCACAGGCTAGTCTGTGATTAGCTGTAGGCAGGCAACTGTCTCTGCATCTCATGTCCTAAGAGCTTCAGCTGTGTGTCAGCTGTGTGGGACCAAGTTTGCCCCAGGGATAGGATGACTTCAGCTGTCTGATGTGCCACTGTGCATATCTTCATCTCACAGAGAAAAAAAAGAAACATCATAAATATATATTTCGCAAACATTTTGAAAATGTGAAAAGGCTCTGGAGCCGATGCTGAACATTAAAACCAGAAAAGTCTTGTAGACGACTGACAAACGAAGAAAGCTTCAACGTTTTTTTTTAGCTGCTGCGTCACTGTGAGGAACCTAAAGTAACCTTATTTAGAAATGTTTTGGCAGCATTTAAGCTGATTTTTAGAGAGAAAAAAATGGTTCAATAACAAAACGGCTGAAAATTCTAGTTACGTACGTGATGATAATAGGCGCAATAGTCTGCAGGCACATTTTGAGCACGTCAAACGTACAGAGGAGCCACTCGCCCCAGAACATTCGTATCTAGGCTAACCTTGCTGAAGAGCCACTCATGGAGAACAAATGTTTCCAAAAAATCCCCAGTCACAGCTAAGCTAAAGGAAACACGGACAAGGGTAAACGCAGATAACGCTATCTTCGGGCCACAGTTACAGTACATCTGAATGAATGTCACTTTCTTTGCATTTGTGCCCCGCACTATGCTATGTACGTGCATTTATTGCCTGGCTTCGAGCCCCCATAATCTCACGTTACCTGCCCTGACCTGTCTAGTTTCCCCACTGGGTCAGGACGGCCAGAAACACCTCACCTCTCTCCTAAATCAAGGTCACTCTGGAAGTACACCTCTAGCCAGACTCCCAGGGCAGTGAGCCTCACAGTTAATCATTGTGGATCTTTAAGGTTATTTTTGGATCTTTCAGTCTGTCACAGAAAACACCTCTATATAGTACACATAAAGGCCACTTCTGTTAACTGCATCGGTATAAAAATATTTTAAATACTGCCTTAACCACAGGCCTGCGTTTCATTTACCTATACAATTGTACATGCAATGGTTTCCTTTCATTTAGGTCATGTAAGAATAATAATGTAGGCCCAGCAGAATCTATAAGGGCTGGTGATTTTCTGGGTGCTTGTCACCATAAAATTTACAAAGTAGAGACTGAGACGCAGCCAGCCTCTGTGACCTGATTTGTCCTGTACTGTAAGTGCATGGTGAATTGCACGATTCATACGCCCTCCCGCGCTGAACAGTAAGACAACGGTATGATACACAAAAGTGGCGAAAGAAAAGTAATAAAGAGGTAAAACACCCTTTTCAGTTACCAAGAACAGCGTGGTTAAACATTGTTTCCCTACACTTAAAAAGTAACCGCTTACTGGTCCCCTTAAACAGTCACTTAGTCACCTTTTATATGATTGCTGAAGTGGATACTGTCCAACATGGAACAAACACAGAAGAGAAGACCGTTCTGTAACACAGTGCTGGGTAAACCGTTAAACGACAGAAGCAGACTTCTTCTGAGCGGGCGCTGACAAAATTGTAGAAGAGAGTTTGATATTGGGAGGGGGACACAAGTTCCTAATTTAAATACGAAGGTCTATTTATTGGGAGAATGAATGAAGCCAAACTAAATACTGGGGTCACACATTCCGCCCCCCCTACCACCCCACCCGGTTCCTGCGCTCCTGGGGGCCAACAAGCTTCACGTGGGCTTCGAGCTGCACTGCTGTACACTGTGATCTCCTTCAGTCCTCACCATTTTCCATTATCTCTGCACCACACGCATACACACACACACACAGAGTCATGTAATCATATCTTTTTGGGGACCACTCATTCATTTCTATGGGAAAAATGCTAAAGCTAACTATGACAACCTTAACCTCTACTCAGCCCTAACCATAATCATAAGTAACCAAACAAAATAAAAGATTTTTTGCTTTTTTAGTTTTTTCACTGCATTCACAAATTTGTATAAAATAGAGTTTTCTCATAGGTAAAAAAAAAAGCAGGTATTCATCACATTGTGGGGACATTTGGTCCCCACGAGGTAAGGTATACCTGGACCACACACACAAAGTATTGGTCAAAAGTTTGGACAGACTTACCATCATTTAGTTCTTAACGGGAGAATGAAAAAAAAACCTTGCTAGAGCTATTTGGCAAAAGTGGTGAGTGAAGGAGAACTGCAGCCGTTGCCCTGGCCTCCAGGGTCACCCGACCTAAATGATACAGAGATGGTTTGGGGATGAACCAGAGAGTGAATAAAAAGCATCCAACAAGTGCTTAACATATGTGGGAGCTTCCTGAAGACCGCTGGAAACGCATCCCAGGTGGCTAACTCACAAGGCTGACTGGCGAGACACCAGGAGTGTGCAGAGCCGTCACCAAGCAAAGGGCGGATACATCAAAGAACATAAAATATGATTCTTTTGGATTTGTTTCATGTTTTTGGTCACTACATATTTCCAGATGTATTATTTCATAGTTTTGATGTCTTTAATATTATTCTAAAACATCAAATGTAGTAAAAATAAAGAAACGCTATGAGTAGATGAGTCCAAGAGGGGTATCGTATCTCTATATTCCACCTTAGCATTACAAGGAGTTCTAGTTTGTAGTTTAGTAATAATAATCACAATAATTAAACAATTTAGTGTACTTTTTAAAAATAAATATCATATCTTTTAGTGTCACTCAGACACATTTTATGCTAGTGATAGTACTATTTTCTACATCCATACAGATTTGTAAATGTGAGGAATTGTACAAGCTAACGAATATATTCCCAGGCCACAAGAACTGCTGTTTTATTTCAGGTTTAAATGTTTGTGATATACATTTATTATTAAATGATACTGACTGTCAAAATTAGCCATTAGTCTAAAGCAACAAGAGGAAAACAATGTTGGTTGATTAGGTTAGGAAAATCATGGAATATCTGGTTTCATTGCTCATTGTGCAGCAAAGACAGCAGCTAATATTACAAGTGATTAAGCCATATGATTACAACTTAATACATTTGTTTTTAGCATCATATAACCTATATTTCTGAGGCTTTTGTTTTCTTGATGATTATGTTTTTATTGGGTCTGATGAAATGATACTATACCATTCATAATTTTTTTTCATACGCGTATTTGTGAATTATTGAGAACATCATCATACTAGTCAGCTTTAGACAAGGAGCTTTGACTCTTTAGCACTTAAATTCAAAAAGGCAATAAAACATATTATCTGGTATTTCTTCAGGAGAAGACTCATAGGTTTATTTGAGAAAAATTGTGCAATATTTACCTAAGTATGCACAGAAATTCTGCTTGTCAAAGTAATGAAACAAACACATCCATCTGTTTTCCATGATTGCCTGAGTGGTACAGGGCTGCGGAGAGCCTGGAGTTCGTTCCAGGAAGCACAGGGCACAAGGCAGGGGAGATTATGGATGAAAGGCCAGACATTCACAGGACACACTCACACACACATCACTCGCTATGGGCAGCTTAGAGATGCCAGATTGCCTAAGCACATGTTTTTGGATTTGAGGGGGTGAACACCCACGCAAACGCAGAGAGAACATGCAACTATCACACACAGAGCCTGGGGCAAGAATCGAATCACCAACCTTGCAGGTACTAAGGCACAATTCTCCCTGCTGAGTCACTGTGCCACCCTCAATAAACACACAGCAGAATAATTTACAGTTATACAAGCGGTGCATTTACATACGTTATCACAGTGAAATAATTAGGACTGAAAATAAAAATAAACGCTACTGAAGACGTGCAAAGCGACAGAGAATTGAGAGAATTTGTCAAAGATTCGCGAGTTCCCTTTATGACACCCACACACAATCTGCCAGCGCGCACACTGGCCTGGGTCCCCTGGTCACACCCATCACACCCATTCCCACGACACTTTAAAATAGGTCAAATCTCAAGTGCATACAAGCAGTGACGATTTATATCCATTTTAAAGGGCTTGAAAGCCCTAGGACAGATTGTTCGTACTGGTATTAATCAGAACTCCTGGACAGCCAATCGAAGCTTTTTCCAGGCTCACAAAATGTCATTTTATATTTGGAAAAACAACTGAGAACAAAATTCCAAAAACAACACTCAGTATAGGCCCACTTCTGTCCATACCTTTAACAGCGTGATTTATTTTATGGGGAAATAAATACTTCCGTCCTAAAAGCCTGATAAATGCAGTACAAACGTCACAGAAAGTGGTCATGGTTTCCATATCAGGCAAGAAAATCCCATCTTGACATATCAGTCGATGAGCACTCAATGGCAGAGGTGAGTCCCAGACAAAAATATTGTATATAAGCTGGCATCTGCAGGACTGCAGCAGCAAACTCACAGCAAGCATCTGATATAATGCTGGTTGTTACGACAATTTCAGACCAAACACCATGAACCAGACTTGCATAAATGTTTCATTATAAGACATCAAGATTCTACCACAATCATTCAATAAAAATTATGTTGCCCACAATCTCGTTCTAACTTCTTGTCTTGTTTGACTAACCAATTTAGGTTATTTTTTTATTGTTGTTTTCAGTACTTAATCAAAAGTAAGAGCCTTAAAGAAAATGACAGTTTTAAAATATTCCATTCCACTTAACATCGAAAACTAAGCAAGAAAAGGCTGCTCAGGCTGTGACAAGTTTATAATTAGTTTTCACAAGCACAAGCCAAACTTACTTTCACCTCAGGCATCACAGGCAAAATGTGAAATGTGTTGCCACGTATGATTAGGACAGGATTGCTTAACACGCACAGCTCAGAATAACACTGCACACTCCTGAGGTTGAAAGAATGTCATCAGAAAGCTACAAATAAACTCGGACAATGAAGTTTGTCGCCCATAAATCCACAAGTCCCTGGTACAATGTGTTGCTGGATAGGTGTCCGCTAACTTTGCACGACGGTATTGTGTGATTTACATTAACTCTCCTTGGCAAAAAGCTCTGGTTGACACCCTAGTTGGTAGCTGGCAGACAGCAGTTTTCAAGCCTTTCAACAGGTTTTATACAAGATTTGAGCCAAGACTGTGCCTGATAGCAGCAATGCAGCCGTGTACATAGACACAGGACACATCTAAACTGCACAGCAGCAATGCAGCCGTGTACATAGACACAGGACACATCTAAAGTGCACAGCAGCAATGCAGCCGTGTACATAGACATAGGACACATCTAAACTGCACAGCAGCAATGCAGCCGTGTACATAGACATAGGACACATCTAAACTGCACAACAGCAATGCAGCCGTGTACATAGACATAGGACACATCTAAAGTGCACAGCAGCAATGCAGTCGTGTACATAGACATAGGACACATCTAAACTGCACAGCAGCAATGCAGTCGTGTACATAGACATAGGACACATCTAAACTGCACAGCAGCAATGCAGCCGTGTACATAGACATAGGACACATCTAAATTGCAAATCATTCTACTCTACTCTAGTTATCTTTTTGCGTTTTCATTTAAAATTTGAATACTTTCTCATTTCAGTGATGATTATTTTCAGAATTTGCTGCTTTGTGAATCATGGTTACAGTCTCTCTCGTGACAATTCCATCAGTAATTTTGGAGAAAAAGACTATAGCTGCACTGTTCATAAATAATGGTCCTCTGTGATCCAAAGCCAAATATAAATAAAAATAAGATTTATACTTACTTACTAGATGATTTCTGTTCCTGGACATAAATTAAATACAATAAAAGTATCAAAACAAAGCAGATTATTGGAATGTATGTGCACTTTATAAGCTGGGAAGGTCATTAAACCGTGAAGTTTGTGTATCCGCCTATCCATTCTCCATACCCGCCTGTCCAATGTTGGGTCTCGGGGGTCTGGAGCCCATCCCAACAAGGCAAGGAACATCCCAGGGAGGGGGCGCCGACCCAGTGAAGTTTGTGATACTGACAAATAGAATTAAGTTTAAGATTTTTTTCTGTCTTGTTGTATCTTGTCCTTTATTGTTCTTTGGCATTTTGCAAATTACCTTTTCAATTTTCGGATATGAGAGCTGGTGTGTGGTGACGGGAGATTTCAAAGCCCATCATGGGTGGGCTAATCAGACATTAAAGAAAAACTTTGCACTGAGCAGATAAAGTTCAGTGTCTGAATATTTCCTGCAGTAGAACTGTGATCTTGTTTGAAATGATTCTGGCCTCCATAATGAGATTTAATTCCAGATCTCCTGTTTCAGCTGGAACACTGAAAACTGCTTTGCTTTTCAGCGTCTGGTGTGTTTATGCATGAATTTATTGATCTCCTTAGTGGTACTGAGGAAGGTAATATAAGTATGATTAACATTTTTATTTAAAGACTTTAACAGTTATGTTGAATTACGGGCAAGAAAATTCATTGTGGTAGAAAAATACAAAAGCAGAGGGTAGCCATAGGCTGAGGAATTAAAGCAGGTGTTATGAGTGGTGTAGTGGCAGGTTAGACTACATGCAATAAGGAAGACAGATTTGGGCCATACCTGTTTATGTTGGAAAGCTAAAAAGTTTATTAATTTTAATGTATGAAATTAAAAGGTTGGCTGACCCTGTATCAAAGGTGATATATTCTTATACAGATTAAGGACATTCCACCATGCACAGATTGCCAACTTTAAAAAAAGCAAAAAACAAAAGATGCGCACAAGAATATAGAAAATATGAATTCATGCAGTGTGTTAAGATAAATACTTTTCATTAGCTTCATTTAAGGGACAATCTAAAACTACACTGTCAAGTAAGGTGAGCATAAATACTCTTCTTTATCGGAAAAATCCAGCCGCATTTTATAGTGATGCTAATAAATCTCATACATTATGTATATAATTAACATGAAATCCGAACTTTGTAATAATTGTCTTCCCATGAGTCTATTTAGCCTTCAGTTTACCACAGAATATGATTATGCAAGATCATCTTAGGAAAATAAACATTAATTTACCATTATCTGCACTGCTCTGAGTAAACCTGATTATTTATCTGGACCTCTGTCTTCCCAGGATCCAACTGAATGCAAATCTTGATAAACATATTGCTTCCTCAGTGGAGAATGAGCTCCTTGTTCGAAATCAGTCCTCTGGAAAGGATGCAGTGGTGAATTATCATTGTGTATGCCGTGATGCATCGCTGATGAAAGGAGAAGAAGAGTGCGCTCTGATGGTTTGAAGAATGGCGTGAGAGGAGAAAGGAAATGAATGGCGAGCGAACACGAGCCGCGAATGGCAGCAATAAAGTGCGGACGAGCGATGCCACATGACAGCATGACAAAGTGTTCAGTGTGAGCGGAGGACCAGACTCCGCAGCAAAGAAAACGTTGGGGAGGGGCGGGAAAGTTAGAGGGATGAAGGCTGCGGACACGTCAGTGTGGATTCAACTGCATGACCACAATCAAAAGCCGTGATTAGCAGAAAATCCACGGAGGCCCTGCATTTGGGGGGGTGTGGCTCTGTGGGTCTGGATGCCGTACCTGCGCTTGGAACATCATTGGATCAAATCCCCCGGTCGCCAAAGTGCTTTCACACTGAGCCCTTAACCACAATTGCTCCAGGTACCGTCAGACCCTACTTTCTCAACTGAATGCTACTTTCTGCTAAATAAAAAAAAAAAAATCATATTTCATCTGTACCCCACATTTTAAAGTCTCCCCACCATTCAAAGTATGTACACTAATGCTGTGGGCGATCATGCCAGCTTATGGGCATACCTTCCAAACTTTATTCCTGTTTTGAAATATTATTTTTGCTGGACTTAATATAATAGTCAAAATAACCACCATCTTTCTTGTTTGTGCCATATAATAAGAATGTGCCTATATATTTTTCTAAGGATAGATGAGTAATGTCTTGGCTGTATGATGTATGCTCTGTCAGGACTGCAGCTGTGATTTGTGAACAATGTTCAAGTAAACTTTAGTTTGTTATGCTACAGTTTGCCCAGTTCCCAGTATCTGGTGACACAGATTAATCACGTCTGCGGACATTTCCAAAACATTGTTTAGTTTTGCATAATATACAGTTATGACACTCGGCTGCCTGCGCCCAGTTAAATAAGGCCTTTTAAAGCAATGTGAGAACATGGCAGGACGTCCTCCTGTTTGTTTGGGTGTTTAATGTGTAAGTGTTATATCAGGGTATTTTTTCTTTTCTGCGGGAGTTTCATCTTAGTAAAAGTGCCGTGACTCTGCAAATGCATGAGAAAGCAGTACAGAAAATTCCATCCTTTTCAATCTATTAGTTTACCCCCCCTATTTATTTTCTTGATGGTAATAAAGTCTACAGGAGGCAGGAAGTCGCCCATTTCCTTTGCCACTCTTAATAATTTTTCTGTAGTTTTCATGTTTGTTCTTTCCTGCCTGTCTGTCACTTTGATTGGTCGGGTGACCAAAAGTGACATTATAACTGTATCACTATGGCAGTCACCCCGCATAAACCAGTCAGGTTTTCTCCTCTTCAGCAAAAAAAAAGCAGACTCAACCAGTTCGGGAACATGTTACTGGTCCATCCGTCCCTAATGAGATGTGGCATGATCGCTCGACACTTAGCAGTGCTGCCACACACCACCAGGAAAGGAGTCTGAATACCGCCCCCGCTGTGTGTGTGTGCAGTCTGCATGCTCTCTCTGTGTCATGTCAGCTTCGTCTAGGTACTCCAGTTCTCCCCCACAGTCCAGACACGCGGCTGCACTGAGTGGCATCTCTAAATTGCCTGTGGTGTGTATGATTGTCTGCGCGACTGTACGTACGTTTTTGCTGTGCATATTGGAATGACATCCCATCCAGGGTGTCCCCTGCCTTGTGCACTCTGACGCCTGAGATAGGCTCCATACACGCAACCACCCCCCCCCCCCACCCTGCGCAGGATAATCAGGTGAAAGCTAGATGTTTCTAACTAGGAAGTGGATCACAGCATATATTGCTACCTGGTGTTTAAGCTCCTGGAACATGGTATGTCCCTGGGAGTCTGTTCCACTCCTCATCACATGTCCTGACCAGCCATTATTGTCACATATACTTACACATCAGATCAAAACAGTGCGTCGATTTAGGTTCATTTGATATGTATACGAATCAAAAATTATGGAAAGTATACGCAGGGCAAGAATGTGAGTAAGTGTTTATTTATAATATAGGTGTTTATAATGGGTCATCAATCATTCATAATACTGAGCTTTAAGGTTTTTCCCAAATCATTCACAGTCTCTAACCCTTTCCTTAAACCAAGGGTAGGCAACCCTACCTGACGAGTTACTTTTTGCCTGTGATTCATCAGAGACCAGGTAGGATAGAAAACCTGGCAGTTACCGGCACACCAGGATCAGGATTGCCTACCCCTGTATCAGGATTGCGTACCCCTGCACCAAACCCATGACAACAGCAGTGAACTATGTGCCTTCTAACCAACAAACTATGGAGCTCAGTGTGAAGGTTGGAGCATAAACATGTTTGTAAGGAGATAGTCAGATAGATATAACACAGGATCTCCATGTAACACAGGATCTCCATGACAGCCACCGACTGAGTTGATATACAGTACAGTGACATATATTCATGGGTGAATCCAGGCTTGTGATGGAACTTTTGCAAAGCTGGACAGCTAAATAAAACAGAACCTCATGAAAGATGAGAGGGACAATCAAACTTGTCACAGCTTGTTTAAGTGCAGCTGGAGGAATGACTAATGTGGATGGAAGAAGTTAGCACAGTAGCTAATGCGGAGCATCACATGGTCAGAATATCACTGTAAGAAATGTCTGTATATTTTCCACCCTGCTGCAGTGTTTATAGAGCTGCACTGTTTAAAGGGGAGTGTGAGGTTAGGCCAGGAGCTAGCTAGCTAGCCAGGAGAGCAGCTGCACTGCGAGCCTACACTGGAGGACTCACGCAGCAATGGGACACACTACAGTGAAGGGCAGTTTTACACACTGCCCTTCCATTACACACTGCCATTTCGGGCTAAAGTTCATTAGAAGGTGTGTGGACAGGCCAGAAGAACAATACCCTCCTGTTACACTAACCTCTGTGCAGAACGAAAAGAGAAGCCATCCTACAAAACATACTGACTAATACTGATCTGGTAAAAGGTGTGGTAAGTAGTAACATGCTCATACCTCTTTAAAAACAGACTGTTCAGCTTGACAGGGAAATGAGAAATGGAAAAGGTGGGCAGATACTTATGCAGACAACAGATTAAGGTTCCTGGATGAGGCATGTACTACCAGAGAGCGCCACGGGAATAATGGAAACAAACAGACATACTAGTAACTCTTCCATCCATATTCCCAGCATGAAGATCATGCTCAATGCTGAATAATGCATTTTTAATAGATCATTACAAGTTCCATATACATATTCATAAACACCTAATGCATCGAACATAAGGTAATGACATTGCATTTTCTGTGTTCTCTGTGTGCTTCAAGTCAAATGTTACTGAAATCCCTTTCCCAAACCAAAAGGACTATTTTCTTCACTGAACAAAGAGGCCAAAATAGCAGCATTGCAAAAGTTAATTAGAAAAGCATTAGGGCATTCAATGAGCAAGCAAAAGCACTTTGGAGCGCAGGGACAGTCCCCAACCCAAGGTTGTTCTAAGAGCATTCCTGAGTTATTTCAGGTTAACAGCCCCCTCCAGTTCCTCCCTAAAGCAACGTCACTCATGCCTCGTATCGTGAGGAGATGACCGTCATTGTTGGGTGTGGGTGGGGGGAGGGGGGTTGTGCCCGGGAAACACAACTTCAGACAAGTCAGAGGCATCCAGCTAGATCTTATCAGGATGCTCTGGCCCTGGGAATGTCTTCAGACCAGCAGGTGTTGATTTTGTGTTAACAGTCATAATCATGAGGCCTTTCGGCTTCTCAAACGCTGCTGTGAAACCTGAGCCAGCTCCACAGAGTAGTTCCCCTTATGCCCTGTCCCTGGCCACAATCCAACGCATCCTTCACACCCAGAAGGCGGCATACGTGGTCCTACAGTGCCTCTAAACCATCGACATGCAAAGTTCTCCTTGATGTAAACATTGACTTTTGCGTAATACAAGATCCCACTTGACTGAAAAAGTGAAACGGTAACTTTCAGGCCTTGTGTTGAAATGAAAAGCAAATAAAAATGTCTGTACTCCAAGCATCAACATAGTGCTGTGTCTAAAATAGAGGCACTTTATTTACCCCTGTGGGCACACTGGGTAGTCTTTACATGCCTCATCTTGCTCTCCATGAAAGTCACAGACGTGTACATACAGGTGAGGGCACGTTTTGAGGTCAGAGAACAGCGTCTGCCAGGGTCCCAAAGGTTATATAATTACTGAACTGGTCACGGGATTCAAACCCACAACCTTCCGGACGTATATCCCTAACCCATTGAGCTATACACTGCCCCATTATGTACTCGTTAAGACTAAAAAGCTCGGTTAACATTATTTTAATTGGTAAGGGTAATGCACAGTGCCATAATGCAGAGTACAGCGGCCTTAAACAGTGATCGAGTCAGAAATCAATTGTGCGTGCGTGCATGTGTGCGTGTGCGTGTGTGTCTGTGTTCACGCGAGAGATCATGCTGGAGGATCTCTCCCTCTCCTGTTTCCAGCCTTTCTTCAGTTTCACCCTATTTCGGAGCCTGCTAATTAAGCATGCATTATTGAGAGCAGAGGCTGTATAATGTTTTCCCACCACTGGCAGTCCCAACACTGCATAGTTCTCAGGAGCCCAGTAAGGCTGGCCCGCACTGCAGTTCACTGATCTGCCTTCAGTAGAACCCAAGCTGATTTAGAGTGTGCCTTACACCGGCATCACATGCTAACCGTCTCTGACACTTCATTAAAAAAAAATCAGCTGGAATTTCCCATGTCTTCGTAACAAATGAGTAGCTTTCCAAGCGCTGAGGGGAAGCACAGCAGCCAAATGGATTTCTGAAACGGTGACATTCGCAGAGCCTTTGATATGCTGGCTGTTCCCACATTAGGAGACTGTCTTCTGAGGAGGAGGAGCAGGGCAGTCAGCAAGCAACAGTGGAAACAGGAACGTCTTTAATTTTTTGAGCGGATATCAACACATATGACAGATAACAACATGCATCAGAGCCAGACGGTTGAAATTAGAGACCTTGGCAAAAGTTCACTCACTTCTTGTGTGTCTGCTATTTGAGAATTTAATGTGTTTCCAATATTTCAGAATATCATTTACGTAAAGGCATTAAATAAGACGACAATGCTATTTTGAATAAAATGTAGGAAGGTGACATCATCCCAAATACCTTCCAGTTAATCTATTTCAAATGTTGGCACTTGATTTGCCTTTTGCTATGTCTCGGATCTAAGCCCAATATTAAAATATCGTAATTAAATAACAGCCGTACCAGTTTAAATACTGTTCAGGATTACCCTCAGTGGTGAACGTTTAATTTTAAAGAACAAAACGAATCAGTCAAGCAGCTAATTCACACCTCTACCTCGACTACGAAAGAAAATCAATAGTTCGCCTTAAACTAGGTATCATCTTGAATTATGGGTACTTGCGAGGGCAGCAAATGTAACGAAAGAAGCACATGGATTCCTCCATAGGTGTGTGCTAAGGTTTCATTTCCTGCCCTGCCCGGTGCAGAGCGTGTTAATCTTTCGACTCCGCATGACCAGATGCCAGCGGTGGGGGGTGGGGGGGGTCGTCGGCCAAGCACCCTGTGCCGAGCAGCCTGGCCTCCCCATGGGTTACCGATGGCACCGGGCGCTCTGCTAACTGGACCGGGCCTTCGCTAGCGCCTCGTCTGCTCCCCCCCACCCTCCTTGCATATGTCTGCAGAACAAACTCAGACTCCCACAAAAAAAAAAAAAATGGCACGACCAGAATCACAGCAGCTAGCCAGGGAGCCTGGCCGTATCAAGCTCACGTTTCCAGAAGAGAGGGGCTACAAACTGCCTATTTTGCCATCTTTGCTCACCAGAGGTACATTTGTGTAACAGATTAAATTCCCTCGCCTCCTGTGTTGTCGAATTCCACATCTTTATTTGTAGAACAGGACTCTGCACATTCACTAACATCATTACTATTTTAATTTTGGTCTCTAAAGGTCTTGGAAATATTTGACTGAGCAAATATTTTTGTTAAAAGTCGTAACGACCATGTTTTTCCTGACAGTATAACATCTTCTGTGTCAGATTCAGCCAAATAACCTGGCCGGTTTACTTGCTACTTATCATTTAACTAGGCAAAAAAAGACACTTAGCACTTTATTGTGTAGCCTGTTTGCATCATAAATGCTGTTTGGGCCTTCACCTCACCATTTTATAATAGTCTTTTTTAGGTCTGTGGTTCTGTTCTATTCCGGTCCAGACACACATTTGTGATGCCCAAGGTATCTGACAAACTAAAAAGCAGATATTTATGAAAAATAAAACTCTTTGGTAGGAAAAAAAAACTTATATGTGAATTTCCATCCGTTTATGCACACAAAATACCAGATATAGTTTTGGAAACTATATCAAATTTGCAGCTATTCAGAAACACTGAACACTAGCCAAGGGAGAAATCAGGCCTTTAAACCTGCTTTGGGTTGGAATACCATCTGCTGTCAGTTACTGTTTGGTTTGACCCAAAAGGCACCAACTATAGCAACCAATGGGAAGGGGCCAGTTGGTAACTGACAGTAGTTAATCCCTCCCTCTTGGACCTAAGAAAAGAAAGGACATGAGTCATTGTGTTTGCCTTAGCTATTATCTTTATTAAGTTTCCATGTCTGTGCATGTTCCTTATGTGTGCTTCCAGGACAGCAGGGGTAGCCACAGAAAGCTGAGAAAGCAGCTCAAACAAAGGCACATGCTTGCTAACATGAGCCAGCATGGCCGGCAAGCAGGCACCACAGTCTTTAAGCTAAATCTCAGCATATCGAACTGCCACTGATAACTAGACTGACTATGATAACTAGAGTTTCAGGAGCTACGTTTACTGTACTGCCTTTGATTAACTGAATTTTAGCACAAAGAATATTAAATGGTAAGTATATCTTTCATTTTGTCTTACCTGTTCTAAGTGCTTATGCCCTATATGTAACCTCTGTGGATATTGTACTGAGCTGGACTGAACATCTTGGCTTTTCGTGCTACATGTGTTCCATGTGCTACATGCGCCTTCAATGGCAGGTATGTCGCAGACAATCAAAGCACACGAGCTCCCTCAGTGTTCTGATACCTGTCGACGTTCCACGCACACTTTACCTGTTGCGGCAGTTTTATGAGCGCCGCTTGCTGGAAAAACAAGCCCTGGCTGAAAGCAAACACCCTGATGTGAAGTCCTTTGAGGATGTAGCAGGTGCCATTATTGTCCGGATGGGCCACTGTGTTTTTTCCTAACCCAAGAACACAGGAGTTTCTTTTTATAGATGTGGAGCACACAGAACTCAGTGCTCAGCAGAATGCTATTAAAATCTGCGATCTCTAAGGTTACATCACTATACTCATCAGCATCTGACCTACTTCACATATTCGTATATTAAAATGCTGTTATTGAAGCCTATCACCAACGCCAAGTCAACCAAGCTCAGACTAACGTTATTTTGGCTCTTAATGATATCGCAGGTGTTAAATATCTGTGTACATTTGTCAGAGAGTGTTAGATAATTTAAAATGTCCATGTGAGCTGTTAGAACACCTTTGTCGTTTAACTTTAACTCTGGAAAGTTTGGATGATGGCACTGAGAAGGCTGTGCTCGGACACAGAAAGCCGGAATCGCTCGCTCAAAGAATAGACGTAAACAATACAAGGTGCTTGGCTTCCTGATTTATGAAAAGGTTCTTAAAAATAACAGCTTTATTATTTATCACCTAGAAGATAATTGGAATTGATCAATTGTTGCCCTTGCAATTTAATCCTATCGGTTCTCAGAAATTATTTTAATAAGGGGAACAATTCTCAATGGAAAACCTATTTAATTTTAATTATATGTTGCCAATCGATCACAATCAGGATAATAAGGACTGTATTAAATCAATATGGTATTTTGAGTGCATTTGGGAACAGTTTTATGACAATGGGACATTGGTTATGAGTTTTGCTCTCAAGGTGTCTGTCAAATGCATGTACTTATATAAAAGAATGACTGTAGAATGGATGTTGAATGTCAAATGACTATGTATTTGTTTTTTGTTGAGGCGTTTGCCTCAGTTATTATGTTACTATGATTTCTATGTCATTAATACTTTATTATAGTAGACAAATCTGTTATTTTATGCACTAACCAAAGGGAGCAGTTTGTGTCCTATTTTGTTTTACCACCTGCAGTCTAGAGCATGACCGCAGCCATACATGAGCACATGTCAGGGGATGCTGGTAGCTTTAAACAGCAAATATGGATCTTCCTCTCACTCATTCTCACTGAAGAATCGCAGGGGAAACTCTCTTCATTTGGAGGTTGCTAAGGAACCCTTCCAAACAGTGTCAGCTTCGAGGTTCTGGGACAGTTGAATTTCAGTGGAGGGGGATCCTTATTCATTCTTGCACACTTGAACCTCTAATGGTCTGTGCCTTACCAGACAAGCTCATTTGGGGGGGGGGGGGGGGGGGGGGGAGAAACGGAA
>JAODLC010000100.1:17484928-17495337 GCA_026781145.1 Hippopotamyrus pictus | reverse complement strand
GGGGGAAATGGGTGACGGGGGGGTGAACCGCTCCAAGCAACCGATGCCTTAGAATTGTCAAGCTACGGAGTGAGACGCAAATCATGTTCAGAGGCGTCATTAAGGCAAAGATGGTTATGCAAAATCCATTCAAAAGAAGGAAAGACTGTAAGACAGGCACTTACATGAACATGGTATTTATTATTAATAATAATAATAATAATAATAATTATTATTATTATTATAATGATCATAAAAGCAGGAATAAACAAGCCCTCAGGAACTGTGTCATGGTTAACTGGACGTCCCTGAGGTCCCCCAGTTCAATATGTATTTTACAGCTTGAAAGAGTGGCCTGTAAAGAGGACAGTAACATCCAAAAGCGCTAGAAAGTTTGGGGCACATTTCTGGATTGTACGTGGAATACTCCTGGGAATTTGTTATACAGTTGAAACAATGTGTTTATTTTTTTGATGGTACGTGATTATAGATCTTGTTGTTATTATACCCTCACAAAAAACATGCCTTTGATAGAAGCGTTTTTTTTAATAGTGAGTTTATACAGTATCTGCTTGTGATATCGAAATGTGTCGGTGCAGTTAGACTCCAGGGTCTGGCGGGGGGGCAGGATGTAAAGCAGCAGCTGCTGTCAGCCTCCTGGGGCTGGGGAAGGAAGGACCCTGATTGGCTCTGGGACAAAATGCGGGCCCCCCACGGCCCCCCCCCGTGGCCCCCCGCACATTGTGCGGCACATCTGGCACGCAACTTGTGCATATAAATAATGCAGGAGGGGGAGTGAAATGGGCCCGGACGTATTAAAGGTTCTTACAGGCTAGCGATCACATTTAGGGATTACGTGTGCTGAGAACCTCAAACATCTAACCAGGTCCTGAGTGCCAGTAACAACGGGGTCAAAGGGCATCAGGCAAATGGTGCAAAAATGTGAATCCTGGCACAGCAGTAGCTTGCTGTGTATATTCTCAGCTAGATTCTGAGGAGCGTGTCCTCTCACAATACCCCGAGCAAGGTCTCCTAAGCAAAGGTGGAAAGTTCAGCTTCAGAAAATGCAAATCCAGACCAAGATTTTGTTTTAACCAATCAGTTAAGTATTCTGTAAATGTCACTCTCTATTCTCAACTGGTTGGTTGAAACAAAATCTTCGTCCGGATTCGGATTTTCTGAGCCTAATCTTAATCCTAACACAGTCTCTCAATCAAGCAACCTGCATGTGTAAATTGAATACCACTTCAATTCCTACTTATTTCTGTCAACTTTTTAAATTAAATATGTATGTAGGGTGTATGTGTTAAGAGACAAGAAAACCAAATCAGAGCTTAATAAACTAAATTAGACTGGTATTCTTACATGGGCATTGTCCACAGTATTGTATAATGAGCACTGGTCATTTTATTATTCAGTGGCTAATGTCAAATTTACTGAAGGATGTTAAAAATCTTTATAGAATTATTAGTGACCTAAATCCTCTTAAAAGGAAATAAAACAGTATGTTTTTTTTCTGTGATTAAGTATTTACTTTCTTGAAAAATCAACGTGCTTAATATTGTATTGTGCCCAGATATTCAGGCACCATGAAAGGAAGATAAGTTCCGTTAACACTTATGCAGAGTTTTATCATTGTGAGATTTCTTCTTTAAAAGCACAATTTTCTCCGAGTCTATTTCAGGACAGCAGCCTCATAGAAGCTTCCGAAGGAGACGAAATGCTCACAAAGCCGCAGTGCCGTCTGTCGGCGTTCCCATCATCTGTAATATACGTACAAAGTTAATTCCTTTCAAATCACCCAGTGTAAAATATTATTTTTTGCTTTAGATGGATTTATTTTGTATTCTCAAAAATTGAAAACAGGAAGTTGGGGGAGGGGGTGTTACGCAATCTGCTCTTTAAAACACTAAAGCTCGGGATTATGTATAATTATATGCAATATAGTTTTAAAATAGCGAACAACAGGAGATCCGTCACTTGTTTACTGATGGGCTCCTTTTAAGCCTGGTTTCATAAAGGGTGTATTTCAGGGTCACTCAAAGTGAATCACTTAACAACCACATCAAGGATAATGAAAGTCAGTTACAGTCAAAATGTTAGATTACAGTTATATGTCACTCCAGAGTAAAAAAAAAAAGGGAAGAGACCCAGTGCTGTAATCCATCTATCACAATTGCTAGTCTAGTACAGGGTCATGGCAATACTGGAGCATATCCCATAATGCACTGGGCATGAGGCACTTTGAATGCTATACCAGTTCATCATACGGAAGACACTCAAACACTATGGTCAATATAGAGACAGCAATTCACCAAACAATCTCGGTGGGTGGGGCACTGTTATACATTTTACACAATGTGCTTGAAAATCAATGAGGAAGGTATGTGTGCCATTTCAGATGCATTACCAGGCAGGAAAAGGCTCTCGTATTGTTAGTCCTTTGACAATACTGAGGATAACTGCACTTAAGTGCATAATTGGTCCATCTCTAAAAGTAGTTAAAATGTCAGTAGAGGAATAATTGAAGTGAATAAATAAAGAAAGTTTTAGTGGATTCGTTTTCTCAAATTAATTAGTGCTATGTAACTTTTCTGTTTTGATTCCTCATTTTTCTGCAAAGTCTTTACAATAACCGGCTAATTATTGTGCTTTGGTTGTTTTTGTTTATTTTATTTATGCAAAATGGTGTAGATGTAACACCCTTTCTGCGTCTGCTGGCTCATTTTAAGTGATATTGCATTATCTGTACAGATGAGTTGTACTGAATTCCAGATTATTAGATTGCAGATGCAAACTTGCTCAAGGCATGTAACAGCATTGTTATGGACGTTTCTTCCGGATTGTTCCTCCTGACCTGGCAGTGGAATATTAAGACGAACAGCTTTTTCAGGATGATATGGCACGATATTTGTGTAAATCAGCAATCTCAACAGCCGCTTTGTGGTGATAATCGTGTAAATCATGCTAAAGAAGAGAGGGATTGCAGTATATGTATAAACATACCACTCCGGCTGCGGCTGCATTGTAAAGAGCGTGTTGTCATGAACTGACCTGCAATGTTCCAGTAAATTTTCAAAACTGTATAAAACGGGAGAATTCAAAGTTGCATTGAAAAAAGCAACCGTCTGAGCATTGAAGTAACTGCAGTCCATACTAACTGAAATGGATTTAAACACAGAGACTGACAATGCCAGCTAATTGCATGCCATTTTCCCAAAATATCAATATATTACTACGTGAAAAAGACTATAAAAGGAGCTCATTGTATTTTGCAGATGGGAAATGAAAAGCTGTAGTTGTGTTTAAATGATGTACTTATGGTATATAGCATACTTTCTGCAACAGCCTACAGCCTGGTTCTTTTATTTTATCACAAATCAATGATCAGAACTAAAATACATTATATACACAAAAGTATTGGGACACCTGGCCATTACACCTACGGGAACCTTTATGACCATTTGTGAGGTCGGGCACTGATGTTGGACATGAAGGCCTGGCTCACAATCTCCATTCTAGTTCATCCAAAAGGTGTTGGATACGATTAATGTCAGTGTGCAGGCCAGTCAAGTTCTTCCACGCCAAACTCACCAAACCATGTCTTCATGGACCTTTTTTTGTGCACTAGGGGACAGTCATACTGAAACAGAATAAGGTTTTCCCCAATCTGTTCCCACAACTAATATGTTCCCACAACATACTGATGCCTCGGAAACTAAGGGGCAGACCCCAACCCTGAAAAACAACCCCATACCATTATCCCTCCTCCAATTTTACACTTGGCACAATGCAGTCAGGCAGGTAACGTTCTCCTGGCATCGGCCAAACCCAGACTCGTCCATCAGACTGCCAGCCAGAGAAGCGTGATTCATCATTCCACAGAATATGTTTTTACTACTTGCACGCCACTTAGACAATGCCTCAAAAATCTGTTCCTGGTGAAACTGAAATGGTTAAAGATCTCACCACAAGCTAGTCAGATCAGCTAAAGTCCACTCACAGGAGAAGCTAAATTTGGATTTTTGTAATGACATGCTTGTGGAATTTGATAGCAATAGTTGAGGCATTCCAAACCATGCTGGTCTGGATGAGGTCAGATTGTCTTTGCATAGACTATTATTGGTGAATATTGGAACAATCTTTTCCTCAGGAACAAAAAAAAAAATTACATTTACATTTACAGGATTTAGCAGACGCTCTTTTCCAGGGCGACTTACAACAGTGCTTTGTAGTCCATGAATGTTCTTCGATCTATAAAGCTAGACCTAAAATCAACAACTGTCATTAAAACCAAGTTATCACTAAATACGTTGCATAAAAACCTTGTTAGGAAAAAACAGTGCACAAACATTGTTAGTGGATTTTTTTTTAATGGAGAGAGTGGACAGTAAGAAGGGTATTAGTCTCCTACTGTAGGTACTCCTTGAAGAGCTGTGTCTTCAGACGACGTTTGAAGACAGCAAGGGACTCAGTCGTTCTTATGGCAAGAGAAAGTTCATTCCACCACTGAGGAGTCAACATTGTAAAAAGTCTTGATGCATGTCGTCTTCTTTTATGTGTCGGTGGTTTGAGACGAGCAGCGCTTGATGCTCTGAGAGGATGAGAAGTGACACGATTCTTGATGAGGAAGAAAATGGAAGTAAATGGAAAATAACTAATCACTGGCTTATGAAATGGAGGCGTGCGTAATATGACTGGGGGAATGATGGAATCACAGAGTGGCCATGTGGCCTCTTTTGATTGTTCTCTACTTCTTTGGGCCTAGTTTATGTAATATGTTGAGATGGGGTCTTCGAAAGTCATGTACTGTGTCTTCTAGGACATTAAGTATAGTTTGGTATCAGAAGCTTATTTGTGGACCATACTTACCAACATGAACATTATAATGCAAGTTATTATTCATCATACAACTTTCTCTGAGTTCCTTAACTGTTTTGGATACTTTCTGATATGACATCACATTATTCACAGACATAATTAAAGATTTACTGAAGGAGACAAGAACTTCCATCCAGTACATGCATGCTAAGAAGATTTATGAGCCATATCAGATCACTCAGACGTGTGTACTTCTTGTCTTACCTGATAATTCTTAATTATGGGGATAACAGCTACTAAATGTGGTCTGGCAGCACTTTAAAGTTGGATGTCCAGCAACTGTACCCAGGACTAGCTTCTGCTTGGCCGGCATGTCAGTAAAGGAACATTTTTTAATATACTTCAGTGAGTTCTGGCTCCTGACCTGTGAAGACCAGGCAGGATGCCAAGACTGCAGTGACGCTCACCATGCCGGACAACTTGTACTTTTCAGAATTATGGGCCATAAGGACGCAGGGTTAGCAGCAGCTCCGCGATGCCGCGTCGACAATGGGAGACGCTGGGAGCAGAGTAACCTCTGCCTCTCTGTCTTTGCATGCCAGCCGTGCTATGCATCTAGGCATCTAGACACGACAGCAATCCAATGCCATTTTTCTGCATAATTCATGAGGGCAGCAGCCATCAATTGGCGAGGTCTACATGAAACTCCCCCTGTGCAAAGTCATATTCAGCTTACTTTATAATTTCCAAGGTGCACTCTTTATTCCGCATTGGTTTTTGCCTTGGGTTTGAAACTCAACACCGTCGTGTTTGAATTTGACCGAACAATAGCTGGAACAATGGCAATAAAACTGCTGCACTCTTACCAGACAAAATTAATAGCAGAGATGCTTACATTGTATGATATGATTCAATGTATCTAATCCGTTCCTCGGGGACCCGCAGACAGTCCATGTTTACTGGGAGCTGGGAGGGAGCAAAAACGTGGACTGTCTGTGGGTCCACGAGGAACGGGTTGGGAAACACTGAATCATATCATACAATATAAGTATCTCTGCTATTACCCCCTGTGACCCTGAATAGGATGAGCAGTTACAAAAAATGGATGGATGGATGGATGGATGGATGTGTTTGGGGTTTGCATTTGGTGGCCCATGGTATTTTGTCCCTGGAACATTACCTAAGCAGGAGTAGTCTCCATGGTGAATTCTGATGGATATTTTGATCAAAATGCAATTTTTACCATGGCTTTTAAAAACATAGCCTGCATGTTTTTTTTTTCTCAATTAAAACATTTTGTCACAGACACAGACGAGTCTTGCCACGGAAATGTTTGTCTGTGTATAGATAGCTTTACAATCCCTGTATCTAAGATTAAAAAATATAAAAAAATATAATGGTATTTGCAAAAGACTTATGTTATGGATCCCAGATGGGAATATTCCTGCTGACGTCCCCCTAAACACTTATTTGTTTATTAATGCAATGTGTTTTATGCTTCCTCACTACTTCCTCACTACTTCCTCACTTCCTCATCCCACAGCCAATCACATGTCCCCTTGTACCGCATTACACTGCCAGTGTAAACTTCTGAAATGTGGACACACTGCACCAGCATTCAGTCACATGGAACATTAAAAAGCAGCCTGAGAACAACTGACACAGATACAAAGCGTATTTAAGTTACCCTACTATGTATATTTAATTACTCTCACTAAACAAGGGTGGAAATGAAAGAGTTCAAAAGCAAAACCTAGAAAAAAAAATGGGTGAGCATGAAAAATGCATTTCTCAAGCTTTGTATTTAGTTTCCCTTGAGCAGACCCAATCAGTGACATTTTCCTTCTTCAGACTCATGCTGTCGTATGGTACACACTGGAAGAAGCTATATTATGTATATGGCCCCTTTCTGGGGTGCATGTGGGGGCTGCAAATGAAGCAGCCCATACAGGCATGACCAGTTAAATATCAAGAACAGGATGGAGCCCACTTTTGTAGAATAAAAGGAATGTATATTTGCACTGCTTGGCTCAAAAGACTTTCATTACGTTACATGGGTGCACTACCCTAGCAACGGAAGCGACATAGGCTGCTACAATGTATCCTTGACGCAGCAGGTGGGAAAATATGCAGCAGATTTACAACTGAAAGGAATCTCTTTCTGTATCATTTTCCAATCAAAACATACCCTAATCAAATATCAAACACACCTCCTCGACTCTCCAGGAGGGTTCGGTCTGGAGAAAAGGCAATGCTGTTTTTAGAAACAAAACATCTTTAAGCTATCTAGAAGACCAAAAAAGCAAATGAAATATCGGATGGCTCATATCAGTTCAAAATTGGTCTGTGTTTCTGCTTAGGGCAACCTAAAAAGTCACATGACAGTGGAGCAATACGAAGGGTCACAAGCACGCCCCCGGAGGCCGAGAGCGGTATGACGTAACAAGTTATCTAAATGCCCAGAGGACTAAAACACACACCGAACCTCAGCTTTTCTGTAAGGTTACCTTGAAGTTTAAATTAAAAAATGAAAATGATTAATGGAATAGCACAGATTGCCTGAGTGTGCGGTTAAGACAGATTATGGCTATGCATTTGTCCAGTTACCAACTGACAGTTTGCTGTCCGTGATGTAATTTGTATACATACAGTATTTGAGGCAATGAGGCTGAGAGTGTTATACCATATGCCTGCCATAATCATTAATTTAATTAGTGCTGCTTTACTTCCTTTTAAAAAATGCAGAGCATAATGTACATCCCGTGTATCCAGACACTGAGGCTACACTGGGTCTTTAATGGTGAAATTCCTCAGTACCGCAGCTCCTGGTCAACATTTAACATTTAATGTGTGTCCTTTAAAATGAAATGTCAAATGTGGGGAAAAAAAGTTCTTGCAGAGATAATGCATGATTTGCCATCTGTTACCTTTACAAAAGGAGGATATACATATAGAGTAATAATAGATTAACTATCTGTTAATTTCAGGTTTAATAAAATGTGACAAAGGTGGAATTCATGCACAAATGAAAACGCTTAAGGTGTTTTAAGGATGCAAATGAAGGAATTAAGTCTCTGGCTGCTTAATCACCCTTGTACATGAGCAGAACATTATCTTCATTAATCAGAACTAAGGGAAACCATTTCTGTGTCTTTCCTATTATAATTATCTATAGTACAGAAGGGACGGATAATAGAGGACGGGATGCAGAAATAATGCAAGGAAGAGGGATCAAGCCTGAAATCAGTCTACATATCAAAATACCCACAATGCTTCATGTTACATCATAAAAGTCCAACATCAAGAATACAGCCCCAGTTAAAGTGGCTTCCAGCCCATACAGCCCAATTAGCTGATTGATAACCACTCGCTGCTCGCAGAAGTTAATCTTCTTTCTTGTTACTCTAAGGCCTGCTTGTGCATTCAGGATCTAGCTCAGTCCAGTATTCAGTAATCCTCAGTCGCATCAAAGACTCCTCGCCGGAGCTCTGATTAAGAATGGGACAGTCACGCCTAGATTGCTAATGTCGTCCGTAATGCTTGGCGACCTGGCATGGCAAATTGATGGCTAAATGACACACTACGGAAGTGTGTCATTGACATTCTTTGTATAGGCACATGTCATAAGAAAAACAGTGAATATGGGTGGATTTTGTAAAGTCAGATAACTCATTTGCCTATGGTCTTTGTGTACTATATATGGAATACATCTCTGTTATATATATATATATGAATTTATTAAAAATATTACAAAGGCAGACTAGTTTCATTTGGTCCAGTATTACATTTCATTTCAATAAGGGCAACAGCAGATAGTGTGACTCATTCTTCCAAGACAACGGAACAGTATTATCGTATGAGAGATATTTTACCGGTTTACATCAGATAGATGTCTTTCCTGACTGGATTTCCTCATCACTGCAGGAATGCGGCTGGATGTACTGCTACATTTAACCATTATGATTTTTATGATTCACTGAAGTAACTCTTTAAAAAATTTATTCACATACACCTGAGACTGCAAAGCCTAAAACAGACCAGATTCATCTGAAATTGGTCTTCAAAAAAGACTCTGCTCACTATTGATTAAACAACACATTCCAGGAGTTATACAGTATTTACATCAATAACTGTAAATAATGAATATGTATTAAATGATGAAAACCCAGCCTTGGGGCAGATGCAGGTTCAGGTGCCACTTTATCAGCCCCGTGTCCTTCATGGGTATATTGGCCTGTTATGGCATGTGGCACGACTGGCAGGTTGTGGATATTGCCTTGTCAGGTCTGTTCTGCTAATGGGCTTGAGTACAAAGTAAAAGAACAAAAAAATCCAATAGCAACCAAACAATGAGGAGAAGCAGAACAGTGTCTAAGTAAATTTGCATAAAATTTTGTTTCTTATGAAACTATTGCACTATTGTTACAGTGCTGTTAAAAACATACCACAGGTAAAGATCCCCTGAAGCTGTTTCAGACACAGTTCTTATGCATTACATCCCTGACTGGTTTACACAGACTGGTTTCCTTACTTTTTTCCAGATTGGTCTTCACATGCCGGTCTCCCCACCCCTCTACCTGATTGGTTTTCATACACCAGACATTCAAGCACCTGACCAATCACTGACCTCTACTGGAAGGATGTTTAAAGTCATGTACTGTTATATCCTGCATTTTTAGCAGGTCTCCATTACCCTTTGACCTGAGAATGAACTGCTCTGAAATGGAACACAAATAAATGACAAACTGAAAGAAACTGTCTCTGTTATTAAAAGAGGTGTGGTAGACTTTTTATTTTATGTAATATTCATTTTCTACTTAAATCCAGTTTCTGATAAAATATTGTAAGGGATATTTACTATTTCATCCACTCAACTACTTACTCTGGACAAGACTGCACTGGGCGTTCCTGTTTCAATCCATTTAAACTATTTCTACAGAGAAGCTTGGAATGTGCAACTAATTTATGAACATCTTCACTGCTGTGGGCCTGAGGCACAGTCTGTCATTCTACTTCAGCTATGCCCTAGTTAGGATATAATTCTACAACCTTACGCTCCACAAGTGAATGGACAGTCGACTGTCTCTTGTTTTGTAGAAAATAAAACTATTGATGTGTATTATATGTGCTCTTCATCAGTGTTTTCAGCGTTTTGAGCAAAATCAATATGGGGCTTAGGGAGAGAGAATCCCCGCGATGACATTCTATTCCAGTGGCGTCTGAGTGATGATTTCACTGGCGAGCTCTTTCAGAGAGCACTGCGACGGGAGAGCTGCCTCCTAGTGAAGGGAGCTCTAGGTAAACTGGCAGGCTAGGGATGCAGCATCCCTAATCCAGCACTGTCCTTTGAAACAAAACGAAATGCACTGCACAAACACAGAGGGAAGTAGAAAAAAGCTCTACAGAGCTTAGATTAAAATGTAAAACACACACATACACATGCATATATATATATATATATATACACACGAATATATATATATATATATACACACACACGAATATATATATATATATATACACACACACGAATATATATATATATACACACACGAATATATATATATATACACACACACGAATATATATATATATATACACACACACGA
>JAODLC010000100.1:17435242-17484828 GCA_026781145.1 Hippopotamyrus pictus | reverse complement strand
TATATATATATATATATATATATATATTCAAACGCACACATATAAATATATATATTTGTTGGGTGACTCAGAATGTGTTCATTCATCTGATCATTAATAACAAGATTGGGTGGAACTTCAGCCTTGACTGAATTTCATAGAAAGCCTACTGACTGTTTTATGTGGGTGCTGAGTTTTTGGTCCAATAAACCTTTCGATAAACCCTTCACCTGCCTGACAGTCGGCTGTTTTTCTTTAAGCAGTGGTAGACATCAGCTCAGGCTATATTTTCATACATTGGTATTAGTATTAATAGTCCAAATAGTGCTTTGCTTTGCTTTAGAATTTTTGACAATAGGATCTATAAAACCAATTGGAATTTGGACAGGTCCTCATAATCTCCACTCGATGTTTATCAAGCATAAGATCAAACCTGGAAACTTATAATGATAAATGAAAAAAATATGCATGATTGCCTTTGATGAGGGACATTGCATGCTCTTTTTTTTCTACCTATCCTTTAAAAAAACATAAGCTGGAGCATCGCTGCTTGTGTGAGTTATAGAGGAGCTTCAGCACAAGGCGTTTCATTTTGAACTTCAATATGTTTTGTAGATAAACCGCCCGTATACATCACACAGCCGTCAGCCTGTATATTATGTGTGTGCGGCGGTGGGTACGCTCAGCTGCTCAGCATTAAATAACCCCGCCACGGGGGTGGGTACGTGTCTCCTCTGCAGGAGAGAGCACTCCCTAATAGCTGCCCAGAAATGCCAGTTGGAATATTAACAAATTAGGCTAATAAGTGTCTCTGCTACGGTGCTTTCCCCCGGACCTGAAATATGAAGCACGTTGACACATTTAAGACTGTATTTTTTTTGTGCCGTATTGTCATTATTTTTCTTGAGTGTAAACACCACTCCACAAGGTCACGCTAAGACTGTTGGATATAAGAACTTGAAATAGCCAGCCCAATAGGTGTTCTGGCGCCAATACCAAGCCACGGGAAGCAAACTGGGGGAAAAAAAAAGAAAACAACAACTACAGCATAGATCTGCTCGTGAGTAGAGTGCAAGGAGGACACACCGTCCAGCAGCCGCACAGAGCCGGGGGGGTCATGTTGCAGCGGCAAAGGTCGCGAGGAGGATGGAAACTTCCTCTTTTCTCACCAAGCCATTAAAGGTCATCTCCGCTGCGTCTTATCAGAGGGAAAACAAAAGCAGTTCCCACGTCGGGCTGTGGCAGCAAGCGGCGGCAGCCCCCTGTGTCCCTCCCACCTGCCTGGGTAACGAGACCTCTCTCCATCTGTTGCCACTCACAGGCTGCTGGTTGGTAATCATGGAGAAACGGGAATGGAGGAGGGGCAGCCGGACAGCCCCGCTGCCTGCACCATGAGGCGGGGGAGCAGCGGGCAGGGAAGCGAGGACTTTTGCAGGACAGCTCATTATTATCTTACTGCCGCTATCGGCGTTGAGCCCGTCCTCCAACACATTGTTAAGCTCGACACTAAGGAGGCCCTTAATCGAATACAAAGGACGCTTAGCTTCAAAAACTGACTGGGTTGAAAAAAGGTCATCACACACGAGAGAGATTACATATCGTACCCCCCATGATCGGTAAAATAAAACGCATTAGCAGTCATGCTCATTCAAGCTAGCATTCACGCGTAGCTTTGCCTTTTTAAGAGATCTGGATGCCTTGCATGCATCGCTCCTCATTGTTAAGACGCTCTGAGAATAAATGCATTACCACACTTTGCCTGTTATTCAGGCAAATTGCTATGTGTCACAGGAACGCGGGGAATGCCTTTCTGCGGATCCAACGCGGAGTTAGCCCCTTACAGAGCCAAATGCTGGCCAGGAGATATATTTTGCTGAAGCTTGTATTTCATCTAGCTGCTAAATTCAGCTCTCCTGAATCACAAAGAACAGCCTGGAAGTTTTTTTTTTTTCCTCAGTTCCTCCAACATCTAGAATGTTACTTCGTTCATTTCTAAGTCTTCATTGGTATTTTCAATTGAAAATAGACTGGAAGAGACAGCCTATCATCTGGAAATGTCAGGGTGGAGGAAGTTCTATTCTGAATTCATAATAGTGGAAAAATGGTCACGGTGGCAGCCCGGCAAACACACACAGATGGGCGCTCACATATGCATACCTAATTACTGACCCGTTTAACCACGGTTGAGAAGGTCCCCTAATGTCGCAATCTCAGATTGCAGGCATCTCCATAGACGGAGTGCTTTACAGCTGAGGGTTTCTTCAGGATAACAAGATCAGCAGATTTGGTGGTATGAAACCTCACTGTGATTTCATTACCGTGCACGACTAACATTACACTGTTTCAAATAATGCATTACTTAAATGATATTAATACTTATTTGCAACATCAACTAGAATCCCTGCTGTGAGCAAATGTCTTCTTTTCCTTAGAAAATCTGGCTTGCTGAATCTGTATCAGATCATCTACCCATTAATTTCACCTAGCCTTTCATTTCTCTCTCTTTATAGTTGTGTTCTGTAATTCATTTGAGCAAGTCATATAAAATAATGATTTTCCTTTTGCTTTCGGCTGGATTTTATAGGATTTCGGTTTAGCTGGGGCCTTTTATCAAGAGCAAAGGCGCTTTCAATTCCCTCTTGATTGCAGTGGTGCAAATACATTAATGGACCACGACATGAATTAGGGAATGTTTTGGGGGAAACCGTAATTCAATATATAAATACATAAGGGGGTCATCTACAATTTAGAGGTTAAAAAAAATAAAACCTAGAGATCCTCCTTCCAAAACACTTTTGAATCGTAAGTGGTCTCCCACTCTTACCTTTAATTCTGTTTACTGCTATGAGTCACGTTGGGATTAACTGAGCAGAACGACTTTAGCGGAGGACTGAAACAGCTTTACATAGTTTGTAGTGAAAAAAAGGGCAGAGATCCTGAGGCAAGTGAAACAAACCAAGCCCCCGTGCCTCCGTAAGGCTCTCAGACCCGGGCCTGGGACCAAAGCGAGCGTGTGAGAAGCAAACAAAGAGAGTGAGTCAGATCTGGCCATTAACTCCTAGCATGCCCGCTCTGGTTAGCCCGAGCTCGCTTACCACCTTTGCGGTATGCGACGGCTCCTAAAAATAAGGTTTGACGTCAAGCAGGGGCACCAAGCGACGTGCTTCGCTTTTACGGCCCCAGGCCGGACTTCCACCTGTGATATCCTCTTCTGGCCTGATGCCTCCTATTCATTCGGCCACCAGCCTCGAGAGGCAGCTGTCTCCGTGCAGAGCGTGTGAGGCAGTTTACTGCCCAACAAGTGCTAATGACAGCCACACATTTGCCTCTGAAGTCTTGCTTCATGTGTCAGCTTTGTGACTGGCACTCCATTGCACTAAAGTCCAACAAGCTTCAATCACTATTTTAATTGGTCCACTTAACATCTCACTCTATGGTCATTTTGACATCATCAAAACAAGGAATGGAAACAGTGCTGATGTTATATTAATTAGATGTCGTTGTAAGAAGAATCAAATAGTAGTGCATAAAGATTATGTTTTAGACAAACACTGAATAAATATGAATTAATGGCAGGACAACTGTAAGATGTTAACATACAAAACAGCAATGGTTATAGCTACAGTTATCAGAGCTCCCTCTGAAAACCATTTTCACTGAAAACATTGTATGGATGCATGCAAACCAGGCATATATTTAAAAGCTTGTTTTGACTATGCTAAGATCATGTGGAGACCTTTATCACTGATTCATAGCAGATCTTCTTTCTACATGTAATGAAATGTCATCCTTTAATTGGGATGGGAGAATGAATTAATCCTTAATATGAAAAATTCTATACTGCAAAAAATGTTTCTGTAAGACTTTCTTTAATGGAGAATAATCCATTCAGTCCGGTGCCAAAAGGGAAGGTTCCAAAAACACCACATCGGACAACTGATGAATTATGGAAGACACATGAGGACTGCTCATTCTAGCTACCCTGCAGCTTCTGAGTTTGCCCCCCCCCCCGCCCCCTTTTTAGCTGGGTTAAAATTTCAAGGGTATTTAAAGGCTTGCTATTTCACAAGACCTGGCTGTCTATAAGGGACATGCCATCCATTTTCACAGAGGCTTCCTTACTGAACTTTTAAAGGAGCCTCGCTATGGAGGACAGCCGCATGAATGCTGCGCTTTCTCACCCAGAGTGACAGATCTCTATACTTTCCTCCTTAGACGAGCCCACACTCACTGAGGCGTGATAAATGACCTTCCTGCTTTTTATAGGCTTAGGACACCTCGCGGGTTCACCCGCAGTCCATACCAATCAGAAGACTGTGACTCAATTGCTGCTTCAGGTGGGTCTTCAGAAAGCGAATCTAAAATCTTCAGTGCTGTTGGTGTAGCAAGGGCTCCCTGCACGTAGTTTACAAACCACGCAAAAAGCCCGAGCAACGTAACCGAAAAACACGTCAATCTTTTCTTCACTTTCCATGTGTGTGCAATTGTGAGAGTCATCTCAGGCTTAAGATAAAGCCTCTCGCTCTGTGAACAAAGAGGTCGATCACATCATTTGTTTGGTGAAACACTCCTTAAAAAAGGCCACATGTGCCTTTCTGCACACGCGTGTGTGCTCGTACAATAACAGGTCCAGTCGCTTTTCAGTTCGCAGCCCTGAAGCTATTATTTCTCTTATTATCCCCTAACAGTCCTAATAATCCATGTGGCATGCACGCCCATCCATAGCATTTCCTGCTCTTAGTGATTGTCTAAATATATACATCTGACTGATGCGGTACTGTGCAAAAGTCTGCAGTCAAAGAAATTCAGTGTACTCATGATCGGTAACGGTTTACATTAACTGCACCTTCATAATACATTCATAGAACATTCATAAACAGCATGCAAGTACACCTTAATATCCTAACATCCCTTAACAGCATACATTAATAACAAACATTACATTATTATACAATTATAATGTTTGTTATTGTTAATAACAATATTATTGAATATAAAATTGTATATAATGATTGTTATTAATGTATATTACAGCTGTTGAGGGATGTTAGGATGTTAAGTTATACATACATGATGTCTATGAATACTTAATGAATACCTAATGAAGGTGCACTGAAGGTTTTATGAATGCGATATAGAAGCATTTTGAAGGTGCAAGTAATGTAAAGTGTTACCTAATGATCTTCACTTTGGTGAAAACCATGATATGTGTGTCAGGTTTTGTTAACTTAGCTATTTCAAAGCCTCCTCTAAAGTTATCCCAGTATTTGCAGCAACCATCTGTCATCTGCAGCAACCAACTAATTTACTTAATTAATTAACTGAGCTTGTAGTTAAATTTAACAGATACACGCAATGGCTGAAGTGCCCGTGAGGAGAGGTTTGGCAGCTGAAGTGACGTTCATCTAGCCATCTCACAAGATATTAGCAACTTTTTGGAGAACATTAAAAATTCCTGTTAGTTTTTAATATTTTACTCATAATATGCACTTACTACCCAGATAAACAGCCTGAAACATTTTCTTTGCCTCAGACTTTTGCACAGTATTGTTAGACTTTATAAACCAGTATTGCGTAGGACTTTCCCTAACCTTTCCCGTACGCGGTGCCGAATACGACAACCTTGAGGTGCGTCAAACACCCGCTCGCTTGCGCACTCGCTCACACATCACGCCCTCGTCCTGATCGCTCAGCAGGAAACCTGAGCCGGGAGTTAATAAAGTTCAGCCAGGAGCTTCCCAATGAGTTATACGGTCGTCGAACCCGCCGCTCCAGTGCCCCCAGAAGAGGGAGGCTGACAGATTAAGTGTCGTCACCGAGGCCAGCACTGTGACATACGTGCTTGGAGCAGGTGTTGTGGAGGTCAAAAATGCAGGCAGGGTTTCCTCGGGAATCTCGAGTTGGCAGGAGCGACCGGGTCAGGTGGGTGCTTCCATAAAGTCAGGGGCGTGTCTCGGAAAGAGGCTGCAGCCATGTAGCCTGCGATCACCATGCCAAAAAGCTACCTCATGTCTTCGAATACGACCTGGAGACATGTGTCTGTGCTTTCAAATACATTTCCGCTTGCTTACCCAAAAGATTTTCATAGCAGCGATTTTTCTGTCCACCCCTGTGACGAGAAACAGCATCTTGCTCTGGGTCAGCCTTTAGTCTATGGTATCCATCAGAATCAGCTTTCTGTCCGCCACTGTTACTAGCCCACTCATCGGATTCTCCCAGCTAGTGCTGGTTCCTGACTCATGGCAGGTATTTGTTAGTTGCTTAACCAAACTTACATTAATATCAACATTTCTGTATATATATTTTTTTTTTTTCAAAGACTAGCAAATACAGCATTGAAGCTACTTTCTTTGCAGTATGAGATTTATTAAACATGTTTTATATGCATATCAGGTAACTGCTTCATTAGCAATGGTAAAAAACTGGGCATACTGTAGGTACTATAAATATTTCAGCAAGATCTTGCATGGGTTTTCTTTGATGTATTTTGTAATACCCTATAAATTCCACATACTACTTTTTGAGCCTAACACATAAAAAGAGTTACGGATTTGATAGAGTAACAAAGCCGCTGAGATACTCTGGTTCATGAAGCAATACTGTCCAGAAGTGTAGAGATACTACTTAAATATTTATTTCAAGTGCATTTTCCCCTGAATGCAACTTAAAAGGGAGGAAGGAAGAACAGAGGGCTGAGCATACCTTTAACTGAAACAAAACGTGAAAGTTACCTTCTACCAAGCTAATTATTCCACAATCCCATCATGAATGTTTTGAACTCTGTAGCTCGTAGTTTGCGGCTGTGTTGACAATGGCTTTTGTTAACTGTGACTCAGAGCTTAGATGAATCAAGCAGTCCCAGTATTACATAAAATCATTTGTCACAAATGTATGAGGTCAGTCATCAAATGCACCCCATAGCTGTAGACTTAGTTTGACGCCTCCCCATCGGCTTTGAAACATGTTTGTATGTTTAATTAACTGAGACACAATGGATGTGTGAATCCCTGGAAGCAATTGATCAAGCTGATACAGTTCACCGTGCACAGTACAAGAGTTCCTTTTCCTGAAGACATCTAGTACTACTTACTGCCTTGAGCTAACCATGCATTTGAATTAGAAAGTAAATTAAACATACGATATGACAGCTAAAAACTGAACAAGGTTAGAAAAAGAGTTACGAGATTCAAACTATGCTTAATTGTACCTCATTAGGCACCATGAAATACAGCAGTTAATTGTTTAATGTTAGAATACACATTTTGTTTTTTTATTGGGACAGTGGAACTTCCATTAGTCAAAAATCTTAAAAAAGGCTAAATTTACACCATTAATTTAGATTGGTGATCCGTACCATGCCTAGACATGTTTGACTTCAGATGGCCAGTTCGGCTGACTAGTCTGATCACTCCATACCAAGCCCAGGCCCACTTGAAGAGGAGGGCCCACGCACAGTTAGCTGAACTCAGACACGGTCTGCATTGAGTGTGATCGCTTACTGTGCTGGGGCCCAGAGCACAGACATGATATCAATGATTCGACTGACACACACATGCACACATGAACACTACACATGAACCGGACCTGGAAGGAACGTTTTAGATCTACAGATCATGGTTTTTTTTTTTTGCAAAACTACCTTGTGAAAAAAATGACTCATACAGATTGAGTAGCGACAAACATTTAATAAACGTGGCAGCAAGGGACCACTTTGGTTTACAGCAGAGGTGCAGTGTTTGCTCGAAATTTGGGCTGACAAGAGTACTGGATGCAACACACAAATATTTGGAAAAATATGGGCCTATTTTCTTATACATGCAGCATAAATAAATAAAAATGGCTGTATTGCATATTAAATAAGTCTATAAGAGGGTCGTGTGTCCTCACCCCCAAAACAACTCCAAATAAGACACAAAATTAGCGAATTAATAATGAAGTCCATTGTGCTGTGCGATATTAGCGATGTTGTGCTGACGTTTCCTATATCTTCAACACAGAAAGTCGTATGGAGATGATGTAAGCGTGCTCGGGCCCAGGACGTTAAGCTCAGTGTGAGTGCAGACCAGCAGGGGAGTGGGGAGGGGGGACAATCATGTTTGGGCAAGATACAATACATCCGGGCCACGTGTGAGTACTGTATGACCTTAGGCTAGCAGGAATAATTGATTAATCAGAATCATTAAATATTGTGCACAATTTTAACATATTGGCCTTGGGAGCCTGTAGCTTAGCTATCTGAATAAGAAAATGCATAAATCAAGAGATGATTAACATTATTGAGAATCACATTGCTTTGAAAAAGTCCCTCAAGGCATAATACTTAGACCTCTCCATTTGTCCCTAAATTTGAAGCTGTCTTTAATTTTAACAGTTGCTGCTCCTCACAGATCTTTTCTCTGAGATAGTCATGTCTTCCTTTGTCTCATCAAAGCTTATATCCTTTATTTCCCATTCAACAGTCACTGCACACTGACCCCTTTCTGATCCACAGACTGCTGAGAAGCAGCACGTCACCCTAGCCAATCACCTGGCCTCATACAAACACAGCAAACTAACGCTGATTGGATCTCTACTCTAATAATGCTCTCATTTCTTACAAGTGGACCCTGGATACTACAGCAAAGCCTTTTCTGTCCTTTGTCTTTTGGGCATGTCTTTTGCAATCAAACTACAAGAACTTGTCCAGAAATGGTGTTCCATTGGCTTTTCAGCTTGTCACATTGGCTGCTGAACATGGCTTGGATCAAGTTTAAAACCTTTGTTCTGGCTTATTAAGGAACAAATGATTTGTGACTGCATCACTTTCTGAGTGTCATTCCCTCATACACTCCTGCTAGAACACATCACTTGGTATCTCCCAGGGTTTGAAAACTTCCCAGCCCTGGGGCCACTGTTTGTATGTATGTATCTCCCATGACCCCCTGCTGGGGAAATAAGCTTATAGGTGACGTATCTGCAGCCTGTGTCTAGCAGCAGGCTAAACGTGAACATTTTTAGACAGGACCTCGGTCCCCAGAACTTGAGAAGTCTTCAGCAGTGCACAGCTCATACCTAATTCACTGTGATGAATCTGTGCTCATTCTTTCTGCTTGCTCATTTGTCATTCTAAGCTATCCAGCTTATATTAATTCACATGAGTTCTTGGATTTTAACACTAAAATGAATTTATGTGACTAATTAAAGCAGAACTTTTATTACATCATATTATTATATTATTTCTCTGTCACACATTGGCATTGTTATTAAATGTTTTATACTCTATCTATGAATACAGAAATCACTAGTTATAAGACATAAATATTTTTCAATTGATATAAAATTTATTAGCTCTAAGGTACAATCCTGGCAGCTATTAAATATTCTTTGGAGTCATGGTGATTCATTTGGTTGTACTGTTGCCTCCATAGTCCTGGGTCATGTGTTTCAGTCCTGCCCAAATAATATGGGCAGAACTCAAATGGGACTCCTCTGGCTTCCTTCCAGAACCCGAGATACATGCTGCTTATAAAACAGCAGGTCATCGTTTTAAAAACAAAATGATTCTCAATTCTCTTTATCTGCCTGAATTAAAATGTTTCTAAATATAGCAATGACGAAAAAATACTTCTTTAAATTGAATCAGAAGGAGGAACAGAGTAGCTATTCAATTTGTTACGATAAAACAATTTCAGTTTCATCACAGCCATGATTTTACGTTTCTCAGCATTTCTTTGCTTGTGGGTTTTATGTTTGATTAGTAGTACACAACTTCATGAAAATTTCAGGACAACTGAAGAGAACCCATTACTAATGCAATAAGTAACCATACCTCAACTTCTCAGCTTGTTTCAAACACGAAAAGATGTTATAACCACCGACCTGTTGCTGTAATGCCTTTGTTTTAGATCAGATGATGGGGCAAAGCTTTTAACTACGATGCTAACACAATGACCAAAAGCATACATTTATATAATATATTTAAAGGTCATTGGCACAAACAGGGTAGCCCCATGCAAATGCTAACTTCATAACTTCGCAAAATATGCTTTGAGCCGTGGATCAATAATTGACAATAATTTGACAAAATGTAAACATTATAGATTACATTGTAATTTTATATTGCAACTTTACCCTATTATTATAATAATTATTATTATTATCATGATGATCATCATTATTATTATCACAATTCAATTTGTTACATTCTGGCAAGTTATTACATAATGTGACGTTATTACGTAATGCGACATTATTACGCAATGCGTTGTTACAACCTGTTCCTCTTTATCCTCATCAGTCTGCCATCTTGGAGTGTGTCTCTGCAGAGGATGCCTATTCATAGCCGCAGTTCAGACGATTAGTTGGGATATTAATACATAAACAAATATTTACTGTAACTAGCTGTAAATCCTCCTCATCTTAATTCTGAACCAGGCTTTTCACACTGCTAAGAAACAAGATCAAGGATAAGGGACAGAATGTTGACCCACTGATAATCATATACTGAGAAGTGTCTTTAAAACAATTAAATTGTTAAACTATGAATAATTATGAACAGTGTAGTATAAATATAGTATTAGTGTATAGATACTAGTGTATAAATAGTGTATAATTATTATTGTATATTATTGGCATATAAATTCACTTATTATAAATAATTAAGTATAGTATAAGTTAAAGTAATTCATTTCATTTCCAGATTAGTAAAGTGCAGAGAGTTTGACCTTGGTAATTCAGCATGTTGGAATTGAAAGATTGGTGTGAAAGAAATCAGATACTTGTTACTGTGTAGGACAAATACAAACTACAGCTGTCCAGCTGAACACACCTCGGATTAGTGAAAAAAAACAAAAGCCTCCTAACTCCCCTGGTAAAAGCCATTCATCTTTCATAAGTACAGGGTCATGATAAACCTGCGAATGCCGAGGAATGCCGCACGAACACAGGCAGAACATGGAACCTCCACACACAGAGAACCTAGGGCATGAACTGAGCATCAAGCCTGGAAGCGTGGGGCTATGGTGCAACCCACTGAACCACCATGACACCCCCCAGTAAAATATTATTGCGCACAAAAGGATCCATATACAATACTGTGTAAAAGCCCTAGGCAGAGTCATAGGGTATATGTGCTCCGAACCAAAAATACAATTTAACATTAGAACATGTGAAAATTAAGAGTAATAAACAACAAAAACTAACAAGAATGTCCTCCGTTCTCCAGAAATGTACTGATGACTTGTTGGACGGTTAGAAGAACACCGCTTCAGTTCCCAAACCTCTCCTCAGGGGGACATCAGCCATTCCATGTATTTGTTGCATTTCACATCCAGCCCAATTAATTCATTAATTAAATTAGTTTAAGAAAGTCAGTGAGGTATGGATTAGCTATATGAGGTGGGGCACTGGTCAAGTCTAAAATAAACTGGCTTATTGGGCGGTTCTTGCATATACGGTGGTGTTTTTAGCAGAGGTTTTGAAATGGCTAAGCTGACACACTCTGACAGACATAATATCATAGTTTTACACCAACATAAAGATCATTTAAGCATCTTTTTTTAGACTGCCTGCGCAGAACTGTGTGTGTGTGCGTGTGTGTGTGTGTGTATAAGTACAACCAAAGATGGGTGATATTTGGCTTGTTGTAATGCAGCTTAGACACAGATTTATTGTGGTCAGCAGGAGTCAAAACACTAACCACGCTGCACCAACCACGCTGCCAGCTGTTAAAACAATGTCTGATTTTTTTCAGTTACTTCTAGAATTTTTGGCAATTTGCTATGCAAACCCCATAGTGACATGGGAAAAGAGATAAACACAATAAATAACGGATATGTGATTATTTTCTATTCTGTCAATAGTGTATAATGGCATTCTCGGGGGAGTGGGGAGGGGGCATACAGCATCAAGGCACATTGACTAGACAAAAATACATATAAGGCAAAACAAGACAACACAGTGCAAACAAATTATGCATAATTAAACTGCATTATTAAATTATTAAGTTCAGCTGCACTGTGACTCTGAACACTGATCAGGCTCTGCATCACTATGAGCCTATCCCCGGAAGCAGAGCAAACCCTGACCATGACCTCAGTCTCTTACGGGGAACTCACTCCCCAGTCATTCACTAACACACTCAGACACGAAGGTCCTTTTCATGACCAAACGTGACCTGAACTGCATGGCTTTGAATGGTGGAAGGAAACTGGAGAACCTGGAGGATTTGAAGTGACAGTGCTGTAAAAACAGATAACAGCCAGTCTAATTTTAATCTACTAATTTACTTATTACTTTTACAGCTGTCTGTGTACCGATTATGGTAGAGAATGCACTTTCATCTAAAAGCATTAAGGATAATTTTATTTTTATGTGTGATTTAATTTCAGCAAGTAGTAAATTAACTGACCCAGCCTCCTGTAGAACTCCATGAGGAAAATTTTTAATAATAATATTGTACCTTTGATCTCTGGATTAAAAAATTAAACTCTTATTTTGAAGTGATTTAGTAATATGCACCGAATGAGGATGAGGTTCCACTGGAGAAAAGAGAATCCTACATATTTCTGAAGCAGCAATGTGAGAAGGGTATCTTCCTCGCTTGTTTATCAATAGCTAAGCCCATCAGTAAAGGCTGGTCCAGCAATCCAGCGATAAGTGAAATTCACATTGTTCCTCAAGCTCATAAAAGTTTAAGGAGGCCAGCAGCTGCAGCCTGCATGCGAGTGGAAGCACATGCCCCGAGGTTGGTGTCGGGTCCAGCCTCCGTGAGAGTGAAGACGCTACACCAGGAGAAAAGTCTCACCCACCAGGATCAGCTCATGAAATCCCGCCTCCCAGAACTCATCACGTTCCCTAAGACACCCGTGGGTGGGTGGGGAGGGGGGGGGTTTCTAGTCACCGAAACCATCATCCGGGCCAAACATAAGCAGGATCCATGGCAACTGCACGAGGAATTTGAACGTTCTGCATCCATTTCCTGTGCTTCTCTGACAAGACCATGCTTCAGTATGGGCTTCGCATCTCGAAATTGAAACAATGAAAGAAAAGCAGAATCATGAGTGCTCCAGGACCAAGATTGGCCAGTTCATTTAATTAGACTCCTTATATGATGTCATCCACAGAAGCCCATGGCGGGGTTAGGTCCTTTATAAGACTACACTGCCGGGCTGTCACACACTATTATTTGACCAGTACCTCACATGACAGCTCATACCCAAACCCCTTTTTCTCAGTAGCAATCCACATCAGACTTCCCCTTTAAAAGCCCCTGATATATCCCTAAGTGACTTTTCATTTGAAAATGTCATTTTGTCTTTTAATTCCTGGAGGCTGTCTCCACCATAATAACCAAAAGCAGTCTCTTCACTGTGGTGCAGAATGTTAATAGAAATGGGCCGTTACTGTACTTAATCTTGCTGTAAGCCAATTCCAACTTTTACAGTCCTGCACCGAGAACGGATATTATTATTGATTCCTTTGTCATCCCACTCTGGGAACTGTTCCAGCGCTACGCCGTGGACCGTCCTGAAGATTTTAATCTGCTCTTTCAAACTGATTTCATCAAAAAAAAATTTAAAGCCTGCCTCGTGCTTGATGACGACCTTGACGCTCAGGTGGGACAGTTTGTGACAGATGAAAGGGTTGGTTTTATGACATTCATTTTATAATATTCTGCATGCTACGGACACACATTGCTGACGTTTGCTTGGTAATTAAGCACTCAGCACTCAGGCGGCAGAGCAAACCTTTGCAGTCCACCCTCTGCTGTGAGTCACCAAGACGACTAGCTGATCAGCTGCTTTCAGCCAGCATGGTGTGGATTTCCGAGTACGGTGAAGCGTATATCCAGTACCGGGGAAAGGGCTTGTAGCTGGCCAGCCCTGTCTTCTGTCCATAAGGAGCAAAGAGCTGTATGCTTACTGAATTGCTGACTTGACCTCAATGCACAGAGCGGGTGTAGATATCAGATGATAAAGTTGTGATAATTCATAATTCACGCTCTGTTTTACACCCATCATCACGCTGCATGACTGTATTTTTAGACAGGAAACATGCATCATTTTCAAAGCATCAGACGGCATCAAAGGAGACATTTTACTTAATTACAACCGAATGTTCATCAACAAAGGAAGCATATCCTGGGAGCGGAATGAAGTCATCAGATAATCGATAGATAGAATAAATGACACTAATCAGCATTTGATTAATATGTAAAGTGCAGCGTTCAGCTTTTTGGTGTTTAACCAAGAAAATCTAACATTAAAGGTGAATAAACAGCAGATCGGGGACCGTTGAGGAACTGTAAGCAGATTCATAACTTTATTTAATCTCAGGCCAGGCCGGGAGTGCCGATCACGGCTGAGAACACAGAGCGCACGGAGGCTGACATGGTCAAGACTAGCCGCTCAGAGCCGTCGGGGTGGGGGTGGGGGGGCGCGTGATGTCCACCTGACCAGCCATCTGTCGCGGGGCTTCATGGCGGCCCTCCGAACGCAGGAGCGCTTCCAGAGACCGGCCACGTTAGCGCCGAGGTAGCTTCAGAGGCCGACACCGAAAAGAGAACAACGAGGGGGTCGCAAACAGGCGCCCCAGGGCGGTCCACTGCCCCCGCATTATTGATCGGGGAACTGGGGGCTCTGTGGGAGCTGCCAGGTGGGTGCATGCTACATCACACTGGCAGGCCTTCTAGTGTCATGCTAATGCTGGGGGGCTGGTCTGGACAGGCAGGTTGGGGGCGGGGGAGGGGGGGCACGCCTGGAGGAGAGTTCCGGAAGGCGGCGAGCTGCCCGGGGTCGCCCAGGACAGCAGGCGGCAGCCATTAAAGGGGATATCAAACCACCTGCTTATCTTAAGACCTTAAGAATAGCGCTGTATCGCTTAACATTTAGCACTGCTTTTACTCATCTCTATATTGGGGGAACGCTTTAAATGCCGAGGTTATTTCTGCTATTTTTAGCTGAGAGATGCACACTTCTTACACCAGATCAATTTGTGTGGATTTTATAGAACACCATTTGATCAATGCTCATCAATACTTTGCACAAAGCTCTGTATGTGTCGTGACATTAATACTCGTCCCCTCCTGCGTGTACCCTGGCTTTGGTGTGCCCTGTGCACCCTGGGACAGCCCCCTACATGACCCTGTCCAGGATAAGCAGTTGGAAGACAGATGGATGGATATTAATAGTTCGTCGCTTTGTCTTACCACTGGCATGAAGGGAAGTTTGCAGTGTTTTCTTCCCTCTCGTCTTTGCATTTGTTTTTCAGTAATATCCACATATGCAGTATGTAAAGTCCTCTGCTTTCTTTACAATATACTTAACCTGCCGAATATTCTGCATATTATGTCAAGTCAAAAATGTCACCCAGTTTCTCGTTTCTGTAAGGGTTTCCATTTTTGTCTTCCTAAGCTGATATTTTTTTTTTTTTTTTCAACAGTCAGATTTTCCCACACCTCTGAATAACTGTATTCATTTCCCAGTGCGAAAAACATTGCTATTATGGTTTAAATTACGATTAATCACCTGGGTTTGGCATTGTGTTGTGTGTCATTTTGTATGAATTATATCGTGTCATGATTTTCTCACAAAAGCCTGATTTTGTTGAACAACCCCCGGTCATACTGCTCTCTGGGGGCCCCTCGACAACTAAATTGCAGCAAGAAGCATACCTAAGGAGTACAGTACCCGCCCCATTGCTGTTTTTCATGTCCCACCAAATTCATCGATAAGCTAGCTGTGACAATCGGTGGAGCCGGCGTTGCGTGTGGGAAATGGGTGCATCGCTCCGATTTGACACAGTCAATTCACTCCAGTACAGGACATGAGCTCATTTATCCCCCATTATACCTCTTGGTCATTCAGCTGGAACCTATCGAGTCTCTGACTCTATTTCTGTCAGAGTGCCGTTTAATTCCAATCAAGGTCTCCCAAATCCACCCTTCTGTGCTGCCGGACGCGCAGCTTCAGCTGCCTGCGCTGTAAAAAATAATTGTGACCATCGGCCTAGAGGCAAATTCAGGCTGAGCGTTCCTGCGGATTTTAATGCTACATGCTACTTCATTGTCTTTAACAATGGGCTCATTAAGCTGCTCTCATCATAATAAATACAGATTTTTTTTTCCACAGCCAAGATCCAGCTATAACTTAATTCCGAGATGAATTTCGTGTAATCTGATTCTTACTGATGCTGAGTCACATGACAAATGGCAATGAACAGGGATAATTGTGAGGATTTTATCATCTAAACTGGGTCACTTGGCTACCTCCATATAAATATACGCTCTCCATCCTTCGCTGCAATGAAAGGAGTTACAATTATTGCAATTATCACTGCAGCTGCTGTCCAGCTCATCTCCTCCCACAGACAGATGAAGTCCCAGTTAACATTTTATAATGGTGAGGGCTTAGACAGATGAGGTGAACCGGGACAGTGCATCTGTCACTATCTTTGAGGCCGTAGCTTCTTCTCCCCATACAATTACCACGGACATTGGTTGAGTGCAACTCAGAAGTTAAATACGCTTGATTATTTTTCAGCTCTGCTGCAAAAACAAAAATCAAGCACTTATCATAAGACTTTTTCAGCACAATGGGTGTTTTATTTCATTCTTAATAACTAATCTTAAATACAGTGAATGGACTTCTCAGTGTTAACCTCTGTAAATGTACTAATTGCTGCACCAGGTCTTCTGTTAATCATATCGCTTAGTATTATTTCATTCAGACGAACAAGGTTCTGGAGAATTGGGGTGGCAGTGAGGCCATTCGTCAGCAAGCCTGTTGTTATTGACTGCAATATACGGGCCACATGAACGCCAAAGATGACCTGACAGCTCCGGTCAGGACGTAAAATGTGATTCATCTTATGTCTAGCTAGCTGCAAGCATCATTAGATATGGAGGCTGTCCCTCAACATGTGACACACATTGGGTGGGGGGTGTTGAATCATGACCATGTTTGGGTTTCTGGTTACTATAGTGCAAGTAACCTGTTCCATAATATAATTCAAGCTAATTAAAATGTACTTTATTTGAGTGAGATGCAACAGATCGACAAAATGGCTGATGGGAGTGAAGTAGTTCAGCATTTCAGCTGCCGATTAAAAAAAAAAAAAAAAACAATTACACCTTCTGATGGCCCAGCATGGTGTCCAGGCTCTACCCCTGCCTTGTGCCCTGTGCTGTTGGGATAGGCCTTCTTGTAACCCAGAATAGGATAAGTGACTGGAAGTCAGATGCATATATGTGGCTGTATATATAGGATTCAGTGTACAATGAGGGCCTCTCCTGGGCGTTTAACTGGAAAACGACAGCATACAATTCAGTGACCCTATGATTATGTGATTATTTGATTCTAAGAACAAGCAGAATATACTTTGCACATTGCAGTGCATTGACATGCATATAGCGTAGCAGCCTATCTGGGCAAACTGGATCACATCAGTATCACAACCATGGCTGTGGTTTCAGACTCTGTGAAGGCCACCATGCCACTATGAGGACGTAATACATGACAATATCAAGTCCTTGTTACAGTCCTTGGTCAGCAGACTGCTTTGTGTTTTTAGCTTGGCTTGCATTTGCCAAGACCTGAGCGATGCCACAGATTAAAAAAAAAGGTCAGCATAACACAGGGAATTGATCAAATTTGCAAAAATGGGAAGGAAAACTAAGAGAATCCATAGAAGCCAAATGCCTCTATGAGAATAGTGGAAAAGACTTTGTCATGTAGATAAAGTATAAGCCATTCCAGCTTGGAGGTGCATCAGTCAGTGAGCGTGTTCATGGGTCAAAATGAAAACAGTGCTGGTTATCGAGACAGCTCTCATGCTGAAGATCGACAGCTACATCCTCACACAGCACACTATAACTTGCCTGTTCTCAGAACGTCACCGCATAGAGATTATTAAAACTTAAAAACTTTCCACTGCATTGCAAAGTTTTGGTAAACACCGCACAAGAAGTACACACGATAGTTCAGTTCAATTCCTCCACTGTCGACTGCACTGGGGAAGAACACCATAAATAACTGACAACCTGGCTATTGTCAAGTCCCGCTGCAGCTCCTTCCTTCCTAAACAGAATCTTTGCTTTCTCAGCTGCAATTTCAGCGCAAATCTAGCAGAACAGCGTTCGGCTGCATGAATCAGCAGAATACAAACCGTGCGGCTGCACAAGCATCTCTTTTACAGTAGAATTAAATATTCCTGTGAGCATAACCCTAAGTGAACACAACTGCAGTTACATGACAAAAGGGCAGAGAAATAAGGGCCTTCCAGACAGTTAGTGGCATGACAGGTTTGTCTCCTTTGGCTAAGTATGTCACAGGAAAGCACAAATCAACAGAAATAACCGGGCTTATTTTAAAAAGGCAACAAAAAGACCATAAAACCGAGGGCACTCACTGAAGGGAAAGGCAAAACAAAAGCACTGTATTGCTAGCTAATGTGCTGCTATACACTATTGCTAGCTAACATGCTGCTACACTGTATTGCTAGCTAATGTGCTGCTACACTGTATTGCCAGCTAGTATGCTGTCACACTGTATTGCTAGCTAGCGTACTGTTACATTGTATTGTCAGCTAACGTGCTGCTACACACTATTGCTAGCAAACATGCTGCTACACTGTATTGCTAGCTAATGTGCTGCTACACTGTGTTGCTAGCTAGCGTGCTGTTACATTGTATTGTCAGCTAGTGTGCTGCTACACTGTATTGCTAGCTAACGTGCTGCTACGCTGTGTTGCTAGCTAACGTGCTGCTACGCTGTGTTGCTAGCTAGCGTGCTGCAACGCTGTATTGCCAGCTAACGTGCTGCTACACTGTATTGCCAGCTAATGTGGTGCTACACACTATGGCTAGCTCACGTGCTGCTACGCTGTATTGCCAGGTAGCGTGCTGCTACACTGTGTTGCTAGCTAGCGTGCTGCAACGCTGTATTGCCAGCTAATGTGCTGCTACACTGTATTGCCAGCTAATGTGCTGCTACACATTATGGCTAGCTAACGTGCTGCTACGTTGTATTGCCAGGTAGCGTGCTGCTACACTGTGTTGCTATAGCTAACGTGCTGCTATACTGTGTTGCTAACTACTGTGCTGTTACTTAGATGCTAGCACCTTTCTGTAGCCCAGCTGGATATTTTTTTACCCCTGTAAAGTGTTCAGATCAGTTGTTGCCAAATGGGCATGAATAATTATGATATTTACACAGAGCTTATTACCACGCGGCCACAGAATTTTGGCTTACAGCCCCAATAACTTTTTCAGCCTGACCAAGTGTAGTAAACATATAATTTTGACTTTGATGTTTACCTCTTATATAGCTCAGTTCTTTACATTACCATCACCAAAACCTGCGGGGATTCCTGACAGATTACAAAATGACGAGTTGGGAGCAGATGGATGACGAACATTAAAAATTCAGCTTTAAATATTTACCCCAATTGTTCACACCAGTATCAGCACATGCCAGGTATAGGCTGTCACTGCAAATGGCTTTCAGACATTGTTTTAATGCATTTTGAATTCTATACTTTTCTAAAAGACCAGGCAATTAATTTTAAAAAATGTGAATAATATATGCAGTCTCTCACCTCTTAATGTATGGGTAAAATACAAGATTAAAAACAGGCAGTTTTTTAGCCAACATATTTAGAGGATATCAGGCCAAAGTGCATGTTAATGACCTGGAACCCAGTCTTCTCCTGTGCCACACCAGCAATTCATCTACTACTGTTCAACATGGGCAGCGAAGGCCAGTCCTGGGGGGCTGAGCGGGGCACTGAGAAGGTGACCTGGGTATCGATGTTCCTCACTTTGGAGTCAGAGCCATTGTTTCCTAACAAAGTCACCCCTCAGGGGTCCCGCTACAGACCTAATTGGTAAAGTGACACCCTCTGTCAGCATGACCCTCAAGGACAGCGCCCCCCCTCCGTTACCAAAGAAGCTGCTCAGAATTTAAACAAAGGTGCCTAACGTCATATGCATGCTTTTTGAAAAAACATTCATTTGCTCCAGGTGGATCCCCATTCATGTTTCTTTCGAAATGCACATGGAAGGCGTGCTTGTCATTAAAGGAAAACAAAAGATTGTTATAGAACTTCAGTATAATAGCTATTTATGAGAAAATAATTGGGTACAAAGCCAAGTTATTCAATTGATTACGTTTCCAGTTATATTTTACTTGGGAGGTGATTTTCCTGAAAAATAAAATGTAGGGAATGTGTGGAATGTTGGAGATAAAGCATTTTTCAGCTGCTATCAGACTGGTGAACATCCAAGACATGATCTGGGTGGTAAATTACACAGACTGATGTCCTGAAAGAAGGAGGAGAGGAAAAACAGAAGAGGCAGATTCTTACTGTACTTTAGAGTGTCAATTGAAAGCAGTGGTCCTGCATTGTTTGGGCATACAGGGGCCATTTGGTAAAAATATCTGAGTATTTAGCGCTAAGGTTCATTGAAACATCACAAACTAACAAAGAGAGGGAAAAAAAGATGCATCAGGATTTTATGTTACTGTCATAGACTACAACCAGAACTGCAGAATATCTAAAGGTTCATAGTTAAAAACTTGAGACTGACCATGACAGTGTAACTATAAACCATCAGCAATAGTCAGTTTGTAAATGAAGATGTTCAAGTTAAGCCAAGTGACTTTATGGTCACACATGTGAAATGAAATTGCATTTCTGCAGAGAATTAGATCGCTAGAACAGTGAATAGTCGAACAATAAACACTGAACAATAAATACTGCATTAAAAAATACACAACAGTACACAACAATGACTCAGTGCAATAATGGAAGGCATGGACAGTGTTGATCTTGTTGCTCAGTGAGCACGAATTACATCACAGCACAGTCATGCATGCAAACTGGAATTTGATAATGATTGTATGTATATGTGTTGTATGTATTTTATTATATTTGTAAATCGTATGACAAGAGGGGAATAGGGTAGTACAGATGTCCCTGTCCCTGTCCCAGACATTGTCTGTTCATTCAGAGGTGCACTGTTTTGTGTGTCACTTGATCCAGGCTGAATCCCCTACACCCAGGGCCCTGCTAATTTCCCAGTGTTTTCCGCTTGTGACGAAGCTGAATCGGTTGTCCTCCCTTCCGTTTGGTTACGCCCCTGCCCCAAATAAATTCCCTATTCTGACTCAAAGTATCTTTATTGATAAAAGTTATGGTTCCAATTGGAGCAAGTCTTAGATATATATATATATATGTAATGCCATGTGCAGTCCATGTGTGAACAACACCACTCCTTGGCCAGCAATGCACAGGCTCTCTGTGATTTCATCTAACAAAGGAGCTTCACGCACTCACCTGCTTCAATGCGAATCTGCAGCCTCTGTGGTGTAGGAGCATAGGCTGAGAACATGCTGTCCATGCAGCACAATCAATATGCAACACTTCCATCGCAGGTCGTCCTCACATATTACTGCACACATTCATGATGAAGTCATTACAGTCACCAGTTCCAGCACTTTGTCAGATATTAAACGTTGAGACTTTTCTATTGATTTTCCATGCACAATCTGCTAATTACGTCATCAATTTAAGAAACTGCAAAGCTCAAAATTAATTTTTGTTGGAGGGACCAGGGAGAAATGAGACGGTTCCAGTTTAGTGCCTTTGAGATGTATAACCATACGCCTTAACTGCTTTACGTCGTCATTTACTCTGTACTTTATTGTTTTAAATATGAACCTGACACATTCCATTGAAACTGGGCAGCGTATTGATATTCTGAAGTCAGCGGCATGGAGGAAGTGAATGCTGCACCTTGCTAGTTAAAAGCCCAGAACAGGCCCATCTTATACCATTTTGTGTAGAGCCGCTGGCAGGGTTCAGTACTCACTAACTGAAATGGTAATGGCATTCAGTACCGCCGAATGTGTACAGCAAACCGTCTCTGGTGAAGAAAGATGACTATAATGTTCACCGGCTTTACTGACCAAACATCAAGGCCAGATCAATCCGTTTATAGTACATAATTCAGTAACTTCAGTTGTGTGCTCGGGGACGACGTTTGTGTTCACGCTTTGTAACTTAACAGTGGTTCTCAGAATTTCAATGCCTTGCTGAATAACAGTGTAACTATTGCGATAGTCATTCTGTAGACGCAGCAAACTTTTTTGTTCCAACACAATACAGTAACGTGTGCAGACTGCCCATAATACTCATTGTAGGCAGTGTTTACATTGGTTATATACATTGGTTATATACTGCATATATAAATAGATATGTGTGTCCTTCTGGATGTGTGTGCAAACCTATAAAAATAAATAAATAAATAAATAAAATACCTTTGGTTGCCTGATTACCTAGATAATGTTCATCCATCCGTTGTACAACCATTTAGTTCTGCCCTTTCTTATCTAGATATGCTGCCTAATGTATATAGTCCACTACATGCTTTCTCCAGAACTTTCCATGTTTACATTTTGTTTCTGTACATATTTTAATATTTATAACCCGCTTGGTCCTGTATTTAGTATACCGGTGCTTCTTTACATAACCCATTTAATTCTTTGTGAGTGGAAATCATTACGTAGTCACATATTTTTTTTTTTTGTGGTCATGACTAAGGAATCAACAGTCGAACATGGGGCTCAGGTTCCGGAGAGGAGCGGGCAGCGGAATTCTCTTTGTTTACAAAAAAAGGCGCATGCACAAGTCACAGGGCTCCAAGGCTGCATCCCAACAGGGAACGTCGTGGTGCAGTCCCCAAGCACATAGGTGACCGAACATAACCTTCAGGAATATCACTGTGGATGTCCCACAAAGGCTCCCTCATGGGGGCGCTACACATGCCGCCTCACCTGCCCCCCCAGCTTTCTCCAAGGCTGTTTCTGTGAGTCGCCTTAGTTAAAGCTTAAACTCCGCCTCCCACTCTTTCTAGAAGTTTATCGCCTCCCTCCCCACAGCCAACCTTCCCCCCCATCTCATTTGATGTTTAATTAGATCCCTTTTCATGCACGTGCCTTTTTATTTGCCCCCGGATCAGACACGCCCCACACGACATCTCTCACCCATGAGCCACTGCTTCGCGGCGCCCGTTTCACGCCGCAGCTGTTGTGCCGAAACTGCAGCCAGGAAGCAGAGAGTCGACACCGGGCGCGTTTGGAATTAAAGGATGCCAGTAATCCCTTTTATGTATTTTCATCGATTTATACTGCGTTTCTGGGAAATGGGAATCTGGAGCACTTCCACAGCTCTGGGAACATTTGGGAGAACAGATTAATAAGGGCAACGTAATGGTGCCACGTGACCATTTTTTACAGCAATCAAACACTGTCTCTGCCAATGTGTGAGAATGTGCACAGAACATGTTGTTTCCCTAATAATTTGCTAAATAAGGAGAGTGGCTCATAGAAGGTAAGGCATGATAAACATATAAAGATGCCGTTTGCCCCACATGCTCCACCTACCCATGGCACAAAAGCATGTCCACAGTGCTACACACAGACAGGCCAGCCAGTGGACGAGAGGAGGGGTTAAAAGAGGGCGCCGGCGGCTTCAGAGCAGCGGGTCACACCCCCCCCCCCCCACACACCCCCACCTTGGCGAAAGATGATGTCCCGCTCAGGAATAAGGAAACGGCCGAATAACGAGGTAGCGATTGATCAGACGCTCGGCTTCTGGTGCTCACTGCAACCGTGGAGGCGGGCTGCCGTGTGAGCTGCGATCCGGCCCCCGCTGAAGTGTCTAAGAGCAAATGCTGTGGGGGGGGGGGGGGGGGGGGAAGCAAGAACAAAAGGACTTCCCAGGGATTGGAGGGGATGAGTTCCTGGGAATGGCTCTGAGCAAATATCTGCTTTTTTTTGTTTGATGTCAGGTTTGCTCAGGAATGGAGAATGTCAATATTTCCACAGCACGCTCCAGCAGGCTGTGGGCCACGGAGAGAGGAGAGCGGCTGCAGAAGGTCACAGCCCCCAGAGCCCTCCGAAATCTGTTTAAACATAGCGCTGGAGATCAAAGGCCCAACGATTGCAGGCGGCCCCGCCCCCCCCCCAACGGCTCGCCGGGGAGACAGATTAAGAGGCGTGCCACGGACCAGACCTACAGTGTGACACATGACTTTATGATGCTTAGCACAGGGACCACAGTTTCTGGTTCAGTCTCAGCGCAGGGCGAATGACGGTATCCTTAGTTAACCATGTAGAAAGTTACATTCCACTTTGCTTGTTAATTTTCAAAGCAGGGTCCAAATTTCAGACATTCACAGCACATTAAGTTTGGGACACATTAAGCTACACATTACCAACCCGTAGTTCATGGTACATGAATCAGTTTTAATGTCCAGGGGAAAAAACACAGCTGTAAGACAGTCCGGTAACTGCAGAGATTTCACTTTAAAACCCACATTGCAATTTGTCAGTCATGTACAAGAGATAATATAATGGTTATATCATTACAGCTGTAAAACACCCCTGGGTCTGGATTTCAGGGCTGAACAGAACTGCAATTTCTTTTTTCCCCACTTACTACCACTAAAGAGAGATCACATGGTCCACTCAGTTATAAGCTGTTAATTGATAGCATGTTGAAAGTGCTCCTGGTGGCATAGGTTCGCTGTGTCCCAGGTCCCTCTGCACCCCTCAGCTTAGTGGACAGGTGTCCCCACCTTAACCACACGAGGACAGAGAGGAGCATTACACAGTGTCTCAGCAGCCTGATGCCCGATACCCCTCCCTCCCCCAGAGCCTAGAGAGCGGGTGAGAGTCCAGCCTGTTTATTTGGGTCAGTTTCTGAGTCATCGCTCTGCACGGCCTGCTGACCTTCCATGCTCTCCACTCCACTGACAACAAACATTTTTAAGAGTTTACCAAATAATCCGAAGCGTTATAACGAAATCAGCATTAAACTGAAGCAAAAATTGAATTTAATTCTTTGTCTGCAAGCTAATGTGATTTAGATAATGGCCACAATGCTGGTTTGCATACAAATAACGCTTGTGGATTGTTTTCATTAATTACTTCAACCAACTTCAGGCTCACTAAAGGAAGAAGCATTAGTCTTGAGGCCAGTTGGGACCCACCTATGCACCACAATGCCGTCCTCTTTTATCTGAGGGCTATCTGAGAGACGGCCAGCTATTCGGAGACAGTTTGTTCCCACAGAAAACAGATGAGAGGAACCTGAACTCCATGGGGATGCAGGGCAGCTAGATGGATGTGTTCAGACATCACTTCCAGCAGGCAGAAATATTTCTGGCGAGTGGAGTGATACAGCGTTGTGGCCGTGAAGTACTTTTAACATGGTGGAGTGGGGGGGGGGCAGTTTGTCACGGGGAGGGGAGTGCCAGAAAGAAGCCGTCCCACCAGGCCACAAAATGAAAGACAACCACAGGGAATAAATAAAGAAAAGGACATCTGTAATATTACCCGTGCCCCCATGCCGAGCCACACGTAACCCCCCCCTCCCTGCCGGGGACCGTGACGTCACACTAGCTAAGTCGCACACCCGCCAACCCCTAAGCGCTGAAGACCTCATCGCTGCCCCCTGGCTGCCCACGTCCCGCCGATCCGAGAATCCAGAAAAGTCCCATTAAGCGATAAATGTTAATGACGGATCAGAGCGGCAAAAATAGAACGGGGGAAAAAAAATGAGGATGTTAATTTTTAAGACGAAATTACCAGACATTTATGCTTTTAAATGGGTTAACCATGAAAGTAAAACAGATGGCCTCACTTCACAGATGGCCGTGAGGAGAGACTCCTGGTAGATCCTCGTTACTTGGTGTTGGAAGAGCTTCTCTAAGCCCAACCTGGACAGCATCCACTGCTAACGTCATTAAGCAACACGAGGAAAAATAAAACCTTTAATTATTAAGCAGTTTGATAAATGCCCCAGAACTCAACCCTAAAGGTTGTATTTTGTAATTCTGGGGTCTATGATATAAGAATGAAGCACGGAGAGACCATGTGAGATAACGCAGCGTTTATTCACAGAGACCCTCGGAGATAAGCCAGGTTTTCCCATCCGGAAACAGGCGGGTGGTTTGTGCTCACGCTCGCCGGCCCGGGGGCGGAGGGGAGCCAGAGACAGGGTGCGAGCCGCCTCACGACCCTCAAGCGTGACGGCGCACTGAGGAAGGAGCAGGTCACTTGCAGAGCTCTGGGACTGCGACATAACTAACACTCTAGATGTATATTTAGTGTAATAAATGGATGCTGCTGGTGACAGCTGGATGACCCTCTCCACCATATAATCCGTCACCCTTGTGGATTTCTTGTCCCCAGAGAATCTACCCATTTCTCACGGCCCATCCTTACACATTCCAGTCCAGGCCCCAGCCCCTTCTTATCTACTCTGCATTTTTATTTACGTGCCACGTGCTTTTATCCAAAGCAGCATACAATTGACAGAGCAGACTTAGCCACCTGACCCTGTTTTCTCAAATGGGGAGAAACTGGAGGTTAAGGGCTCCGCCCAGTGAAATCACTCTGCCGCCCATGGGATTTGAACCAGCAACCTTCTGATTACAGACTTCCTAACCTACTGAGCCACTCACTGCAGAGCTCCTCAGGCTGGCCTTCCCGAATGAGCCACCGGACCCCCAGCTGACGCCAGCTGCTTGTTACTGCCTCCTGTCACACCCTCACACAAACAGGAACCGGGATCTCCACGAGACTGAAAACGACAGCGAGTCAGATGCCGTGCTCCCGTTCCAGCCCTGGCCAGCTCACACGGTGCCCAGATTCGCACCAGCTACACGTAAAACCCAAAACCCGGCGGCAGGACGGACACGTCCGCGACTCGCCCGGAACACGGCGAGAGCCAGGCCCGAAGGCCGCCGCAGTGAAACGTGAGCCGTACTCCGTACGCCGCTGCCCTCATGATGAGAGCCTTGGGAGCCACGTCTATCCCTCAGTAACTGGGTCAGATGATGCCTCACTGGGCACCTGTGGAGCTTCACAGGGCTCATACCCAGCACACTCCAGGAGAGGCTGCCGAGAGCAGGTAAGGAACGGGCAAATACTGAGCACGACTGCCCAACTTAACTGTCCCTCTAGCTCCTCTGGATCCTCGAGGGTTTCCACCACCGCAATCACCCTGTCTTGGAAAGATCTTCTGCATCTACAGTATAAGCAGATCCTGCTTACAGTATATAAACACGGAGGAAATGATACTAAGAGATAGCTACCAAAATGGGCCATTTGTTAAGTGTCCCGATAATCCATGTCAAGAAGGACACTTAGAGCCGGGACAGGGCTTGTAAACTACCATTTAAAATGAAAAGGACCTGGATTTCACTTAAGCACCGAGTTCTTGCTGTGTGCTGATTGGTCAGTCTCCTATAATTATGCATGTGTCACTAATGTTAATGTGAACCAGCTGGATGAATCAAGGAAACAAACAAGTCAAAGCACAAGAAGAACCGACACTTTTATCCAAGGACAGGAGCCTGTCGGTTTGAAATTAGCTGTATGAAGTAGCTCAAGATGTCCCCCTGACATGGATTATCTTGTCACCCTAGGCATTTGTGAGCATTTCTGGCTCCACCTTACCCAGATCCAGGCTTCCAGAGGCTTTGAGACAACTGGCTGTCGCCCCCCCTGCACCCCCGCCCCCCCGGATACAGACACACGTTTCATAAGGTGTTTTATGTCCCCCCAGGATGGGGATCCGGCTCCTCTGGATAAGGTGTCAGCTGTAGGTGTGGCAGCAGACCTGGTGCACAGGGCTGGTGGTGATGCCCAGATGGCAACCTCTGGCAGGGCTGCTTCTTCCACAGCGTGACTGGGGCTGCCGTGGATGCCCCGGTCCTGCCGTGGACCCCCCCATCCTACCGTGGACCCCCCAGTCCTGCCATGGACCCCCCAGTCCTGCCGTGCTCCTGGCCTCCACCTCAACATGGGACATCAAAAAAAAAATAATCACCAATCTTCACCAGCTACACAGGACACAGAAGTCCAATGACGCAGCTTCCTTTTCTAGTTACTTGCATGATATGGTAACATTACATAGTACATTATAGCATATTAAACCGTTTATGTTAAATTATGTTTATTATACTCAGGTTCTTGTAAACTTAGCTCAGAATGCGAGTACAACAGATTTCCTATCATCCCTGCTCAGCTTTGATGCTGCAAAGTACTTAAACCCACACACAGATAACCTATTATTGTCCGGTGGTATCATGTTAATAAAAACTCACAGTGCACAACATTACAGGGGAAGTTCAGTCCAGTTCAGCACAGACCCAATTGCTTAACCAGTCTCACATTGTTAAATGTCTGTCTCTCACCTAAAGGCTTGACCTGAAGGAGATATTGATGCATGTAGGTTGTTCTGGAGGTTAGAGAACACACCTGCTGCGATCGATAAGTAATTTATACCAAACGTACACATAAATTAGTGACAATTGTGACACAGACAGGCATTGCCTTGGATGCTAACTCTGTTTTTCACTTCTTACAGATTTTATCAGTTGCTTTCATTAAGTCAGAATCTCTCGAAAGACTCCAAATTGGAATGGATCACAGTGAGGCTGTGTTAAGCTAATCCTGAATGTGACACTCCCTCTAGATGGTCTCAAGGCCGAACCAGGAGCCTCCTGACGCCGCCAGTCCTCTTTTGGGCTGCCGAGCAGACCAATGACGTGAGCAGCCTCTGTAGCAGCCAGGAGAAAAATCTGGATTTGCTTTTCATTCTGCTTTTACGTAAATGTTCATAAACGGTGAAGGGCAGGATTTTCCAAATCCCTTGTGAGCTGTTGTTTATTAAAACTTCTCATTTTGTATTAATTCACCTTAAAATATGATGCATGGTTTTTTTTTGTGATAATAATGCATGCAGGGATTTTATAATTTGAAAAGGTAGACTATATATATACCTTTGCCTCAGTATTAATTTGATAAGTGACTCAGGTCAGTTAAGTGTGAACCTTGCATTCAAAAACCGCACAGAATGATTGAAATCGACAGCCTGTATAAACCTCGGCACCCATCCATTTTCTATAACTGCTTATCCATTAACAGGTTGCAGTGAACTTGGAGCCTATCCCAGGACACAAGGCAGGGTACAAGGTAAGGGGTCACCCTGGACAGGAATCACAGGGAAAAACGAATGCAGTCACAGGAATACTTGGTTTTCCTTTAAAATGTAGCTGGGTTTTCATATTTGAATCACAGGGGCTACTATGCAAGCAGGCAAGACCCTTCATTTAAAAAATGTGTAAAGCTGAATTTGTTATATAAGGTGCTATTATGTGAGGCAATAGCATATGAATTTATAATACTGAGCGCTTCTGCGCGTCTTACAGCAGAACAGGACTGGAGGAGCTGCTGTATCATCCTGAGTTATTCTCAGATTGTTATGTGACTAATCTGAGTTTGGGCCGAGTCCTGGGCTTTTGCTGTCCCCTCTGAGCAGAACATTCTCACATCCCACAATAGATTCAACGACAGGTTTTCTTCATTGTGTGCGGTTCCCCTCTGACAAGACCAATATTTACGCTTAAAGCTCTAATGGACTGTGAAGCTGTAAGCAAAGTACTCATACTGGCTTCCTCAGGCGAATCACAAATCACTCTTCTGTATACCAGATAAAAGTAGGCTAAACAATGAAATCTTTTTTTTTTTTTCTCACGCTATCCAGATAAAACTTTTTAACAAATTCGGCTACAAAGGGTGACTTTTTTGTCGTTGTAGTAAAAGATCACAGCCAGCATTCGGTGAGTGCTATTTTCTGTGACAGATGTGGTTGGGCCACACCTGCTGCAGCTGCAGATGCAGTATAGCACTGGTAGGGGGCGATGTTACATTAAACGATCACCACTATGCTATTATAATGTCATGTACAGAACTCGAGTTCCTAAATCAGGAACTGCACTTAAAGATAAATCAATAATAATGCAGGTCCCATTCAGTGGGGAGAATGGGGAAGTGGGTTTGATAGCATCACCACCATCACCCCCCGCCCCCTGCCCTAGGATTGGAGAATGAAGCAGCTGAAAATGACCCTGACCATAGGTCACAGTGGGGCCCTTTTAATGATGTCAAGGCTGAAGAAAACATGAGCCACAAAACTGCCAAAGCCACATGCTCTGTTATACATCCACAATACATGAGTAAATTCCATTCTGACATGGATGTGACAAGGTAAGGTTCGCCACTGGATAAGAGGATGTGTCATGCGGGGCTGACCACAGATGGCAAATTCATCCATGCCTTTATCTTCATAGCCGTTTATTCATTACAGGGTCACAAACAGCCTGGAGTCCATCCCAGCCAGTCTGACAGGGGAGCCCCTGTATGGGATGTCATGGTAAGGCATGAAATATAAGCAATTTTTGAGACAAAAAAAAATTCAACCAACTGAATGTTACTGGGCCGTGGGAGAACATATAACATACAATAAGTCCGCAGACACAGGGCCAGGAACTGAACCCCCAACCCCAAAGGTGCCAGGAGGCAAATTAATCCACTGCAGCACCAGGCCAGCCCACGGAGTGCAGCCGATTATAAGCTTGTGTTCAGAACTGTCTGCTCTTCCCCAAACGTTGTCGTATTGAGACAGTCTGTGGGTTTTAGTGGCGTCTGAAAAGAAATGTGTTGCTAGAAAGAGCAGCTAAAAATAAAGGCTGTATTTTTCATAATAAGGCAGAGTCCTAATTGTACCAGCAGTCAAAGTTAAAGCAACACGGAGTCACCTGCAGTGGCAATTTCCCTTCGTCGAGGGGACAGACATCAAGAACGGACCTTTTTGCTGCCTTATACTTCAAAGCTGGGAATGAAGAGAAATGGGACGAGTGACCAAAGAGCAAACCAAGCAACAATAAATAATCAGTATCTAAAAACGTGTTCGATTAACATAAATCGATTAATAAATGATTAATTGTACGTTTACCACTGTTTTATTTGTTTAGACCTAGTAAAATTACTACTAGCAATAATAGTAACAGTAAAACTTTGATCAAAATAAAATAGTTATGTTTTGATATTTATTACTGATATATTATTATATATTATTGATGTTTTGAGATTAGACTTAGACTTCAAACTTAATAGCAAGTACTGGTCACGTCCTTTACTCCTTAACTTCCAGGTGAAAGTAAGTCTGTGATACATGAATAAAAATCTCTATTAATACAAACTAAAGATGAAGAATAAAGATTTAAATAAAGTATTACTGAAGTTACAGCTTTTTAAGTATAAAAATAATATGGTGTGAAAGGACAACTAGTGAAATAAATGTGGAATAGCAATTCATTATCATTCTTATTTTTTTTTAATTAACACAGTTAAAGGGCAGTCTACCTCGGGTGTCCGTTCTCCCAATGTAATTATGAAAAGCCCTTCCGGATTTCCTACATGGTGAGTATTTGATACCCTGATGCAGCATCACGTCACTGCGTGCAATTGTTTTCCCCTGTGGAAGATGCTTTAGCATCCGTGCCAGCGGCCTATAACAGACCCTTTCAATGTGCGCACGTAACATGCACCTGTCTGCTTCACAGAAAAGCAAACAGGCCACCGAGATGCTGTCTTGCAGGGACGGGAACTGGTCGGAGTATGTGGCTGTGGGATCGATTTCGCCCCCGGCGCTGGGCTCTCACTGCCAGCTGTTCAAATAAGAGCCGAATGCAAACTGCATCCACCGCTTGTCAGCGTGCTCATCTGTGGGGGTGCGGGTGCTGTCTGTAGGGTTTGCTTGGAGCTAATCCCAGACAGCACAGGGTACAAGGCAGGGCTACACTCTGGCCCGACTGCCAGCCATGTAACAATAATCAAATAAGGTACAAAAATGTTGTTAATCAGAGTCTTTGTAAACGCTTATAAATTGCATGGATAAATCTCCAAATCCCTATCGCTGCTAAAAAAAAAAAGAGCGCAATTCAGTGCAAACCAGTTTATTGATTCATTCGTTTCTACATCTACAAATCATACAGAAGCCACTCGAGTAGGCCTATCAGCAAAATAAAGTCAGCCATGACGGTACCATCTATCTAAAATATGTTAATATAAACAATCATTCTGGATTCAGAAGTTAAAATTTGATCTGGAAGGACTTTTTTTGGCTCCTTTACTAGTGCTTACTCTCCCCAGGTAAACTGAGCATCATATGGAAAGAAGTTTCCTTTGTAACAAACGCAAGAGAGAGAGCTGTCTGGTGCAAAGATGCTGGTGTCCCCACATCCCAGGATGCCCTGCTTTTGATGCCGACAGATCCGTCGCACCCCCCTCCGCAGACACAGCCCAAAACATCCCTCTGGAGAGACCAGCTGGCTATGTTACATAATGCCTCAGTCCTGATCCACACGTCGGCTGAGCAAGGGGCAGGGCTGCTCTTTGTATCATCATCATCATTATTATTATTATTATTATTATTATTATTATTATTATTATTATTATTTTAAATCTCAATTGCCATCAACACAACCCAGCTGATTCCTGCATCATGATTCTCTGACATGCAACACCATAGTAAGTTTTAACTGTTTTAACGTAGGTGCTGCTAGGGTGGACACGAGGAGAGGAATTAAAGAGAAGAAAATATGCAAAATTTAAGTATGGTCTGATACAGCTGATTTAAAACACCAGCAAAAAAGTACCATGGCAGCCATGCATACTGTGCAAGTCCGTCTCTTAATTCACTGTGAACTACAGCTGCGGTACAATGTTGCCACCATGTGGTAGAATAGAAAATAAAATGAAAAAGCCTTCAGCAGACCAAAATAATCGATCCTCAATCGGAAAACTAAGACTTCCGACCAAAAGTAATGTTCAAGTGAGGATCAAAAAGAAGTGTCCACCAGTCCTGGCTGCAATCACTCTGCCAACCATTGGATTTTGAATTGGTGACTCGTATCACAGGCACAGTCAACCTACAGTCACCCACCACGTTCTATTTATTTAGCAAACCCTTTTATCCAAAGCAACTTACATTTGAGGTAGCAGGATCAGACAATTCCTGCAGCAGCTACGGCTAAGGGCCTTGCACAGAGGTCCGGAGGTAAAATCCTCCAGTGCTTCAGGTTCACCTTCCGGTTAGGAAGGCAGCTGGGCCACCGGTAGCTTACCCTCTACGGTCAGGTAGATATAACCATTAGTAAGTCTAACAAACTACTGCCTTCCCAGCCTGGATACTCCCCCAGCGCAGAGGACAGCAGACCTTCTAAACAGGATAGGTGTGAAAAGCCTTCCATATATATGAAAATGAATAAAAATCTTAGTTGTTCTTTAACTTGATGTGTAGATATTCGTAGATATATTGCCTAAAGTTAAGATCAAGTGTCATAAACAGCCAGAAGGAACAGAGAGAGCATTTAATATGCATTTGGATTTTTAAATTGACTATACTAATAAATGTAGTTATATTTTGTGTGCTTTGCAGACCATGAGATGAGAGTGTGTGTGTGTGTGTGTGTGTGTGTGTGTCTATATTATATATATATATATCCCATCTGCTGAGTGAAGGAGGGAAAGACCCAAACACAGAAGAAAGATGCAGACACAAGTTACCCATGAAAAAACCAGTTTAATAGATTATTTAAAAAATAAGGCTAATGTGCTGTAGAAGCTTACATCTACTGGAGGAAGTGCGGTCATGGCAACAGGAAACAGGAGACAAGGGACCTCCCCCAATGGCCAGGACGGTTTCCCCTGAGGGCGAGGCTCCCTCAGCCAATCACAGCCCCACTCTACCTCAAAGTGCCAAGAACAGATGGAGACGAAAAAACACGCAGCTGCGATCTTTAAAAATGTGCATAGCTCAGCTGAGAAGTAGTGGTGTTTCGGAAGAAAAAAAAAAAAACAAGTCAGCCATGTTCCCACTGGTGACCACTCTCATTTCACTTTTCAACACTCACCATTAAAACAATAAAACCAAGCCACTAATGTTTCATATACATATTTATATATATTTATATTTCATGTACAAAGTTACATTCTGAACCTCAAAGGCTCATTCATAGAAATAAATACTGAAATGGCTACACTGCTATATGAATCTGATTTTTTTTTCTCCTGGAGAATAAAAATTGGATGAGGCACCACCCCCCCCCCCCCCCCCCCCCCCCCCCCCACAGTCATCAGCACAAATACTAAATTAACATCTGCAACTCTGCTTTGAAGTTAAAGAGGCCAATAAAACACAGAGTAGAGTGTCTAAAAGACGAATGTACAAAAAAAGACCATTAAAAAAGGCATAAAAGTTTCAGAAAGCGTCGATATCATCACACCAAATCGAAGTGGAACGTCCGCTGGCAAGTGTACAAAATCCAATGTGCAGCGGCGATCACTACGCTCCGGATCCCTGGCAAGCAAATATTTAATCGTTTCGCAAACATGACATAAAAATATATTCATTTAATAATCATTGTAATGAAGACTAGTGAAGGACTGTCTCTAAATTAAATGACATGGTAGAGACAGAATGTACTGCAAAAAGGCAGTGAAGTAAATGTTATTAATGAGGTGCTTTACCATTTAGTTTTTGTCTTAATTAGTTTTCCTTTGGTAATCGGTAACGCTCAGACATAAAATAAATACTCATCACACATCAATGGGAAAAAAAAAAATTTAAATTAAAAAATTAGCTTCCGGAACATTAAGTGAAAGTGTACTGAAACTAAGGCAGCCAGCATTACATTTAAAGTGTCTGTGAGCTCTAGCTTTCATGAAGGAAGACCTAATGTGAAAGGGCAGACCGTAAGGACAGCAGCTCAGGGACTGGGACGGGCTTCACCAAGCACGCCTATAATTACCTAAATAAAGTAACAATAACAATAATAATAATAATAATAATAATGATAATAATAATAATCAGGCTTTTCTATTTGAAATAATCATCTTTACGGGGATCCAAACTGCAAACATTTTTCCCCACACGATTGTAGCTGCTAAAGATTAAACGTATTTATCCTAGAGATGGAATTTCAGGTACAAACACAGTTACAGCCGAACACAGATACATCTGCAGGTGACTAAGTTCTGCGTAAACGGTCCTGCTCACGATCAAAAATTATTACTTTGTGAAAGGGGGGAAACTGAGGGGGAATGGGACGGGCCACCATCACGCCGTTCGGAACATTTAGACAAGGTCCCGTCCGACGGTCGGCTCGAGGCCGACGGTGCCGAAAGCGCTGGTCCTTCCGGACGCTGCGGGTGGCTTTGGGTTCCGGAACTCCTCGATGTCCACGCCAGGCAGGGGGCAGCCCCTGCCGCCCCTGCAAAGAGCCCTGTGTCACCAACCCCCCCCCCCCCATTCTGGCTATCTGATCACATTCTGACACTGGACACACAGTGAGATACCATAAACCCTTAGAGAAAAAGGAAATTAAAAAAAAAAAAAGAACAGAACAAAAACAGATGGAAAACAGTTTATCAATAATATCAGTATAGTATCAGTATAATGTCAGCGTAATAGCAATAATCACCAAATCTCTTTCTAGTTAAAAAGAATCAAACTGAAAAAAATAGAACAAAAAAAGCATGCAGTCTGTATTAGTGTGGGTTTTCCTGTGGGCTCCAACGGTCCTCCTGGCCCCCCCAACACTGTGGCACGATGGGGGCGGGGCCTCATCACTCGTCACCGCACATGACCTGCCACACGATGAGGTGGCTGCGCTCCGCTTTGGCCAGGAAGGGCTGCAGCTTCAGCGTCGGCTCGCCCAGCTCCTCCGTGTCGCCTCCCTCGTCACCTGCCGCGACGCGTGACGTTAATATTCCTTGGGGGGGGGGAGGGGGGTACCATCGCTTCTGCTAGCACGAAACGGCACGGCAGATCTAAGAAAGTGCGTCAGGGAGGCGTAACGGACGTGCGAGATCACTTTAAATTCACACCTCCTCCACGTGTGAACTGCGAATCACAGATATAGCTATTCAATTTACTGCTGACTATTTGTGTCGCCGTCGTCCGCTCACCCATCCTGAAGTCGATGTAACCTTCCCCTCCGCTCATCACCAGGACGGACTTCAGCATCTCCTGAGTCTGGCCGTCAGAGGAGGCGGTTCCGGCCTTGTCAGAGCCCGCGTCTCCTCCGACGCCAGCTGAGGGGATCACCTGACCTGTAACGGCGCGTACCAAACAGCTACAGTAAACGAGCACCGTGCTGATCACACAATAAGTGCTTTATCACAAACAACGTTTTGACAACAAATCTATGATATGAACTGCGACGTACTCCATGTCTGAATGCATGTGAATTCATTGTTACCTATACTGGTTTTGATCGCATAAAAGCAGATAAGCACTTAATGACGATCGTTCTAATAAATTAAGTCAATGCAGCCTTTGCTCTCTGTGTTGGTGTTAGCGGTCTGATAGCTTAAAGATGCGTCTTGCCTTCCAGCTGCACCTATGCTAAAGACCCACCTGGGACGGCAACAAAGAACTTCACAGCATCCCGGTGTCCATGGAAACAAAGTTGTGCGTGCGCCATGGAGCAGAAGGGAACATAGGTGCCGGGGGTGACTTTGTCGCTGTTCTCGTCGCCATAGACGCGGATAGCGCTGCCTGGTCGCTGGGCCGTTCCGGCGGTGACCTTATTTGCTTCATTTAGGAGGCAAAAAAACAATTGTGAATTAGTAAGGAGGTAAATAGAAGATACCAGAGGGCTTTTTGCTATGGCAAAAGGATTTAGTGTCATTATGGCCCAGAATGCTGCAAGCAGACCTGGCCCAAGCAAAGACAGGCCTGCATACATGCCGACACACAACGAAACCAGCGCTTGTGTGTTCCCAGCAAGGGAAATCACATATATTCCACTGTTTACAGAAGAGGCGTGCATTGGAGCCAAAGTTAAAAGGTGGTGAGGTGAGGCGACAGGGGCAGCGTGTTCGCTGGGTGCTCCCCACACCGCCTCCTCACTCCCAGCAAGGAGACGCCAGCTTCTGTGCAAAAAAACCAGAGCGGATTAAGAGATGAGGCCCAAAACACAGAGACAGCAGCTACCTGCATGAGAAGCGTCACTGCATGAGAGGAAAGGACGGGATGAGGTTACCAGGTGGGGTCAGTCATGGAACAGACCTTATTTAATAAAGCATGTTTAAGCAACACTGCCCTCTGCTGGAATGGGGGATGTGCTGACAAATGAAATCTAAAATCAAGGGATAGTAAAGGTGGTGAGGAAGAGGAAGGCTGAAAAAGAGAACAGGGGGAAGCTGCACCTGACCGGCATTTCCGTGCATCTGAAAGCGTGGGGGCATGTCGGTGGTACCTCAGTTCTCAAACTCATTAGAACTCGAATTTCTTAAAAATCGAACCAACCAATTCGAAAAAAAAATTACCTAGAGCTCGATCTGAATCTCAGAAGTCAAACCGTGAACGCTGACCTAAGAAAACTTGTACGCGTGGGGAAATGAGTCACGCAGCACGATGAAACACAATGAAAGCCTTGAGCCTATCCCTGGATGCACCCTGGCTCGGATGCCAGGCTACTGCAGGCAGTGCATGCAATTGGACAGTATGGCAGTTTTATAGACAGCAATCCACCTAACTGCATGTTTTTGGAGGGCAGTGGGATCCCAGGCAAACATGGGGAGAGCATGTGAATCCACAAACACATAGGGGGTGGGGCTACAGGCCTATAGGCTAATGTGTGTGACACCCTCAGTAATAACTATCCAAAGGAAAGAGTCGTATCAGGCACAGCAATACAAATGGCGCTTTTCCACTGGCAGTCAGGAACCGACCCGTACCCGATGGTTACACTGCGGCCCCAGCTCACTTCGGTTTCCCCTGCAGAAGGGTCGGCTTGGGAAAGGTGTTGGCGGGTTTGGAGAGCGACAGTGATGTAAAACCGAAGAGTCGCTTATTTACTGCTCACATGGTGTACATCATGATTTACTGTGTGCTAATTTCTGCTAGCAGGTCAGTAAGAACCGCTGTCGTACGTTAGCATCAAACGTTAACAGAATTAGCATTCGATTGCGTATATTTGCATTACGAATCCATTCCATTCAGCTGTTCTATAGCACTTTAACTAGTTGGCTGGAAATTTTCAAGTTCCAAGTTATTGAGAATGCATTAATACATCACAAAGTGCGGTACTACTAATGAATAATATATAGAAAATACCCTTTTTTCCTTCAGGTAATCCATGTGCAGAACACCGATATTTCCGTGCATTTCGACTAATCAGATGGTGGTGATGCAAATAGCTCAGTTTGGTCGCACTATTGGCCCTGCAAGTAAGCAAGGCCATGTCAGCGTGGTTACGACCCAGGTCCGGCTGGGTCCGGCTCGCATACTTGGCAAAGGAAAACCACCGGTTTGCCATAGAGCTCAGTTCAGATCAGTAAAGTATCAATTATTATTATTATTATTATTATTATTATTATTATTATTGGTGGCAGTGGAAAAACACCTTCACATGATAACAGAGGTCTGGCTCACCAAGCTCATTCCAAACAGTCATATATCCACCTATACCAGAACAGCTGAGCCTCTATTCCAAATAATACGTTTTACTGACATACTTAAAGTAGACCATTCCCAGACACTGATGTCAGAACATAGGCCACGTAAGCAAATCTGACCCACGTCATTATTTAAAAAAATGTGTTGTGACACTAAGAATGTGGGACTAATCATCCTGCTTGTGTCTATATTCACTGTGGAGTCAAGCCTTAATGCTGAACACAGCTGTATGAAATACCATCTGAAAAAAACCCCAACTAATGAACAACAAACCTTGGTAATGCTTGAAGCGCATAGACGAGCGAGAGAGCGAGCGAGCGAGTGAGCGAGCGAGCGAGAGGGTTCATCTGGCAGGTGGGACTTACCCCTTAAGCCTGCTGCACGTCCCTGCTGAAGAACTACAGGATGAATGAAAAGTGACATTAAAGGAGGAGAGGAGAGCAACCTCATGAGACCAGGCACCGTCCCAGAGCTTCAATTTCCCAAGACTCAGAACTACAGTGCCCTCCCCTGGACAGGTGGTATCACTGCACCTCAGTGCAAGGCACTGTGGGAATTACTTTCCAGTGCCAAAGAGATAAAAGAACACCCAAAGAAGAGTAGTGAGACGTAATGAGACGTGGACACAGTGCTTTATAAGGTTAAAGATGGAGCTGCTTTGAGAGATAAACGCCGGTCATCGAGACGAGCTCAGCGCCCGCAAGAGAGTCGCGTCGAGAGCGACAGCGGTGTCGGGCACACGGGGTGACACGAGGCATACGGGCGCTTACCCTCCGTCAGAGGGATGGAGATGATGACGCCGTTGCCGGTTCCCACCCAGAGGCGGGTACAGGACACCATCAGGGCGGTGATCCGCACGAAGGAGAAGCCCAGCTTACCGGTGCCTGGAAGAGGAGGCTCAGGTTTATGTACGCATTACACATGAGAGCATGTTAGCAGAAGCACAAAAAAAGATTGGTGGGCAATTAAAAGAAAACTTAACTCCTAATTGTGTGAGAAAACTGGTTCTGTCCGGTTTGCTGAACGCCGATGGTTAAGGCACTTAATGCTCCCTGTCAGCTCAAACCACTCATTATTTCTAGAACAGCGTTTCTCAACCTGGTCCTCAGAGATCAAGACATTTCTGCTCCCTCACATCACAGCCTCGTGTGGATCTGCACCAGAATCAACCAAGAATCCCGAATAGCCGGTACAGGTGCTGGGGGCTGGGAGTGTCTGCGTGTGTGTGTGTGTGTGTGTGTGTGTGTGTAAGCAGATTGCATGAACACAGCACCATAGAAACACTGCTAAATAACTCGCATGCAAAGCCTACTGAACTCTCATGTCACTGCAAACCATCCCACCAATATTAAAACACCAAGGACAAACATCCAAGTCACAGTGAAGTGACAGACGACTGGGATGAATTAAAAATATGCACTGGGCTGCCCCTGACCTTACGTTTATACCTGTTCTGAAATGGGTTAAACGCATTTTGAAAGAATGTCTACATTGTGTAATCGCCATATAATTGGTCTAAGAGACCACAGCTCAGTTTTTTGTTTCACTCATTTCTCAATTTATATGTGTGTGTGTGTGTGTGTCTGATTAATATATATATATTTTTGCAAACTGCAGCCTGGTTCTTCTCTGTTTCCCATTAATGATGGGCTTCTTTGTTGCTTTATGGGGGTCTTCATCCTACTTCTAGGAGCCTATAATGAACTGTCCTAGTAGTGCACTTCACACCAGCACTTAATGTTTCCCGTTCCTTTTGAAGGTCACGTGATGTCATCCTCTAATTCATGAGACTGTCAGATATATTCAGTCATCTCTGGCATCAGAAGATCATTTCTGCCCTTTACCTGGCTGGTTTCTAGTCATTCCCAGTGTCTGCTGTTTCACCTTATTCTTGTGCACTGCTGTCTTAGAAATTTTGAACCTGGAAGGCACCTGCTGCTCATCTTAGCCGTATGCCAGCAGAACCAGGATTAAACCAGGATTTAAAAATATAGAGTGGTCTCTTAATTTTTTCCATGGCTGTATGTTTAGATTTCCTTATTATTAAAGGAGTCGCTGGTACCTGCCCACCATCCGCCTGTATTTATATACACAAAGAACGCAGAGCAGCAGCACAGAAGACACACTGCGGGCACACGGCGCCCCCTACCGAGCATCTTGCTGACGTAGGGCTCAATGTCGACGTCCTGCAGGTGCTGGTAGGTGTGGGCGTGGAAGAGCCGTAGCGTGGAGTCAAGCCGGATCGACACCCAGATGCCGTCCCCCACCCAGGCCAGCTGACGTACCTGGCTCTCCTTCCGGGGATGGGCGTCAAAAGACTTCTGCGGGAGGGGGTCCAAAAAAAAAAAAAAACATCAACAACCCAACGGTTACTCATTAAAACATTTATCCTGCCCTAAATCTTTATGGGAAACCCGGAACAAGCCCCCGTACCTCCAGAGCCCGGCCTCACCTCGATCTTCATGGCTTTGGGCTGCACCACGTAGATCTTGTTCCTGTAGCCACACCACACCTTGTCGTGCACCACCGTCATGCAGCGGATGGAGTGGTGGGGCCGGCCCAGGTCCAGCAGGTGGTAGTTGGTCAGGTCCCACTGACCGTCTGTGGGGGGGACAGGGCGTGCAGGGTGAAGGAGGCGAAGCGCCGGGGGACCGTTACCAGCGGTTACTGCAGGGACGGGGGAGGTTACCGACGCCTCGGTGGAAGATGGCCAGCGTGCCGTCAGCCAGGGCCACCAGCACTCTGCCCTTCACGTGGCTGCCAGGTGGGAGAGACAGCCAGAGGTCAGGAAGATGGCCCATTAGCCATTTGGCAGCCATCTTGGTTATCAGATCGACTGTCACGGCATTGCAGCACTTGTGCTCAAGTAACCCCTTTTTTAACTGAATTAAATTTTATTTCATAACCTCTTATTGTGTCTAATTTATAAACTAAACTTAATCAGACGTATGTATAGGGGAAAAAAACGTAGCATATATCAGGATAGGTACCATCCATGATTTCACACATTCGCTGGGGGTCTTGAAATATATCCCCCCGCAGATAAGGGGGGGCCGCGGTATTAAAATGAGCTCAAATCCCGGAAAGTCCCGTACTCACACAATGCCAAGGATGGAGTCCTTCAGCTTGATCGAATGGAGACATTTTCTCCACTGAGCCACAGACGAGTGAACGTAGACACTGTGGGGGGGGAGGAAACGCCTCATCGTCACATGGCACCTTATACCCCCCCTCACATCCACAGGCCGGAGCCCCTACCCAGCACCTTAGTGTATAACGTACAGCGCGGAACACGGAGCAGCGGCGCTTAGTCACCTGCATAACCTACAGACTTAAATGTGCTTTCCGACTACAGTGTAACAAAACACAGGGAATTAGATTCACCGCTGCCAAAAAGTCAGTAGGTGATGACTAGGCCTCAGATACAGATTGCCGATATATTTTGTATTGCCGAAGTTTCGTTTACACTCAGCACTGTCTATATCGCACTTCCTATATAATCTTTTCAGGGTAACGTGGTAGCGGCCAATCCACTGGAGCAGGCCCCTCGGGGTGCAGGCAGCCTCACCAGCCGTTCTGGGCCCCCAGCCACATGGTCGGCAGCACGCTGCTCATCTTCTGAGCCTCCTCCCGCATGAGGTCCTGCTCGTCCGGCAAGGTGGCCACCCCGTCCTTCAGGAGGTCAGAATCCCTGAGGGCAGATCCGCCACAGAACCTTGCTGCTGTAATTCAGGGACTGGTGTCCGCAACCTGTCAGGCAGCGGCTTTAAAACATGGCGCCACCTGCTGGCCACTGCGCGCCCAGATATGCAAAACGGGCCATTTATGCATTAATGTAGGGAGAGTAATGTCAGGCGTAATTAAAACCATAACCTAAAGGCTAACTGTATCGTACAGTCGTGTCAAAAGTCTCAGGCAGTCAAAGGAAATGTGTCGCCGCATAACGATGCTGTCCGCTAAGTGCCCGTTTAGCCGTTTCAAAACCGCTGCTAAGATCACCCCAGTAGTTACAGCAACCTCAAACACACCAATTAATTATTTTAACTCACACCTCGAATAGCTAATCAATCTCACTGATGTTTTTAACTAGTTTAGTTAATTATGTGAGCTGCTTGCGAAATGTGTCAAACACATGTAATGGCTGGGGTGACCCAGAGGAGGCGCCTGGGAACTGAAGCGGGGTGTCATTTTACTATCCAACTGGACATCAGTAACTTTCTGGAGAACAGGGAGAAATGTTTTACTAGTTTTTGTTATATTACTCTTAATTTCCATATGCTCCAATGTTAAACTGTGTTTTTTGTTCTTAGCAAATGTACACTTACTACCCAGATAAAAAACATTTCTGATTACTGCCTAAGACTTCTGCACAGTACTGTAGATAGGTGCTTTTTTAGTTTCTATATTATCTGATTTGGTGACATTAGCTACAAATGGCTAAACATCGCATGATACATATGATTGATTGAAGGCATAAATGATATATGTATTGTGTAAAAATTACGCATACTTATTGAAATGCATTTAACATGTAAGACTGACCCCAGAAAGGCATAAAAATATCATAAAGCAATGGTCCCCCGGTGGTCCCCCTTTTGTCCAGCAGGTGGAGCTAAGCTTGCGCTACCTCTGTGGATATGAGGCCTGGCTTTCCGAGGTGTCCTGCACGCCCAGCGGGTCAGTGAACACGTGCTCCGTGTAGATGCATGGCTGGCTGATGTCCAGGCCTTCGCCCTCGTCCCCAGTCCCGGGGCTAGCCTCAGTGGCCTCCGTCGCTTCCTCGGCAGCCTCCTCCGCCGTGGCGATCGAGTCCTCGGCGGTGCCTTCTGAGAGCGAAGCCTCACCTGCCGGCGAGATGCGCGGAGTTACCAGAAAGTGCCAAAGCTCTACCATCATCATTATTAGCCCAGGGAGCAGGACGTTGGACCGTGTCAGCCTGGTTACCGGAGTCTACGCGAGTGCTGGGCTCCTCGGGGGTCCCCACGGAGCTGCAGGCGGTCTGCGGGATGGCGGCGGACCCCTCCGCAGAGCAGCCCACCACGGTGATGCCTCCCAGCATGCTGTCGCTGCCCGCTGAGCTGTTGCTGGCCATGCTGCCTGTCAGGGAGGTGTTCTCGTTCTGGGCTGCCTCGGGCTCCTGCGGTACCTCCTCCCCTGCAGGGTAGTCCGTCTCTCGGGCGCCTGAACCAAACCACGAAACGTTCCGGTAACGGTCATAAATAGCCCATACCAGTCGATCTGAGGCACAGTCATACCGGAAGGTACCTCGACGGCAACCAGACCTGGCACGCTGGCGATGCAAAGTACGTGGGAGTTACAGACAAAGAAATTCTCCAGGATGTGGCCGGGCTGGTTGGCGTCCACGACCATGACTTTGGTGGTGGAGTGCGTGCTGGTGCAGATCCACACGAGGCTGGAGAGCTCCTCATGCTGCCGGAGCTCCTTCTCCTGCTCCTGTCCGCCAATCACACGGCAGCACATCAGCTCATTACCCAGCTGAAGCTCAAGGGAACAAGAGCAGACCCACCTGGTACATCGATCCTACAATGTTTAGTCACAAAGTCTTTACCCATTTTACTCAAAAGATGTTTGGCCTTTGTTTATGTGAGCAGCGAGACACACTTGGCATAAGCCACAAATAAATCTATATTGGTTATACTTGTGTTTCATTAAGCATCAAGAGTCAATACAGGTAAAGGGATGGACTCCATGGTGCTGCAATGCATTCTGGGAGGCAGCTTACCTTGAGCTCCTGTTCCAGGCGGTCCAAACTGCTCTGTGAGCCCTTCTTCTGCTTGTGGCCCTCGCTGTCGGCTCCGGGCACGTCGTTGTAGAAGACGCTGGCCCCCACAATGGAGCCCCCATCGCGGGTCTTCCCACCGGTCAGGTTGACGCCGGCAGCGCACCAGAGCTAAGGAGGGAAATGCAGCAGGCCAGGTTCAGGTCTGGCTCTCCAACATCCACAGCCGGATGGCTGCTTCTAGCTCCTCTAACTGAGGTGCAGATTGTAAGGGATGGATCAGAAGGTTTAGTGGCCATGAACAGACGAGGAAAATGTTCCAGGTTGTGCTTCACAGCTCACACAGCCCATACCTTCATAGAAGCATCCTTCTCATCCAAGGGCCTTAGGTACACGGGCACAGGCAAGTTCTTCATCTTGTTTTCTGCCTGTCCTCCATTGGTTACCTAAGGTAAGGTTTGGGAGAACAATAAAGTTTTTTTTTTACAGTGGTGATGTCAATTGAGAGGGCAATGGCGAGAGGACAATGGTGATGTCAATTGAGAGGGCAATGGCGAGAGGACAATGGTGATGTCAATGGAGAGGACAATGGCGAGAGGACAATGGTGATGTCAATGGAGAGGACAATGGCGAGAGGACAATGGTGATGTCAATGGAGAGGACAAGCGGCCGAGCTGGAGTACAGGCGTAATCGCCCTGAGCATCCTGACCTTGTATTTTGGCGGCAGGCTCCACCCGTACGCCTGCACCCGGCCATCTTCCTTCTGCACATGAGCTTTCACCTGTCTGTACTGAGCTCGCATCTGCTCCTTCCGTAATGGCGAGCTACTCAGGTCCGCTCTGTGGGGAGAGGGAAGGACAACAGGTCACGAAGGCGGCAAAAACAATGCAGCCGGGGCTTCCCCACAACCTGGGGCCTCCACTGCGACACTTCCTTCCCCGTGACACTCACTCCTCCTTGAGGAAGTCGAAGGCCTTGGACTTGTCACTGGGCAGCTGCGACAGCGTGCTACTGCGGGCCTTCACCGAGGGCACGATGTGCGACGTGGGCGCGTTGTACTTGACGTTGACCGGAGACTCGGGCTTCCGGGCGGCGGTGCTGGACGAGCTAAAGAGCCGGCTGAAACTAAGGGGGCGAAGAGACGAGACAGAAAGGCTAATAGAGGTGTAGACACGGGACGGGGGGGACCAGAGCACGGACACATACATGTACATGTAGGTGCACAGAAAGACAGAGCCTGACCTCCGCCACCAGCGAGCCTGGATCGCTAACTCAACACCCTCACACCAGTAACCCTTCTGTTATTCTGTTAACTAGCAGGTTAAAGCCCTAAACTTTGAGGGAGGAAAAGTGAGAATCAAGGCAACAGAGTAAATTAAAAGCAAACCCCCTCCAGCAAACAGCTTCTGCAGCTCCGGGAGAGAATTCCCCCCCAAAAAAATGTCAGCCACTCTTTAGCAATGTGCTGGTATGCGGCAAAGCGGACAGGCCAGGAGCATTAGCTTCTGTGCTAATCATTGGCTAATGCTTATCCCAGCGTCATCATCCCAAGCCAACGACAAGTCAACCACACCAACTATGTCTGCCAAGCCATCACCACACACTATGACAAAAAACCATCACATGACCACCTATGACCTGCATCCAAAAGGCAAGTGTATATAGCACCTTGCAGTCTTTAAAATCTATGTTATTGAAAGTGCCTCTGGCATCAAACACGCTTCCTCAGGCTCTTCTATAGCTTTTCTATAAAAACATATGCGTTTCTAATTTCATGTTCAAGCTCGAATAAGAAATTAGTTCTGCCCCAAAAAGGAAAACATGCCATCGTCACAATGGAATGAATGATAACTTATTACCAATTTCAATGAAATCTCTATTTCAGGAAAAATGGATGAATATTCAAAACCAGGTTTTTCTGAAGATACAAGAAAATCCTCACTGTTACAAGCTTAGATCAGCACAAAATCACTACTGTTGAAAGGACACCTAGTGTGCTTGACTGGCATAGTAGCCTTGTGCTACACACCTTCTGCAAACGGACAGGACAACAAGAGGCAGGATATAGGATATAAGCAGGAGACAGGAGAGTGAAGAGTAGGAGAGCAAAATGCATATTTAACAAGAGGTGCAAAATGCAGCAAGTAAACCACACCATAATCATTCCTGCAAGTCTGGCCAGGAATACTGCACAAAGGGATTGGCCTTAATGCAGGGAGTCCATGGTACGCATATTAAAAGCCAGAAAAGCAACAGAGGCTTAAAGCATTAACCCGTGCAATAACTGGCACATCCTGGGTGCCGATTTCATTTCTAAGAGTATTTAAACAATAGCTAGTGGGAGTCAGTATGGATTGTAATTAATCTCAGCCCAGACTGGGCCATGACGACACCATTCAGCACCATGTCATGTAAAGACGGCGGATACAGGCCATTCCCTTTGACGGTACTCCATGATCTGATTGGGATCAAGTGCAAGAAAAGCATCGGCTTCGTTCTAAAGTTTTACCTACATCCTGGAGACCACGAATCAGAAAACAAAAGCAAAATAAAAACAAAAGGAAAGGGAAGATACTGAATGACCAGCAGAGCACCAAGAATTTCCCATCATGACGTGTGACTGATGCGAGCCGTGGGGGTGCGCTTACAACTGCCAGATACTGGACTTCTTCTTCTCGGAAAGTGCCGGGTTTTCCCTCGAAGCTCTGAGCAGGAAAACCACAATAAAGAAGAAATGCAATCACAGTATTACTACCCCGGCACATAAACTCTGGGGCGACAGTTTATATCGACAGGATAAATGATAAATTAGCGTGCATCAAAACATACCACCAAAAAGTTTCTTTAAGGGGGTAGCAGAAAGGACTTGTATTTAAAAAAAAATAATAATAATAAAAAAAAAAAAAACTAGAAAATCCATCCAGGGTCTCAAAACTAATATCGGTCCTGCTTTTCCCTCATTTACCGGATCATCTCAGTCCATCTGACGGCTTCCTGCAGCTCCATGAGTCTCTCCTTGTACTGGTTGCGCTCCATTAGCACCCGGGCCATCTCCACACGCGTGAAGCGTTTCCTCTGCGCTGTGGGTATGTCACTCTGCAGAGGGGAAGGGGGGACACAAATCACCCATCATATCCCACAGAACGTGAGATTAGCCCAAAATTCAGACTCCTCCCATTACTGTGCATCACACCAATATCGCTACTCCGCTCAGTTTGTATACCACACACGCGGCACACATTTCTCACCCAGATCACATTCCAGTCCAGCCCAAACCAAATGATGAGGATCACCTGCTCAGGTTCAGATACATCTTACAAATGACCAAAGAGATATAAATATTTATACTTCCCAATACTGACACAGGCAATCGGCCAGCTACCCTCCAATGACGCTGCTATTTGGCGCTTTATTACATTTGCACATTTTATCTTTTATTTGTGCTACACTGCACATTTGTATTTATATCTAGCACCAAATGGGGCCCAAATGAAGCGGTATTTCAGCACACTGTAATTGTACGTTGATGAGTTGATATTAAAAGAACTCTTGAGTCTTGTCACAGTTTGCTAGGCATATAACGATGAATCTCGAATCGGTTAAAAATCGATGTAAATGTATGACGATTTAAACCGACTGATGTGGAAAATGAATCGTTACTTTAGGGGAACTTCACGGTACCTTAAAAGAAAAACTGGTGTAATATAACAATTGATTTCACGACGTCACTGCATATTCACGTCGACATCGTACGTCAGTTTATGGTTTTGACCGAACGTGAGATGGCGAGCGAATTTGAAAGGACACACCACCGGGTGGCGCAGTGGTTAATGGAAATATCGTCTACGTCCATTGTTTCCGTGATAGGCTCAGGTCCCCCCCCCATGACCCCAGTTGAGATTAAGTGGCTTCAGAAAATGGATGGATGGACGCGCCCCCCGATCTAAAATCGGCGGTGTGGCAGCATTTTAGCGTTCCGGTAATCACAAACAAAAACGGCGAGAAAAGCACAGACAAGGTAAAAATTGAGTGCAAACATTGTAAAAGACTGATAACATACACAAATAGAACAACGAACATGCTTCAGCATGCCCACCGGCACCACAGTGAGCTCAATTCACCATCGCCAGAGCGGAGATTATTAAAAGGGCAAACCACACTAAAAAGCTGCACATGCAAGTCTTAGTTTATTTATTTGAAGATTATTTTTTAATTTACTTATTTTGATTTGGAATTTTTTTAACAGTATTTTATTCAATTTCAGTTGCACTGTTAAGGACACGCAACTGTAAACAGGAAACTGTAGAAAGATCAATCTATAGAAAGATAAAGGTGTCACATTCGCGGTGTAGGAGAGTGGGGAAGCAGGCGAACAGAGTCGGACTGACGGGTGAAACGGGGTTTATTCGCAGACGAGAAGGCAGACATACATCCACTGACGAGCACGACAATACAATGCAGGATCTGGGAAACAGGGGGAGACGCGGACTGATATACACAAGACTAGTCAAATGAAACAGGACACAGGTGATCACGATCAGGAATTGACACGAGGTAATGAGGGGGCGTGGCACACATGAGGATCGAACGGAGCCGGGCGTGACAAAAGGAATATTTTTGTATAATCTTGTCTGCAGCTCATTCTGCTAAAAAAATCATGAGAAAATCGTATCGTGAACTCAGAATCGTGAATCGTATCGAATCATGAGTTGAGTGTATCGTTACATCCCTACTGTTTACCATCCAATCCCACCCTGGAAAGAGACCAGTGGGTGTTTCACAATGTGCAGACTTGACCAGATTTGTGTTCTCTTTTACCTGTTTTATGTTATCTTCCATTGCAGAAGACTGGTTCAAAAATCAAGAACAGAAATACAGAGGTAAAAATTCCCAGATGTTGGTCTTGCTCCGCCCCAAATATCTCGCTAAATGAGACCAATGCCATGATTCATTATGCACCAAGTTTGTTCTTGGGAGGCAAGCTAGCAAGACCGGTCTTGCCAAGAACACAAGTACGATCTTTACGTTCTTGGTATTGAGAAACACCCCACAGAGAAAGATTACTCACATCATCCTCCTCCTTTGTCTTCTGCTTGGCCTCCTCCACCTCTGCCCGTACCCTGTCGGGAAAGACGGAAGCGTTTCACTCAATGCCAATGGAACTGGATCGCCGTCATGTTAACTCAGCCCACAAGAGCCAATTAATTTTTTTTTTTTAAAAAAAGGAGAGAGATACTAGTGACAAAAATACCCCAGGGCTGGTGAGCTGCCTGACCCGACAGAATCTGTCCTTTCGTCTTGCCCTCTGGGTGTTTCCACACCGCAAACTGCGGGCCATTTTGAAAATTGTTTGAAAATTACTTGAACTATTATAAGGATTTTTGTTTGTCACAGAGGTACATTTAAATGCAAATAAATGGGAGGTATACACTCACCTAAAGGATTATTAGGAACACCATACTAATACGGTGTTTGACCCCCTTTCGCCTTCAGAACTGCCTT
>JAODLC010000100.1:17397448-17411244 GCA_026781145.1 Hippopotamyrus pictus | reverse complement strand
ATTAGGCAATTGTTTCGCAGGTGGGTGTTTTTACATCGCAAACTGCGATGCGATACCGGCTATTTCGAACCCTGCTGGCTGATGGACGGACTGGTCAAAGGTCGGTAGCATGTGACTGAAGTGTTGCTTGTTACAGTGCAAGCTAAAAATGTCCAGACCCTCAGCAAACCGCCGGGCCGACAGCGAATACTTTGTCAGTTACAGTCGGCGGATGTTACACAGACCCAATGCTAACTAGAGTACAGGGTGAGTACAGGGGGGGTGCAGGGGGACACGTGAGACAGGCCTCAGGAAGAGTGATATTGTGATGCGAGGAGAGACTAAGAAAAAACCGCCAGTGGAGAGCAGACCGCGGTGAGGAGACACACAAATCGATAAACACAGAGATGCTTTATGCATCCCCACAGCAAAACTTTTTTCACCTCTCATCTTGCATCCAGCGAGACAGACAAACAAATCAACAGGAGCGAGAAAGTTTACAGGTCAGCACAGCGTCGATCGGCCCTGCAGCAGTCGGGGGTTAAGGGCCTCGCCCAGTGGCCCAACAGGGACAGTCTGTCGGCCTTAAGATTCGTACCGGCGACCTGACAACAGGTACGAGTCCCAACCCACAGAGCCACACGCAACCTCCAGGAGCTGCGTTTTCCTAACGAAAAGCTGAACAAATGTGTTTGTGGCTCAGAAACAGTTTAAAGCAGGGAGAGTAAAGCTAAAAAAACAGGAAAAATTAAAGCTTAACACTGCCACACCCATGACTAACCAAAGCAACATTTTATTAATTACAATCATTAAACAAATTTGAAGACAGCTGTCAGTTTATGATGTATTTGTCACCTTCATGCCAAGTGCAAGTCTCAACAAAAGGTAAAAAAAAAATGGTATCAAAATAACCTGCTCTGTGTAGCTGGGCACTTTAATGGGTGCTTATGTTTTAGCCAGATAATTACTGGTTTGTTCCAGCAGACTGTTGTGTCCAAACTGGTCAGTTGTGCCCAGGGGGTACAGGCAAGAGGCAGGAGTGGGGAGGGGGGCTCGTCAGCCCTGCCCCCCAGCCAAGGAGCAGGTCACCTGTGTCATAGTGGCAGCCGCTCCTGGTGCCTTAGGACCTGCCCTAAAAACCAGCCAATTATTTATTCGGCTGCACGTTTTGCAAGCTATTTCTGCCATGCGCAGCCCACCCTGGCCCGGAACAGCGGCACAGGGCAGGTTATGATGAGCAGAGCGGCATTCAGAAAGCTGTGCTTTGGTCCCCAAAGGCAGGTCGGGGACACGCTGCTGGCAGACAGTGACTGCAGAGCACCTGACCTCACACAGGCTCAGCGGACCTCGTGCAGAGTCGTGCAGTCGTACAGCGGACAGCCAAGGAACAAACCGAAACCTCCAAGTTCATCAGCAAATGGGGGACAGATTTTCACTCTAGGTGTGAAGTGAGCCGAATTCCACGGGGAAGAAGCATATCCAGCACAAAATGCAGTAAGAGCATCAGCAGCACTACAGCGGCCCCCAGAGCGATGGCTGGCTGCCGGGGGTTTGACTCATACGTGTGCAGCCCCCTAATATCACACGACTGCAGAGGCGGCAGGACGAAGAGGGACAGGTAGCGACTCTAAAGAGAGCAGCAAGAGATTAAAGGATAATAAGGAGAGGCACCTGTCAGGTCCGGGATGCTCAGGAGCTGTTAAGGGAATCAAGATCACTGAGAGTGTACACTGCGAATATGGCAGTGCCCTCAGGCACAAGCAGCAGCTCTGGGCCCCAGCCTTCCCCTCCGAGGGCCGCGACCCTCACCGCCTCCCCACAGACCAAGGCCCCAGGCCCCACTGCTACTGTTAGTCACAAAAAGCACAAATCTGAGGGGGACAAAAGGACAGGAGAGGAGTCACGAGGAGGTGAAGCCCACTGTGCCTCTGCAAGCATCTAAGCAGACAAAAATAAAAACTAAGCTAAAATGAGTTTGATAAACAACAGTTCCTCCCTGTGCTGTTGAACAAAAACATACAGAATGGAGAATACAGAGCAACCAAAACAAAGCTTCCCGTAATATGGGAATAAGTAGGATAGAGGTTTCCCGTGTACAGGTGCTCTGCCACTCCAGGACGCAATACACCGAATCGCCTGCAGATGGCGCATATGGAAAACAGCAACCGGAACGCAGGGCTACTGTCCTGAGGGTACGCAGCAAAAACCAGCCGCCAACTCCAGCCCTTGTGATCAGCCCAGGCCTCGGCATGTGTCCTGCCCCCCCTCCCCCATGGCGGACGGGGCTCATATGACAGGCGCTCAGAGAAAAGAAAGTAGCAAGAAAGAGAAAAGCTGCCTTCTTAGTCCTCACAATGTTTGCTTTGTGCGTCAGGAACTGCAGGAGATGTGCTGACCTCCACCCAAAAATAGAGAATTCAGCAGCCCCAAGGCAAACGCCGCTCCTGACACGAGACACCGAACAGCAGCGATTTGTTTAGCGGCCTGTAACATACATGCAGTCGCCTTTCATGATGTATGGAGCTGAGGCAGCCCAGCTCCTCCAATGGCAGGCTGGCAGAAGGTCCCAGGTGATGCCTTATAAAGTCCTGGGCAGACAGAGGAGGGACCCAGTCACCTTTCGGGGTCAGAGTCCGAAGCTTCCCCGCAGCTAAACCGCCCTCGCTTAACCTCTGCAACTAAAACGACAGTATAGCAGCAAGGGCTAGTTAACCTGCTAACGCAGCACGGAAATGCTCACACCTCTAGTTCAGCAGTACAACATTGTGATGCTTCACTTGCAAAATAACTGGTACGATCCAGTGGTTGTTATCTCAGGGAACCATTCGGGACAAACTGCAAATAAGTGACTGGCAAGGAATGTGAGGTTATACTGACAGCGAGGGCAGAAAGCATCGTCCCAGACATCAGAGGGACACGGGCGGCTGGACAGGAGAGAAGGCAGGGGAACAGCTGAGGAGGCACTTCTGAGAAAGCGTGAAAATACGCTCATTATATATTAAAGTACATTGCATTCGGTACTGAGGACCAGGGGCCTGCGGGGAGCCAGCCTGCAGCTTCGGGCACAAAGGCACGGGTCTGTGGCGCGTCTCCCAAGGAAGCCACGTTTCGAAGGAGAAGATGAGGAGAAGATGGGAGGGGAGAAATCAAGCAAACAGCCAGCGGCTGGTCTGGCACGTTACAGGAGCCTGAACTGCTGGCTGGTGACCCACGGCGAAAAATACCCCGGCTTCAGGGAATTTAATATATGAAAACAGCGAGAGAAGAAAGGAGGGGGTGGTCCACAAAGGCCCACAGAACAGCGTCACTGAATTCAGAATCAGGCCCTTCCTTAGTCACCGGAGGGAGGAGGGAGCCACCAAGCCCAGCAGCCTGGGTACATCAGAGAAAGGAGTAGCACTGCATGTGGAGTGCCAGTACGAGCAGAGCAATGCCCCATGGTGTTACATCGGGGCTGTGAGACAGGGCCCTGCAAGGCTGCCCCCTACAGGACGAGGCGGCACGCACACAGGGCGATGCCCCAGTAACAAAAAACGGCAGAGGAAGGCCACAACCGACTTATGAAAAATGCATGAAAGAGAAAAAAACTGAACATGAAAACACATCAAGCCGCATGAAGCATCATCAGCAAGTGCTTCCTAAGCAGCCAATCAGATTAGCAGCTCTGTGACCACTCAGCCTTCTCACATGACCCCAATTAGTCACGCACTCCAACAAACGCGAGAAGAAAATGAAAACGCTTTCATTTAGCGCTGATGCGACGCCAGTGGGGTTTACAGCAGGGTGAGCCATGAACGCAAACGGGATGTCATGCGCTTACAGAAGCACCCCCCCCCCCCCCGGAGGATGCGGGGGCTTCTGGTGACAAAGCAAATCCCATTTTTTCCCCTGAACATTTCTGACTACACCCACTTCCTCCCAGTGTCTGGAAAGACACGCACGTCTCCAATAAAGGAGGGAAGTACTACACTTCCGGTCAAGAGCTGCGATCTGTTATCTCGCTCCTGTTCTCTGGCCTAGGAAACGGCGAGGAAAGGAGTTTTAAGTTTTCAGTGTGTAATCAATCATCTTTAGATGTTTCCCTACTACTCATTTTAAGGCACTTTTAGCAAAAATGTACTCAGAATACTGAAAACTCAGGAACGCCTAGCAGCTCCATCTAGTTCATCTGGCTATTTGTCTATCTGTACCCCTTCCACGCAACGCTGTGTAGGAAGCCATAACGGCAGGGCCCTGCTTGCCTTAAGAAAACATCAGCATTAGGTACATTTTTTAAAAATCCATGAAGCAGCCATGCACAAGCTTTTAGCAAAACATCTTAGGAAACGCATCGTTCTGATCATTATGATTTTAACTAAACTCCTTACATACTACATTCTTTTGGACTTCCTAGATACATGGTTCAGATCTAGATGTGCACCATACATGTTACCACATCAGTACGAGCCAATATTTGTCCATTTGTCCAAAAAAACAAATAATTAAAAATTAAGACAAAAAAAAAAACGGTCTAACGTGCCAATCTTGCCAGCTGATATTTAGAGTTTAGACTTTGTTCAATATTCAAAGTTAGCAGCACAAGAGCTAAAGAAATAACTACTAAAACAACAGAGATGATTGCACTGGGCCATCAGCCATTTCCCGTACTGGAAGAGGGGGAATTTCATTGGCTCAATCACCACTTAGAAGAGGTCTCAAAGTGCCACGGGCGAGATCTGGCCCACAACATTAGCATGTGTAAAAATAAGATAACAAAAGGAGAAGCGGCCATAGATCAATGCACCACGTACTTGTAGCAGTAGCAGATCGTTTTCAAATGTTCATGCAACACATCCGTGATGCCCTCAAAGTGCATTCATGCTTGACAAGGTGCAAATAAAAATATAAAGTCCTCATCCTTAGTGCCCTGGGGAAGCATGAGACCAAACACAATCAAACACAAAACTGCAGTTTTTTTTTTTTTTTTTTTTTTTTTTTAAATGGTGCGGGTGATGAATCAGACAGAAAAATTTGCCGGTCCCACACTGGTCACCAGTGAGGCAAAAGCTACCACCTCATTGCGCGTTGCCAGGCAAACAGAAGCAAAACAAAGACGTCACAAAAAAACAGGCTTCAGACTTTCAGAGCGTAACCATACAGAAGGCCGCCATGACCCAGCCAAGTTACTGCTTCGTAAATAATACAGTCAAACACACATGGAGGAGGAGGATGGTCAGGAAGACCACGCAGCTCAGAGGAGGGCTGGGTGTGGGGGCATCAGTCTGCAGATCAGATGGACATGAGGCCCGGTACTGTCACCAGAGGGACACCTAATGACTGAAAGGTGGACTCCTTTCCACAGGTGCTCACTGTCAGGATCAAAGAAAAAATATCAGACTGAAGGCCTGAAGGGCAGCACCACACAACCGGGCGTGAAATAATTCATGATGATCTAATGTGACATATGCAATTAGGGAAACAAAAAACAAAAATACATGTAGGAACAGCCAGAAGCAGAAACTGTGGCCATCCGGTTGTGCTCTGATGCCTGTGACGATTCTCTAGCTCACAGGCCAGACCAGTTTTCGGCATGTTTCCCATGTGGAAAGATGGCTACTCCCAACACTGCGATGACAGAGCCAGAAAGTGGGTGGCGAATCTTAAAACTGACTCATCATTCGACCTGTAGCTTCCACACAGGAATAGGACAAGGACAACAAAGAACCAAGCTCAACTTGCGGAAATTAAACAAGACAACTTACGACATTAGCCAGCAGCGAGCGTAAGAGCACAATAAGGGAAAGAGCAAGAATCTTAACCACTATTAAATCCTGATGCTGCATATCTAGCCAATTACACATGAATCAAGCTGCTTCAGTGATTGAAAATGGCTGTCACTGCTTTATATAATTTAGTGACAGCTCTGTGACACACCTCCATCATTTTCTGCTCAGCCCTCCCCACATGGCTGATGATGAGGACAGGTGCTACAGATCCTGGCAAATCAGACAGCCTCAAATATAATCAGCCAAAATTTATTGGTTGAACTAATATTAAATATAGTGACCAGGTCAGTGTCAGAAATTAACAGGAGCAAAAGGCAAAAATGCCCCAAGAATTCTCAGAAAGCCCCCCCCCTTTTTTTTTTTCTCAAAAAAAAAGAAAAAAAAAAAAAAAGACAACTTTTATTCATTTCATTTCTGTCACACACACTCATACAAACAGCACTTTTGTTCACACTTCAGATGTACATAACTTCATGTAAGTGTAACTACATGCTATGATGTAAACGCTGTTAATATACCTGACAGAGATCAATTTTAATTTTTTAATAAAGGCGTTCAGCAAATAAGGTGCTCTCTCTGCTAGGGGCGTGGCACTCTGCTAGGGGCGTGGCTATTGATTGTCAGCTTACCCATGGCTTCGCCACCCACCCATCAACGACTTATACTGCTCAGCCCTGGGCAACTGCACGAATTTTCACGGTATATCAATAAATTATCAAAACGAGATACAGGATGACACAATACGACTTATATTGATATACCTTTAACCGTGTTAAATGATTATTAAATCAATAGTATTCCATTCCGGTTGTAGTGCCTCACAGATTCCCAGAATTCACAGTAGGGGTCTCTCAGGATATTTGATGGGTGCGAAGAATAATTGGTACTTATTTCATTTCATAACTTTGCCACACGGCTCGCAGGGTAATATTGTAATTTTGATGAAAGGACTGGTTTGTACAGCTGTAAAATGCTGCCCTTTATTTTTCCACATATTTTTAACAGACCTTCACCAGGTTCTTAAGATGTTTAGAGACTGAAAACTAAATCATTTGAAAGACTAATGAAGTGTTCAATTTATCAATAAGCTAATGCACTAAACATATATACAAAGGCTATTAAGAGCTAAATAAAAGCCTAAATAGTTAGAACTGTCCCCTGCTTTCTATGCACATACAGATAATTGCAGACTTTTCTTTGTAACTGCAATACTATACTTTTTATTTACTCATGTTGGCACAAGGTGGTGATTACCGTATGCATTTTAATCTGGGCTCATTTCATATTAAAACAGAAACTTTATACATTAATTACTATTTGTTCCCAATAGTACCTGCAAAATTTTGTAAATGCTCCCCAAATATTTTTTAAATTTCCTACAATGAATCAGGTACTGCACTAACCTAGCATTTTTGGCATCACACTTTCAAAAAATAAATAAATAGATAAATAATAAATAAAAATCACCACATGAATATTACCGGTAATGTTTATAAACAATCAAAAAATGTTTATAAAGATCATACATTGGACAATTAAATAAGTAGGCCTAACTCAGGGGTGCCCAATCTTATCTGCAAAGGGCCGGTGTGTATGCAGGTTTTATGATAAACTGTAGGTCAGCTGTTCAAACCCAGGTGTGAGGGCTCTTCAGCCAATCATTCCTCTCATTAGTAATCTAATTAGGGAGTTGCAGCGAAAACCCGCATACACACCGGCCCTTTGCAGATAATATTGGCCACCCCTGGCCTAACTGGAGCAACAGCTGAATAAAGTTCTGCAATCACTAAAAAACTGGAAGTGATCCCACAATTTTGGCCATTTGAGATGATACTCGGGAGTCAAGAGTGAGATTAATTTCCATCTTGACGCTGGTCATTGATGGTAAGCATCAGCCTAGCTGACTTGTGACAGCTGTATGATCGCAATCTGCAACACTTTTATATCACTTTTGGATCAAAGCATTTGCTAAATAAACAAATGTTCGTGTTAATCCACTACAGTAACACAGCAAGGCACCGAAAGACAGGTGTGGCACCAGCAAAGTTTAGACGCCCAAGTCCTCAGAAGTACCGACACGATTAACGAGATTTCCAGCAGCTTGTCTGGATATGATGCAGGCCTGCTTCATTAATTACCGCTACACCCATTTTAAAACCAAGCTGAGTTGGTTCCACCTGATGACTAATATGACGTGGCTGGATCCTACACGACTCTCCTGGGGTGGGAGAGGACAGAGTCCAAAATCCAAGGTAACGACCTGTAAGGCAGCACCTGCAGGGAAAGACCATCCCCTCATCGGAATCCTCATCCATTATAAATACTTACTAGTATCACAGTCTATGGGATCACAGTCTAAAAAATGTTAAATTAGTGCACAGAAGTCTATATTTGAACTTAAGCATGTGGCATCTATCAGGCGCCATCACCTCAAGACTGATGCACTGCAGATAATCATCCTCAGATCTGGGTACATCCATAGATCTCCAAACAAGTGATGTGGTCACGTGACACACAGACCCCCCCCATCCCCCCCCCCCCAACCGACAACCAGCTGACATTCCGCCTGACATGCTTTATGAGGTTTATCACAGTAAAACAAGCCATTATGGCACCATTCATTCACAGTCAGCTGAAAGGGGATCTCGAGAGGGCGGAACGAAACGGCCCGTAGAGGCTGCGTTTGCACCTGGGCCAAGACTGAGCCCTGGCCCAGCAGCAAGAAATACTATTTAATCAGCCCAGAGTCTTTTTACACACAAGTCGGTTACACTCACATCTGCTGCACATATCCAGGGGCCAGTTACACAAGCTTTACTCAGTTTTAAAAAGCCCACACAAAACCTGGAGGGCAGAAAGCTTAACCAATAAGAATATCAGGCAGAACTTCGGCACAAAACACTACTCTGCCAAGTCATACATTTTCCTTCATTAGCTCATGTGCGCTGAACACGTATTTAATTAAACACAGAATCCAAAAATGAGATTAAACCCAAATCCTGAAGCCGGGAGCCTTCGGCCATGGCGAATGGACATTGTTTAAGCTAATTGTTCACGTCCACTTGCCCCAGCTTGCTGTAGTTACAGCTGTAGTTCCTGGTGAGCCCTACTGCACTATTTTGAGCCATTTCCCTGTGACCTCTCAGAAAGACACATTTATCTGACCACACAGTGGGAAAAGCACATGTGGTTTTGAAGCCAAGAAGGCTTTTCATTAGGCTGCATTTACACTTGGGTATGACAGACAAGCTATGATTAAAAACTGATTCAAGGTCAGTTTTCCTACAAATCCTTCTGGATGCCCCGATCATCACATCCTGCAGCATCATCGCTGCACTTCCCAAAGGAGCCTGTGTAATATGTGCAATTGGTTTTTTCCCCCCATTCAGCCCAGTTCAAACAAATGCGACTCCTATGGAAAAGCAAAATATAAAAAACAAAAATCTCTGCTATTAAATCACTGTGGCTTCACACAGATGGGCAGCCCAGCAGAGGACACTGCATCCACAAACCATGTGGAGATTTAACACAGCTGAGGAGCCCCAGTGAGCACTGGAATTAGATAGGTGAGGAGTGGCAGTGATACAGTGAGAAGGAGCCACGTAGCAGGAGAACAGGTCCGCATCCACAAACCATGTGGAGATTTAACACAGCTGAGGAGCCCCAGTGAGCACTGGAATGAGGAGTGGCAGTGATACAGTGAGAAGGAGCCACGTAGCAGGAGAACAGATCCGCATCCACAAACCATGTGGAGATTTAACACAGCTGAGGAGCCCCAGTGAGCACTGGAATGAGGAGTGGCAGTGATACAGTGAGAAGGAGCCACGTAGCAGGAGAACAGGTCCTCCACCAAAAAGAAAAATGGAAGATCTCACTGCCATCCAAGGAAAGCTAAATGACACGGAAACATCTGACACACAGAGGCAGGGCAGGATTCAAACCCCCAACCCCCTGTAGGCTCCCCACTGAGCCACTGAACCATCCACATCCTAACCCTTCCACGGTCACATCCACCATTCCCCTCCCAACTAACCAAATGCAGCAATGCGGATATTATGACTGATACCGATAAGCGATATATTCGTGTTTAATATCACCAATACTGACGATTAGCTAACCTTTCACCCACTTGCAGAATGGGGGAGTTTGCCGGGGAAACTTGCTAAGCGTGCCGGCGCAGATTAGGAGAATGCAGTTAGACAGTTTATGTTCTGTGGAAAACGAAAGATTGATCTGTGAGCCGGGTTTAATAATAATGAATTATAAACATGTCCTAGGTACTTTGACCTCTTACGAGCGGTGAAATATCAGCCAGCAGTATCGACTAATAACTCGATTTTTAACGAATATCGGTCAGTACAGATACATTAACCAATAAATCCTGCACCTCTACGTAAAAGTGCACTTGAACTGATAGATCACCTGCACTTTACCTCAATCACACGCATATAAACATCGAGAGGCCTCAGCAAGCGATTCGCGAACATTGAAATACCCTGACTGTAACCCTACCTACTCGTCAAACATCTGGAAGCAGCTTGGCTGCGGAAGCGAGCATGACAGCGGGACCTGTCTAACCTTACGGCAGGACGCATAATAAAACCAGACAGCGAGCGCACCTCAGCTCCTGTCTGACAGGCGCATTTCATGCGGCTAAACCCACCGATCGAGTACGCCTCCTTTAAACAGTGTTAGTTATGAGAAGAAATGTATGGCGACAGGCTGCAAAGTCCTACGTTGATAATGAATGACAACCTTGATGTAAACAATAAAACTACACTCAAAATCCTGCTTTTGTGACATGAATCAAGCGTGCAAACTTGCAATTTATACTGCATAACAACACTAACATAAAAGATAAGCACTATGGAGCACCTTCCTGCCAGCTTTAGTGCACTTGAGGAGGAAGCCAAAAAGTAGCCAAATGCCTCATTCAGATGCAAAAAGAGCCCTTCAGACTGCATAGCTTTGCCTCAAACCCAATTTTGCTGGCAGGCTGGCTACCCCCGGGCCCCCCAGCGCCTCACGGCGCCACGGCAAAGCGACTGCATTAGTCACACAACACAGAGAGGGGTCCACATCACCACCTGCAGCACTAACAGGCACAGGATGGATGTAGGCAGCTTCAGGAAAGGCTCACATTGGGAGGCTAGGGCAGGCTGGGGTGGGGTCTATAAGGGCCACAACACGCGGGGCAGAGTACCTCCCAAGGAGCCTGCAGCAGTGGGTCGACAGATCAAGTCCCCTTTGAGATGATTCACACTTCGATCTGCTTCCTTGTTACCTTCAGCTATCAGGCAGCAACCAGGAAGTTTCAGGTTCAAGTTGTGGGGATTAAGAGCTGATAATGTGTTGGACACATTACATAACCAGCAGAAACCCCCCCCCACCCGAAGACCAAAGTGCTGCCACACCATGTTATGGTTTCCCTCGTTTACCGATCTAATCTTGTCCGATCAACAACAAACCCCTGCCCAAATAGCCGCTTTCCTGCTATCAGCATCACTTAGCAGTAACATTTAAAAATGCTGAATCACAACTTACTGAATAATCATGCCTCTTAATTAAACGCGTTGTCAGCAAATGGGTAAAACGACAAACAGCCGCTGAAAACAACAACACGAAATCCAGCCTCAAGAAAACACATCAGAGGAAGGGTGACTGTTGAATGTGCTTATCTAAACCTGATTATCTAAACCTGATCTCCAGAGCGAAGGGCCAAAAGCAACACAGCAGAGTAGCGAGACAGGATTAAATCTCTGTTGCCCAAAAAGTTATTTTCCTTGAAAAATTTGGAGAGAGCCACGAGAAGGTGCCGAGTCAACAACCCGATTTGACATCCAGAAAATCTGCGGTCAGAAAATCCGCGCCATGTGATAGCGGCTCCAAGTAGAAACCGCAGCGCGCCCAACGGCTCCCCCATCTACCTAAGCTCGCTGGCCGGACACATACCACACACCTCGCAGCCGTCGGAAGTGCCCTCCGAAAACACAGCCGGCTGCAGCCTCAAAAACGAGAAACCAGCATCATCTTTGTGTACGTACCAAACATAATTAAATGACTGGAATGGCTGACTGCAATACCACCCCCCACAGACTCGTGCTACCCAGATTTCCCGCCAGTCAGTACTGTGCATTTCCTATATTTTCTGTTCTCATTAAGACTTCCTGTTCGCCTCCCAGCCTCACAGGACTTAATACTCACAGGGTACCGTGCAAGCAGGTTAGCCGTGCCCAGAAACGCCTCTTAAGCCCCAGAGCCCCCCCCAGACCCAGCCACACTAAAACCTACAGACTGAGCTAGCTACAAAAGACAGAAAGCTAACTAAATAGGGTATCAGCCGCAAGGCACTCATTCACTCTATGTGCACTACGTTTACTGTGATATGTATCTGCGCCAGATAGAACTTGTTTCATTTTAGGTAAGTAGTTAAGGTGACCAGATAATACATGTCAGGGAGAACACTTTGAGCTAGGACAAGGTTTCTAAACCACCGATTAAAATTAAAAGGACCTGGATTTCACTTAAGCACAGAGTTCTTGCTGTGTGCTGATTTGTCAGTCTCCTATAATCATGCATGTGTCACTAATGTTAATGTGAAACAGCTGTTTAAATGGTCTTTCAGTCAAGGAAACAAACCAGTCACACAAAGCACAAGAAGAACTGAACTCTTTAGCTGAGCACATGAGCCTTTCAGTTTTAAAGTAGTTTTATGAATTACCTCAAAGTTTCCTCCCTGACACTGATTATCTGGTCACCCTAGTAACTACTAAACGGGCAGTTCTGTTTTTACTTCCCCGTGAACAGTCCCAGCCAACTTTCATAGAAATCCTAGACAATATATGCCCATCAATTAGAACCATGAAAGTTTAAGTAGAACATTTAAAAATAATAATCAATGAAATGTGACAGACCAGCAGTAAAAACAAAAGCAGCAGGTGCTGCAAGCTCCTCTCAGGCTGGGAAAAGTGCCCTCAATCACGAAAGCAACCGAGATGTTTCAACAAAAGAGGGAATCCTCTATTTGATGTGCAGAATAATAAGGTCTCTGTTGAACTCATACACAAGTGCCAGATGATAAGCAATCATTTTAAATTATATTCAATTACATTTGTATGGAATTCCACCATAAATTGTTGTATAAAACTATAAAGGTCAAGCACTATACCATAAGTTACACTACCCACATTAAATATTAATGACTTGCAATAGAATAAAAGGAAATAGTTTGCTTTTGTAACATCCATGTGCATTACAAATGAAACCACCTGGTTTCAATGGTGATGATGACCTTATGACTTCATGGCCTAAAACAGTGTTTCCCAACCCGGTCCTCGGGGAACCCCGGAGAGTACATGTTTTTGCTCCCTCCCAGCTCCCAACCAATCAGGAACACCGAATACCTGGTACAGGTGCGCTGGGAGCTGAAAGAAAGCAAGAACGTGTACTGTCCGGGGTTCCCCAAGGACTGGGTTGGGAAACACTGGCCTAAAAACCTTACATAATAATACAACATATATTATTTTTCATTCAAAATTCTACAGTGGTTATTCAGTGTCCATCGAGGCAAGTATCTTTTGGCAATGTTAGAAGCATCAGCCAAGTTTTGCACACTGTATATCTGCTTGGGAATAATAATATAAAATATCTATCCAACTTTCTAACCATTATCCTGGTCAGAATTGCGGGGGTCTGGAGCCTTTCCCAGGCAGTACAGGGTGCATGACTGCTGTAAACCCTGGATGGATCATTAAATACAAAATGTATTATTAGAACTAGGAAGAAGATTCTGGTTGTACTGGTTTATCCACCAAGTTACAAAATTACGCTGACATGTGCTGATACAGTGAAGGCTCCCCTACTCTCTACTACCAAACCCTGGTGAATGTGCATTTTAGAAAGAAATTTCATAGAAAGAAACACACAGTTGAGGGTGCTGTACATGGACACTGCCAAAATATCTTTCGGATAACAACGTAACGTAAATCCTTCGTTTGGTTGTCTGGTCGAGATCGACTGAGTAACTGTCTGTTTGATTTTATATTTATTTAT
>JAODLC010000100.1:17386207-17397332 GCA_026781145.1 Hippopotamyrus pictus | reverse complement strand
TTATTATTTTTTTCTATTATATTATTTTGTCAGTTTCTTATTATTACCAACACGGGCTTGTGTAAGAGGCTATTGAGGGGATCGGGCGCATTGCTGCTGCTTAGGGCTACCGACTGAGCGACGCACGTTTGTCCCTGTGCCTGAATACGTGGCTTTTAGAGTCGCAGCTGCACGCACAGCCCAGACCTTCAATGGCTGGGCAGCTCAAGACCCCACATCCCCCAAGACACTGCGTCCATGCAAAAGCATCGACTTGTGTCCGACTCATTAGACACACATCCAGCGTACCGCTGGCCATCTCGGGTTGCAGACGGGTGTCTCTTATGAATGGCCGGCTTGTATCCCCCCAGTAGCTTCCAAGCAATTGTAAATGTATATCAATTGAAGCGTGTGGCGCGGTGTTGGGGTACACTGGGCCACAGGCAGCTAGTGTCTGGGTAGCTAGCTAACTAGCTACATGGCAGTGCACGTCCCTTTACAAATATACGCAACAGATCTGCCGAATGCACGGTATTATTTGGTCAGATCGAAATCGGGAGTTATTGCAACCTGTCAGGATCCACACGTCTCGTCGTGCAGACACCATAACGCCTACGTGTGCGTGTCTGTCCATCCAGATTCTGATATGATCGTGATCGTTCCCTTTCCAGCCCGAACACGTAACGCTGGAAATAACCGGCTAAGACATCGGCTCCATGCGTGGCCTGTGCAGGGCGCCTTCCGTATGCAGCCAGCTATGTGGCGATCCCGTCCCCCTCCCTGCCCGTCTCCCCGGCTGCGGCTCCCGGACCCACCTCCTCTGCGTGCTTCCTCAGCGCCTTCTCCCGCTCGTACTGGGTGATCAGCTGCTCGTTGTCCTCCTTGAGCAGCTCTAGCTCCACTTCGTGCTCCTGGTTCACGGCGAACACCGAGTCCAGGTTCTCCAGCACAGCCACCACCAGAGGCATGAGCTCCTTCACCACGTCCTCGTCGTATTTGCCGATGAGGCGCTCGAACTCGCGGTAGATGGAGTTGGCCAGGCCCGACACTCTCTCGGACATCAGAGCCGACGTGCCCGGGTCGTCCTGGTATACAACTCCGTCCTCCAACTCCATTTTCTTCGCTTCCCCCCCACCTCTTAGGATCGGAAACTGCTATTTAAAAATCTGATCGGCGTCTTCCCCTCCGCCAGTATCTGCACCTTCGCCGAACAGATGCAAACACAGATTCCCCCCGACGGTTTAGTGAAAAATAAAGAGGATCCGGAGAAGTTGCCGTCCCTCCCTTAAAGGGACCGTGCTCTCCTCCGCCGCTCTTCCCTTTTTCTCCCGACAGCTGACTTGTTGACCAGCCCGTCACGCCATGACGTCACACGGCAAAAACAGGAGCCGGGGAGTGAGTGAGTGACTGAGTGAGGAAGGGAGGGGGGTCTGGTCACCCTGTTTAGTACCCAGACTGTCGCTTTTTCGGTCAGTTCCTTGACGATCGGGCAGATTGCCGGCTAACTATCCATGCATTTTGCGCTGCTCCACCTAAACAGGCGAGTAAGTGAGTGATAAGGATTTACTGGTGATGCCGTTTATTTTTACCATCTCCTCATGGCAATGGAATTAGTCATAGAAATGTTAAAAGTTTCAAACATGAGACAGTAGTCACGTAATGTTCCATTTATTTAACTTTATGTACATTGGTGTACACTGTATGCTTTGCATGTCTCGGTAACGTTTCTATCTCAGTATGTTATTAAAGTTGTATTTATGCATATAATAATGGTTTTCCCGACGCTTTTCTTTGCATTGTGTCTATGTGGCATTATATATAATTTTGGACATTATATTTGTACACAAATCAAGCTGATCAAAGTGGATCCGATTGCTTCGTAACTTTGGTTGATGTGACCTAGGCTGCTCTTGCCCCAGATGAACCGACAGATGATTACTGGTAAGAGCTAATCCAAAATATAATATATCGTAGTTCAACTGTTAAAAATTAATGTTTCAAAATAGATGTAATTTATAAATGGACTTTTTATATTAGTCTGATACATTTAGAATTCGCATTGATGGGTTCTGGGAAATAGGCTATTTGAATATTCTGTAACAGTGTGACTCAACATCTGTTAATTACAACTAAAAGTTCTATGTGAACAGGGAAACTGTCAGTTTACCTATTATCTTATATCGGAAAACTATAAATGAAAGGCATCAGTAAAGAGATATTACTGTACAACACAATGCACCATCCCGTTTCTTGCACTAATCATTCAGACATATAATTAAATGTATATTTTAATTAATAATCCTAAAAGTAAGTTTTGAGGTTTGTAACTTAAACTTTAATTAGCTTATTCTACGTCTTTTTTTGACCGGGTTGCAGAAATCGAATGTGCTGTACCATTTCTCACTGAAATTCCATCAGATGTTTGTATATTTTTAATCAGGTGTTTAAAACAGTTGTTTTAGACATTTGAACTGTTCTTTTGATCTTGGTTAGAAGCAGTAGTTGTACAGTACCAGTATCTGTGTGCTATGTAATTCAGATCAGTTGAGATGACTTAATGAAGTCTTACTGGTTTACTTGAATTTTTATGAATGATTATAATATTACTACTTTTTAATAATTTGTATTCAAAGGATTGTAATTTAATCAGTACTTATTCGTTTTTATACTTTTCACATACTTTCAAAATAGAGATATTTGAATATCAGGAAGTTCTCTTTAAAACCAAACTATGGTGCCTAAACAGTCCAGGTACTTTTGTACAGTATAGTTAAATAGCTTAATTATGCATAATCGTTTTTACACAAGTTCACATACGTGAGGTTTAAAGTGGTTAATCTTTAATGGAATACGTAATACGAAAGACGTTCGTCTGCTCAGCACCAGAGTCATTAAGGCGTTTTTTAAAGAGGAAAGCGCTGCCGTTTACAATAACAATGAAAGCCTTTATTATCCTTTGTTCATCCCTCAGTCCAGAGTAGGCTTCTTAGGTTTTCGATGGCGACCCCAAAAGCCCTGGCCAATACACAATGTCTTCTCTGTTTCATTCTCTGCTTATCCTCCCTTCTTTGCCAATAATACGTGAAATGAGAACAATTCTGCAAGACTGATTTGTGTAGATGGGATGTATCTGCTCACCTCTCGTTCCCTGGTTAAATATTTCGATTGCGATGTCATCTATGTCCAGGAGATGGAGCTCTTTCGCTAAAGAATAGCTACTATCTGGTACCCTGTTCTTCCAAGGGGACACGCTGCCTTTCCGATCTGATGTCGATTTGCAGATGTCCCAGGATTAATGATTGTAATCAAATTGTTTTTAATTTAGTGTAACAAAATTTAGTGTCACAATTGTAATTTACAATTCAATTTCGACTGCAGGCAAAATAATAAATTCCAGTTATGTGAACACAAATGTTCTGTTTTCCTAGAGAAATATTCACATTGCGTTTACTCGTGGGATTCCATTTATTCTGAGATGCATTTTTACCCATTACTTCACAATTTGAAATGTTTCCAGCTTCTACCACAAGTAAGGATGCTGTATCTTTGCCAGGATCCCGTAATTCACTCTATAAATAGTTTTCAGCAACTGTAATATGAAGGTGATTATCAAGAGAATTTTTTTGAAACCAAAATGCTAAATTTACAATACAGCCCAACCAGCCATCCTCCTATTGCTTATTCAGTACAGGGTACAGGTGGGGGGAGGACCTACAGCTTATTCCAGACACAAGGTGGGGGTTCGCCCTGGTCAGAATGGCATTCCATTACCGGACACACATACATACACAAAACAACAGATTACAGGTATATTATATATTAGAGTTACCGGTTTGCCTAACCACACGCACCATAGACTGCAGGAAGAAACCAGAGTATCCAGAGGAATCCCATGTCACATGGAGAGAAAATACACAAAGCGAACAGGGGCAGGATTCAGATTCATACCTGTGAGGCAAGAGTGCTGTCTAGAGTCGTCATGGCACTATGTATTTGTTTTTGGTCAATACAATTCTGATATCTGAGATGTTTTTTTAAACCAGAACTAGAACATAATTGTGTTTCATTTCTTACTTTGTTGGCACACCTAAGCACTGCAGTCAACATACATTTTAACAGAGCTGCGATTCCACTGTGGAAAGCCGCTGGAAAAAACTGGAATGTTTCTCAATAGGTATACTTGGCCGTACTTGCATTCTCAGGTACCCATTTGACATCATCATCTATTGCCGAAGCACAGTTCCAATACTCAAGAATAAAAGTACTGAGGGTGGTAAAAAATCCCTGGATGTCGTTCTTGCCCCATCCCAAATGTCAAGGATACATTGGTTGCATGCTTGCTATTGAGAACAATCCCACGTTTCATTGTGTCCTAAGTTCGTTCCTGGCAGGCAAGTTTGCAAGACGGGTCTTGCCAAGAATACAAGTACAATCTTTGCATTCTTGGTATTGATAAACACCCCTGAACTCTGAGCTCCCAAAGCAAAGACTGCATCCTTAATCTCACCCCCCCCAACAAGCAGTAGTCCCTTCACAAGGACGCTTAGAGCCCTACATGTGGACATCATGGCAAAATCCTGGCCACTCGGATATCCAAACACTTGTCAGAGATCCAGCACTTTGGCATTGAATCACAAACTTGGCACGTGAAGGATTCTAAACATGTTGAGATCAGTAATGTTTCTGCAGAACTGGTTCTGGGCGGGACAGCAGACGGGACCATGTGATGTGGGGGTGGGAGGGGGGAATGGATACAGGTTTAGCAGAGCAATGCCATAGCAGCCCACGTGGAACACACAGGAAAGTGAAGCAGTGGGGGTGTTAGAGCCGGGTGCTGGAATAATCAGGGTCTGAGGAAGCTTGGGAAAACCAGAACCCATTTCCAACCAATCACTGATGACAACGGTCACATGGTCGGCCGTCTTACTTTATCAAAGTACAGTAATGTACATACCTTATTACAACTCAGGGAGAGTGACTTTGGCTTGAACATTGTGTTGGTCAGTTGTAACAATCATCTTCAACACACGTAGCTAGTGGATTCACATGTTTGCTTTTTCTAATTTTAGTACAGATCAAGGAAATTATATCACAAATACCGGTTTGAGATTTAGCATATATGCATCCATGCTACTTGCCACTGGCACAAGTGCATTTAATGTGTAATTTAACAGCTATGTTTTGTGAAGGCGACAGGTAAATAAGCTTGAATGGCTCTTGAATGGGTTGTGAAAAACAAATGCTAAAATATCGCATATATTTTTATGCTAAAAATAAACATTTAGTTTACCTAGAGTAGGGCATGCATGTTACGCCTGATTCCTCTAAAGCTCTACTGCTTGCTTGTGATTTATTTTTAAAATAATAAATTCAAAAATGGTGCTGGAATATCAACAACTGCAACCATCTTGCAAGACCAGGGATTAAAGGATAAAGATAAATAAAGATAACGTTCTGCTAGATTATCACTCAAACATGCACTAGAATTGATCACTATGTCCCCTAAGGTGTGACACAAACTTTATGCATACAGATTTAACCTCAATGTTCCAAAATACAAATACAATCCTTTAACTACTGAAAAAAAATCAGTATCAGATAATTCCTGGCCCTTAAAATAGTATCCCTGATAAAATATATGTATGAAGTCAAAATGGCATTCACAAAATGCTTATCAACAGCACATTTCCAAAAATGTTTAAGCCACAGACAAAGTAATTAAGTCATATCAATTGGTGCCGGGTTTATATGTAAACAGTATAAAAATTGAATAAATTGCCTAATAGGTCTGTGGAATGGGAGGCAACAAAAATGCAGAATAAATAAAACAATTAATATAAATAAAACAAACAAAAAAAAGTTACATTTATACTAAAAGATGATTGGCCATTGAACATTTTTTGCCTCAAGGTTTAATAGATTACATCCGTATAATTCATTTGCAGGACACAAAATGACCACCCTTCACATAAACGGAATCTGAGTAATTATTACCATTTGAAAAGTCCAGGCCATTCATGCAAAAAAAAAAAAAAAAAGAGTAAACTTATTTAAATAAAGCATCGTTCATCGTTAATGCATTTCCAGGGAAGCAGTTTGCCCACAGTGGAGAAGTTTCAGCAGGTCTCAGTAAGATGGTATTTTTCTGAGCATTATACAGCACGGATGTGCTAACCACCTCCATTATTTCTGTACAATATAAAAATTCTCACACTGCAAAACACACACACATAGAATAAATACATACTCGACTCCATCAACATACCTCGAAGTCCCAGTGCCATAATAAAACCAGTCAAAACTCATATAGCCGGAATGCAAACGCAGCATTGTTCATTGCAGTTAAGCAGAAAGTGTGGGATTGTTCACCCAGATCCACTCGTGAGAAAGGAAGGAAACCGGTCCCTCCTTACAGAGTCACGGCCATTAGGGTAAGGGATCCAACTCTCCACAAGGCTCTCCGATCGCGTGAAGCGGCAGACAGAGCCCGGCACGCCAGTCTGGCTCAGACCACATTGAGGTGGCTGTTGCTGTGTGGAGATGGACAGAGGGGGACGGGCAGGTCCTGCGTCAGGCTGCGGAGGGCACACAGCACCACGTCGGGCATGTGGTGGGTGATCATGCGCGGGCTGATTAGGATGCTGCAGAAGGCCATCTCGCTGGACCACTGGGCCCGGTAGCTGGGCTGCGAGAAGCACGACCTGGACAAGCAGCACACCTGGCCGTAAGTATCGTGTAAAGTCTAGTAATGCACAATAGCAAGCAGCTTTGCTGAAGATTTGTCTTTGCAATAATACTCCATCACTACTCCTTCAGTGTATGATTGTAACATATTTACATCGCCTAATCCCGCCAACCAATCCTGTCACCCGATCACACCACCCGATCCAGCCACCAAATCCAGCCACCAAATCCAGCCACCCGATCCATTCACCCAATCCAGCCACCCGATCCATTCACCCAATCCAGCCACCCGATCCATTCACCCAATCCAGCCACCCCATCCATTCGCCCAGTCCAGCCAGCCAATCCCATCACCCATCCAGCTGTGTGTGAGCAGACCTGTGGGAGGGCCCCTCCTCTGTGATGTGGAGGATGCGGCCCGGCAGGAAGAGGGGCAGGTGGGTGACGTGGCTGGGGGAGTCGTCAGAGGCCAGGCTCTGGTCTGAGAGCGACCGCTGCTGAAGTCTGTGTTCCCCAAGCAGCGGCTGGGTAAGCTGATCATCCCTGCGGCCCTCCAGCTCTGTGGGAAAGTCGTCCGGCTTGCCCCCAAACACCTCGTACCAGCAACCGCGTAGCAGGATCTGGTACTGAGGGTGACAACAGGAGGGAGAGAATGAGACGTGGGAAGAGGCAGAGTACAGATAACTGGCTAAAGATGCCATCAGACGAGATTTAGCTCAAAATCAATAAAATATAAGTATAAAGTGGGAGTGTGCAAGAACATCACCATCATCAACTACAAATAAGATACACGGCCAATGCCAACTTACCAAACAGCAGTGATTCTTCACCATTAAAAGAATTATGTCATGAAATGTACCATATCATTAAAATAATCATTAATACTGTAAATGTGATGACCAAACACATGATAATAAAAACACAGAAAACATTCTCAGACGCCACGACGGAGTTATAAGGCCCGGACTTATTCACCTTGGGCTTGTTGCAGTTGGAAACCATCTTCAGTATCCTGCCTTTCAAGTGCTCCATGTTTGGGATGCTCAACCTGGGCGAAAAGCAGACGAGAAACTCAGCATGAGGGCTGCTCGGGCATCTCCGGGTTTCAAAGATCAGCCAGTGCCCACTGGTAGTGATCCCAGCAAGAAAAAAAAAAAAAAAAAAACCTGTCCTCTCAGTACAATTAATTCCACCATCCTCACCTGGGAACCAGGTCCTTCCCAAGCACCACAGAGACAACAAACTGTTTGGTGTAATCCGCAAGTGCTTTGCTGAAAAAAGATACCGGGGGAACATGTTTACAGAATTTGAGCATAAATAAAGGTCAAAGGTCAATAAAACAGTAGATAACATGACTGAAAATGCTCCGCTGAAGGTTCCACCTTAGCATATATGTATGATAGCTACAGACAGAAGAGTCACCTCAGCAGGCCCCCTGGTGGAGAGAAGGCATAGCAGCGCAGTGTGGGGTACATGCTGCGCAGTAGGATAGCCAGCACCGCTGCCGCCCCTGCACCCAGACTGTGGCCGGTAATCACCAGCTGGTATTCCTGTGTAGAGAGAAGTCACCTCACTGCAGAACAATCTTCAGGCGCAGGAGAACCCAACTGATTCTGTACTGAGGACGTAAGCAGGGATGAAGTGCGGGACTCCATGATTGTTGCATTATGCACACTACAGGGGAGCGTATACCATACATGCTGCACGAACGCCTTCGAAACAGGAATGTGAAAAGTGCGTGAAGTCTCACAGGAGCGACGCTGATGGCCTGGCTCAAAATACCGTCGTTGATTAGTTTCTTGTAGATGTATTTTGCAGCCTGTGCAATTCCCTGCAGAGTGGAGACAGAAATGTACTCAGTGCAGTAAGTATATAAGACCAAACGGAATAAACCATTGCATTGTCACATGGAAAAGGAAAAAAGCCACAAGTCAATGAGATGAGTGTGAATGCTGAGGAGCTAACGTGTAAATATTACTGCATTCTGAAAATGAAAATTATTCATTTGGATTGAACAGCCGTGTGACAGGCTCCACACACAAGGTTCTCCATAACGGCACAAGGTTCTTGGAATTTTCCCATTAATTCCCATTAATTCCCGTGGAAAGTTTCCAAAAATTCCAAAATTCCCCTGCTTAACTTCCCATGGAATGGAAAGCTTCTGGAAACTTTTCCACCCCATTGCAACTCTTGGCAATACACTTTTCTTTGTGATGAACGCACCCACCTTGTGAGCGTAGCAGGTGCCGTTCACACCCTCGACTGGCAAGTCCTCACATTCGGCCGACAGGTCAGTCAGCGCGTCCTGGTGTGGGCAGGGAGGACAGCAGAAGGCAGCATATTTCACGAGGGTCATGATGCTATTCTTTAACCTCAACTTACATTTATATCTCAGACACATTGTATATAGCAGCAAACTGCCACCTTATTTCACATCACAGTACACTGCAGCACTTATTCAACAGATGCTTTTATCCAAAATGGCATATATTCGACAAGGCAGCGTCAGCCAGTACATTGAGCAATTGGATAAAGGGCCACGCTCAAGGGCCCAATGGTAGAATCGTCACCAACCACAGGATTCGGAACAGCAACCTTCCAATCACGGCCACAGCATCTTAACCCGACAAGCTGCACATCCTTAAAAATGTTTTAATTTCAATTAAACATCGAATCCTTAAAACTCCTTAAAAAAAATTTCCTAGTACACCATCATTCGCCTCAGTAAAGGAGACAGCAGCTCGGTCACTGAAGCTGAATGACACGCAGCTGAGGAGCAGGCTTGTCTCTAACCTTGAGCGACAGAGTCCCCCTCACGGCAACCAGAACCGCCTCCTTCTTGTGATCCAAAGCCACATAGAATGGGATCTCGTAAACCTGAAGTCACGCAACAATGACAGTTTTTATTTACCATTTCAATATAAATGCATCATTCACTGTACTGACGATCCTAAGTAATTTCTTACAACCTTGATAACAGATTCTTAATTTTCAGTCTTACGACACTCCTAGCCAAAAAAATGGGGCCAAAGCATAATGTTCTGCAATTAGAGTTTGCTCCATTTCTGTGTCCAGGAGTGTACATATCATGCAACGTACTACTACTCTTATTAATGCGAAGGCATGAAAGCATAGAGAAAAAGAGATGCACCAAAACAAACAGAATTTAGTTTATTATTAGAATATTAGCTAATTCATTCACATCACTCTTTCAGATGCCCTGATATGTGTCCCAGGACCTGGTTATGGAAGCTGATGTGGATGAAGTCTCTGTACTGGAGTCCAGTGCTCTGCAGAACGGAGGTGAAATGACAGCCCAGATGGTCTCCTTCTATGGCGTCAAACTCCGAAGCCCGTCTGCGGCAGCTGAAGCAACCCAGTAAAACAGCAGAAGCATGAAAAAAGGAACGTGCCATGCCCTTGAGCGGCCGTCCCATGTCACACCCCGACGTCCAGCGTAACTTCCGGAAGGATACCCACCATTCCCTGGCGAGCTTGCAGGCCCCAGTTAAAGGCTTCGAGTAGACGTACAGGGGCCAGCCGTACGCAGCGAACGCAAACTGCATGAAGTGGGTGGCTCCCTCCAGCTCCATCTGCAAGTCTTCCCTCTGCAAGCAGAGACAGCTCCAGATGACATTCGGTGGAGGAATATGCGAATGTCAAGTCAGAAGGGACTGCCTGCATTTCAGAGACACGTCCAGCCAAGACGCAGCTGCAGTGTGAGACATACACCTCTATTACATCCAACATGTATGTTTGCAAAACTGATTCAATTTATGTGAGAGTCACATTCTGGGAAGTTCAAGTTTCAAGTTTTACTCTTGTGCTTGGTTGGAGGAGCACAGTGAAATTCTTATGCCACAGTTGCAGGGGAGGGGACAGATGCATAGGGGGACAAGCAACAGTGCAATACAGGACAGACAGCAGTGCAATAAGAGATAAAACAGTGCAATATAAATACAAGAAACACATGCACTGGAATTTCACCTATTAAACATTTTCTTTCAAAATATACAATTTAAAGAAAAGGAAAAATTAAAAAAAAAAAAAATGCAATTTAGGATGGATGGCATTACTCTGTAAGTGCATACTTTAACTACATAAAACACAGACCCACTGTTCATTAAATACTGTCCACATTTTTTATGTTAGGAAAATGTGGGATTCACTTCAGATTAGGGCTGTCAAAATTAACGGGTTAACGCGGATTAATCCATCATCATGATTAATCTGAATAAAATTTTTAACGCAATTAACCCATCTGCAGCGCAGAATGACTCAAAATCCCTGAAATGTCTCTGGCAACCCATTTCGGGCAGTTTTGGTGCGTTCCACTTGCCCTGGGAACTCGTATTCAAAGTGGGATTCCGAGTTTTGAAGCCGGAAGTGACGACATGCGCGCTCCCGTTTCTCGGAGATCTGAGAAATATCTCGGAGCAGCACAGAGGATCCCGAGTTCAGA
>JAODLC010000100.1:17354072-17382332 GCA_026781145.1 Hippopotamyrus pictus | reverse complement strand
AAAAGTGAATTGGTTACTATTCGTGAACTCACCAGATAACTCTAATAAACAGCTCGAAGGCTCCGGGGAACACCAGATCGTCGCTCGCAATAACCCACCGCCGGCCAAACACAACCATTCCCGGCATCCTGACTCACGATCTGCAGCCTCTAGCCTTATCACTAGCTGAACACCACAGGTAAACTTCGCCTCTCCTTATTCAATGACCAACGATCAAATTAAATAACTGCAAGCGGTATCATGCAACACGCAACACGTCCTTCGTGATTTCACTACCTATCATAGTGACACATGGAACTAATTTTTTCCTGGAACATAGCTAACAGTGATTACGACATAGTCGGATATGTCGCATTAGCAGTTAGATAGCACTGAATAATTTCACCTCGATTCTCAAGCGAATAATACAGGCAGCGTCGCGTGTAGCTAGCATGTCAATCCATAATTTGTATCAGCTTTCCAGTAGTTACCAACAACATCGCGTATGTACACAAAGAGACTAGTATAACCAGCTAAGAACGGCGTCTCGCGTGCTGTCAGCCCGATCGGAATATTTCGCACATTTATACTATTTATGGAGCGCAACTGAAATTATTGAAAAACGAATGAATCTGGAAAAATTTGACAGCGATATTGGAATCACCTACGCCAGCCTACCCTGCCGGTATATATATACAATATATACCCCCGTGTGTAACACTATGAAGTCTCCCCCGGCCCACGTGACCCGCGCGCGGCTAAGGAAGGTTCCGCGTGACGTGTCCGGCGCCCGGCGGAGGTTTGATAATGACAGACCTGCCTGGGTGAGCTTCTATTTTACTAGATACACGTACCGTGTTTGCAACGTGTTTCTCCCTCCCAAGTATGCATGCACAGTAGATTTTTTTTTACATATAGAGAAACAGAATTTAAGTATAGGTTGTCAGACCTAAACAAATAGAGAATAAAAATCTCTCAGCCAAAGTCATTTCCGGAAGATTGGCGTTTCCGTTTCTATCAGTAAAGATGATAAAGGTGAAGTGTGCTTATGGGACTTAATATGAGACCTTCTTTCAATACTAGCTGTCGGGAACTTTCGAGGCAGTTAATTGGAAATGTAGTACTAATTGTCAAAGGTTACATGCCAAAAAAAGGGAAAATGTTGCATTTCAGACACACTGAAACAGCGTGTTTGGGATCAATATGAAAGAAAACCTTGTATTTCTGAATAACGGCAAATGTAACATTCCAGTTTGAACTCTGGTCTTCCTGAAGCGTCCGTAAAGCCATATATTAAAAAATAAATCAACAATAGGCATTTCCCATAAAATCTTTATTGGAGGTGGTATCACAGGGTAACATCATGCAAAAGCTCAGTAACAAAAACTATCTGGAATGATATAAATGAGGGCAATGGGAGCAATGGCTGTAGAATCTAACAAAATAAAACTGAATTCTAATTCTTTAAAATGCCCAGAACGTCATACATATCTCCTAGATTAAAAATAAGACTTATGAGCTCAACAATATGCACACCATGTAGACAATTCCATGGACATTTTTTTAATGAATGACTGATTTGAAGCCTTTTTAATCACCTCTATAGTATCCTGCAAGTTTCAATCTCCAGCTTAGATTTATTGCTCTCGTAGCAGAGGTTGGACCTGCTGTACACCTTTTAGATGTATACTTTTGAAACCTTGGATGGAGAATACTCAAACATGAGCACCAAATCAAAAGAAATCAAAGTGGGATATGCAGATTTTAGATAAACTATGCAAGAGGTCTGTCAAAGTTACATAAAGAAAGCTATTTACAGCACAGAAATCACACATTGGAGATAAGGCAGTTAAATACTGTTAATCATGTGTCTCATGGGGACATTTAGCCTGTAAAAAGGTGCAAAGTCAATTTTGAGTTTCAGTCTGATTCTCATTACATAACAGATCTCCCACACTGTTCATTCACAAGAATGAGGGCCAATCTATTATTTGACTAATACATTTTCTTCATAACCAGTCTGATTTGTTTGACTTGGCCAATGCAAACCAGGACGTTAAAAAAAAAAAAAAAAAAAACCTGGATTCTGTTTTTCAGCTTTTATGATGTACAGATACTCTAAAATGCTTATCCAAAGATCGTTATTTAATTGTGCATTTATTCTGATCGCAAACAGGTAAACATTTTACCAAATTTTACACTTGAAGAATGTCCTCTTAACTGTTTTATGCACCTGTTTTTTCACAAATTGATATACTGGACTGCATGTCAAATTGTAAATAGTATGTTGAATGTGTAGAAAACGTTTTTTTTTTCCTTTATACAGAGTAATATAAAAGTAAGGCAAGATGCTTAAAACAGAGATTTGAAGGCTATGACGACCACTGTTTGGCCTCTTGTTCTGGAGCAGTTTTAAATTTGTCAGGAGATACAAAAAACGGTAGTGGTTCCCTTTCAGCCTCTGTCTCAGGCATCTTACACTCGGGTGGCGGCAGCAATGGCCTGCACCTCCTGGGGTGAGGGGGGTGGCGCCCTGCGACGTGTCGCTGCTCTTTGGCCTTCAGGCTGGCAAGCTGAGCTTCTTCCCTTTCAGAACTGCAGAAGAAGCCATGTGATCAGTCGGCAGCATCCCGGCCCACCCAGCCCCTCCCTTCGCGTGAAAGGTCACAGCTTACTTTCGACATTGATTTTTTTTTTTATTCCACCATTACACTAAATTTGATAGACTTTGTCAATCATATCGCAAAAAGAAAAGCTGATGTTTAAACCACCTAACTAATTTTTCAAATTTTAAAGGGTGTATTTCTGATAAATGAAGCCCCTGACAGTCACAGTCTCTCTCTCTCTCTCTCACACACACACACTTTCCTTTTACAGGAGTAGTCCAGCTCAAACACTCACCTTTTGTTACATAGAGATAGAAGAAGTCGCAATACAGGATGGTCTGGACCACACCGGCCACAATGGCTATCATGTCAAAGAAGCCCTCAAAGTAGAAGCGCCAGATCCAGTTGATGAGGTAGAGTGCGCGGTACAGGCCGAGGAAGAACAGGTAGTGTGTGGTAATGGTTTCTGCCTCTCCGGTTTTACTGATCATGAACAGCTGCGGCAGGATGGCGACCGACTCCAGGTAAATGGAGAAAGTCCACAGAATCTAGGAGCAAAAAGGGAGAGAGTACACTAAGGATCCAAGCAGAAACTAAGGACATTTATCTTGAACACCATTGTGCTGTGTGAAAGCACGTTTTTCCTATGTTTTCTTCGTGCTTGGGCCTGGAAGATTAAGCTCAATGTGAGGTCAGACCAGTGGGGGAGTGGGGAGGGGGGACAATCATGCATGGGCACGGTACAAGCCATCCAGGTGAAGTGGGAGTGCACCCTTAGAGTCTTGCTCAAGAACCCAATGACGTCATCACACCGTTGACCACAGATTCAAAACGGCACCCTTCTGATCAAAGGCACAGACAAACGTCCATCGTCTTCATTCATAAAGCAACTGTTAAATAAACAGAAGCAATAACGTTTAACGTAATCCTCATCATTATACTTGTAAACTTTATTTGTGTCACTTTACCTCAAGGGGAGAGAAGTCATGGTTGACCAGGAAAGAAAGACCCCCAACTGGGACCACCAGAAACTCCACTCTGAAGGTGTCGTGGTTACCATCGTAGGTGGCCTTGAACTTGACGTAGATCAAGTAAACCGTGGCATATGCGCAACCAATGTAAATGACCTGAAATGTGGAATGAGAAGGCGACTATTGAATTAATCTCAATTGTCTGTGATCCAAGCCTGCATATTTTTCTTATGAATTTTACTAATGATCTCAGCTTGTAGACTAAAATGGTGAATAACCCATGGGTATAGATTTACACTGATCAAACATCAACATAAAGAAAACACTCAGAACACTTATAACTTATTTCAAAATTAACTCCATGGGGATGAGACATTCTCACTATGTTGGAGCCTATAATGCAGGAATTATACAACTGATGCCCATTACAAAACAAAATCTCAGATTACTGCAGAGATGCAAGTAGTTTTCAGAAGTTATTATATTTACATTAATATTTTAAAAAGCTTCACTAAACAAATATCCAAGACAGTTTATAAAACAGTGAGTTTCTGGGGATCATTACCCTAACCACAGCTACATTCTCCTTGACTATTCAGTCCCTGGCAAACTGGGCATTAAAAGCAGCAGCTGCTGGCGTGATACATGCTGAATAAACTTAAACTGTATGAAATATAAAGCTCAGGTCCAAATGCAACATACGCACCTTCATGACAGTGTTGTAGAGCGAAATGAAAGATGTCAAGAGATCCAGATAACGGGTGGTGAAGACCAAGGCAAAAAGAATCTGGCTTTTCCCAGAAATACCTGTCGAGAGAGAAGAACCTGCAGTGTTATAATAATCCATGGTATTTACAGTGGGATGGAAAAATTGCATTTAGTCGAATTTTAAACACTATTCAATAAAATTCACTGATTGTCAAAACAGACCAAAATAATCTGCTTATTACAAATACAAAAACAGTAGCTCTTTAAATGACAAAGCATGAAGAGAACAACCAGCTGAATCACATGAAACTTGAGTGCAAATTATTTTGCATTTCACCTTAAACTTTGCATTGAACAAAGCTTCTGAGCGATAAGAAAATCTTACACCAGCCTGCACCTATTCATCAGACAACCAAGTTCTAGCATGAAACCTTGCTACACAGTTGCTACTTACAAGCCTTATTCTACAATACACCTCACTACCGCACAACTTTATGATAAGATCAATTTTGCTCACAGAGAGGCAGAAAGTGAATCTGCCTTCTGTATGCTAACATGGGTAGCAGGCTACATCTTTAATTGCAACAGCCCAGCCACATCTCTCTAATGCCTCTGGATGCCAAGAATAAAACCTCAAGCTGGCCATCCGTAGCCAAACTTTGCGAGCAAGCTCAAAGTAACAACTGGATCCTGTGGCTTAGATAAGAGTAGGGCTGCTGAAAAGTAGCCAAAACAGACCTATGACCAGGCCTTCAAATAAGAACACATTCGACAAGCGACCAGCCTAAGCCACAAAAACCATTAGTGACAGAACACTGACATTTCTCATCATTAATAGCACAAAACAGCAATAAGCAGGATGGCTAAATACAGTACCGCAATAAATGCGTGCTCTGGTGAAAAATGAATGAATAAAACCAACAAAATCAATGCTTTCCCACTTATTCCACACGATCAAAAGTCCAGAGCCAATAAGTTTTAAACCTTTGCAAGCTACAGAAAAAGAAAGTTAAACTCTGGAACATTTTGAACGATTTGCATCACCTGTTGCCTACACTGATTTTGCACAAGTAAGGAGTCTTTCTGGACAAGCCAATAACCCAAAAAGACCGGTGGCCGTATTTTACTGCTGCAATTACAGGGTTAGACTTCGTACATTTCACCATGGCACATCACAAAGTAGTCAGCCTTGAGCTCCAGACACAACCTTGGCAGAATAAGAAAAATGTAAAATATAGAAATGCTCAACATTTCAGAAGAATTATTTATTTAAAGTGATAATCTTTTATTCAAAACGCTTAATTCCATTAATGGTGGTCCGCCTTTCTTGATCCAGCATGCCACGTCAAAGGTCAGGCAGACTAAGACAGCCGTCAGCTGAACAACTACTTTTTAAAACTTAACCAATAAAAATCACTATGCAGAAGCCAAAACCCAGCATTAATTCTCCAGTCCTGCTGAATGAATTAGCAGACTTTACTTTTACAATGCACGCAGCTGCGACCTCTGCAAACGGCTGCCTAGACCTTCATTCCTATCGCTCCTATCACCCAAGTTAATGTCCACAAAGAGGCGAACTTTGGTTCGTCGGATTCTTCTTCCAACGGGTCGTTTTAACTATCAGTCAGCGTACCAATGAACTCTACGAGCTGACAGGTACTTATATACGTGTTATAAAGCCTTACCACAATGCTTAACGATACCTAAAAAAAAAACCTAAGAGGAATACGTGGAGATGTATAAATCCACATTAGTGCATAGTGAATTACTAGTCATTCCCACTACACAGGTTATAACTACATCGACATGCATGATTCCGGTACAGGCCTCGCTGCAGCTGCCCACGCCAAGTTTAAGCAAGGCAGCCGCCGCTAACTAGCAACATTGCATAAGACATCGCGTCAGGTGGCAAATTAACAAGTAAACCTACCGGCACAAGACCTGGTTTTCCATATTTTGAGCAGCAGAATGATAATGGCTGCTAAATGAGACAGATCCCCGGTGAGCCTAAAAATGTTCATACTTCTACTGACCAGTACAGAGGCCGGGTGCTCGTTTTTATCTAAATATTTTATTCAAAGAGCGTGGCCTCAAGGGCGTCTCCGTCGGCTTTCTCTGACGTCTCACTGCCCTGGAACTCACAAGCGTGAGCCGTGTCCACCAGCTACTTCCAACTAATCGCCGCTTTCTCCCAGCCGAGCAGAAAAATGGCGAGCAGAGCGCGACGTGGCCCGGGTACGTGGCCAAAAATATTAGCGCACAAAGCAGGCTGGGAAAACGGCGGCGTGAGCGCGACCGGGCACGCCCCTTAAAGGTAACGGTCCGCGGGCCTGGCCCTCAGTAATGTATGGGTGGCGTTTTAGTACTTTGCCGAGATTTATTGCAATGGTCGGCGTTTGAAATTAAGCGTCGTTTAGAAGCCTCCCCGGGTGTTATGTCCACTAAAGGTTTCAATTAAGAAAATATGGGCATGGAGCAGCAAAACATAATTGCAAAACATCGGAAAATACTTAAATCGGAAAATTGTTTAAATGGTAATTGGTTTGTCTGACTAGGACGTATTTTGATGCTGCAGTTTTCTCGAAACAACCATGCACGCCAGTGTCTGAAAGCTTAGATTACGGTACTTAACGGTCACGTATCTGCGAACATTGGATAAAATGATGAAATTTATATCAGATTTTGCACCTTAGTGTCCACTGGTCATACCAAATTGTAACTTGTTACAATATATGTTGTGCTTGATATCGCTGTATAAAGTAAAAGAACCGATGTATTAACAGGGCTGCAGACACTAACACGTGCAGTTTTCTTATTCCCTGACAAAAAATACTTTGACTCGCAGTAGTTCAGTCACCCCGAAGAGCACTGCTTGCTCCTTGGTCCTCGCACAGTGCCGTATCCCTTTAAGTGTATGATGACGCGGCAGTACAGCGCCGCGCTCAGCTTCCCACCGGATTCTCTTTGAATTTAGTTTGGTGACTAGTGACACTGCGTTTAATTTTAGAATAACTTATACCCAGCTCTGTAGGATGCTACATACGATACCAACGTATAGCACAGTTCAGCAAAGAATGTGGTGGCCTCAATAAAGCGAGATTCACAGTATCCATCCATAGAGTTACCGACGAGCACCAAGCTACATTTGTCCATTCGTATAAAGTTAACAATCCATGCTAACTATTCAATAACATCGAATAAAACCAAATTTTCCATGATTGTTGTGCTTTTTTGGCCGTATAGCATGGAACATACACATTTTTGTACTCTTACTATTACAGATTTGTCGGACTAGTACTCTCGCTTTCTTTTTTCCACTTTCCTAGATATACAGACCATTTCTTGGTATGAGCCAGAAAACAATTATTTTGCGCATGAAAATAATCCTATTCACTACGCCAGCTTTTAGTCCGATGCTGCTTGAGATGTGCTGAATTTGTAGAGCAGGATGCTTGTACAAAAGCAAACCTATATTTATTCATATTTTAGCCCTATAAAGTAATTATAGTAAATGTACGAACGGATTCCCCAGGTTTTCAACCGTGACAGCACACAACATACATACATTAATACTAAATATGAGAATAAGAAAATATGATACAAATATTTTATTATAAAATATTTTAAATTAGTGACACTACTTTTCTACCTAAACCTAAAGCAATATGTATAACTGGAAAGAGTTTCCCACTTTCACAAAATAATCCTGTTGTAATTAAACAGGTATTTGTACAAGAAATCATTCACAAAAATAAAAATGGATCAACATAGTAATGGAAGTTAAGACTTTTTTAAAATATGGGTATTTTGTATGTTCATCGTCGATGGAATTAGACTGGAATTACAGAATTGACAAAACTACTAAGTTATGAAAAAAGCCAAATCCATCTCACTATCAGCATGAAACTTGTTTTCTGCTACTGGGCTGTATGTACATACTATATAACTGTTATAATTACTGATATATTAATGAGAATGCATTTCAGTATTCAATCTTTTAGCATACTAACATAATACTTTCCACATCTGAATCTCACAGTAAAATGTCTCATGTAACTGGACACAAATATGTGCCCTTTGAGCCTCATCGCCACTAATTTTGCCAATTTCCTGGCAAAGACGTACAGAGGGCCCAAATCCACCAGCCGCTGTTGAGATGGAGACGGATACCTGCCAACAAAACATAATGGATACAAAGAAAATCACCAAACGTGACAAGCTGTCTCTGATTTTTAGGTAGAATAAGAAAAAAAACACATGTAGTGCAGATAAGACAGAAAACACAATATTATAATTAGTACAATTGTATCCAAGAAAAATATTGAATGTAAATACCACAATTCCATTATGAAAGTCATTCCCTTATCAACCCCCTGCCAAAAAAACTACAAATAAAACACATCCTGGTAAGTGAAACTGCCCGGAGGGTGGGATGGTGACTCATTATTGCCTCACGCCTCCTGGGGGTTCAAATTTCACACCGACTTTGTGTGTGTGGAGTTTGCACATTTTTCCTGCATCACATGGGTTTCTTTGGTTAAAAAAAAAAAAATACACGTTTAGGCTAACTAACATCTACACACTGTTGTGTGTGAGTATCATGGTAGTTTCTAGCTATTGAAAAGATCAGGGGCTAAATCAAGTTTACCTGGGGATTGACTTTTTTTGCTTTTTAAGGAAGGTTGGCATTGGGGCTAAAATACTCGTGGCTGATCAGACCTAACGACTCCTAAGGTGAGTATGTGCATGTATGTGCCCTATGATGGACCAGCATCCTATTCAGGGTATACCCCTGCCTGCGAAAGGCTGCAGCCCCCCTCCCCCCCAGCTCTATCCAGAATAATTGGTTGGAAGATGGATAGAAGTTAGAATTTAAAAAAAGATACCAGAGCTAACAGTGCCTGTCTGAAGGCTGGAAAAGACAGTAGGGTGGACTTGGCTGGAAAGACCTTCTCTCAAGCCTTCCCTGGCTGCTTGCAGGCCTTGAAGCTGCTCGTCACTCAACTGAGCAGCCTGCGATGATGTCACTGCCAGAGCATTTCCCGGGCCCAGGCTCTGTAGTTGCTCCTTAGAGAGTTGCTGTTGAAGGGATTTGACAATAACCAGTTCACTCAAACAACAAACTTCTCAAACATGAAGATGATACTTTAATATCTACAACTACAGTAGTTAACTGGATTAGTAATTATTTGTTAGATACAACTCAGTGTATGAAGTTTGGGGACCATCAGTCAGATGTTTTAACCCTCCACAAGGGGGTGCTGCAGGGCTCAGTATTAGGTCCTCTGCTTTTCATAATTTACATAAACAATATGGAAGATAATTTGACGGATGCAGGTGTCCATTGCTTTGCTGATGACACTGTATTTTATTGCTATGAATCTACACTGAGCAAGACTGGGGAAAAATTGCAAAAATAATTTTAGCTAAAGATGTATCAATTGAAATTGGTCTTAAACCCTTCTAAAATGAAATTGATGTACTTTACTAAGGCAAAGGTTAGTACGCTAACTCCAACCTTCATTGTGAACATATGACTGAGACACTGCAATAGGCTGGCCCCCTGTTCAGGGTTGTTCCCTGCCTCGTGCCCATTGCTTCCAGGATAGGCTCCGGACCCCCCGTGACACAGTCGGATAAGCAGGTTGGAAAATGGATGGATGGATGACTGAGACAAAAAAATAAGGCGTAGGGCTTGTTTTTCTTTTGTGGCCAGAAAAATGCTGGGTGCTGCCACATTTTCGCAGATCTGGGACTATGGGGACGTCCTGTATAGGAGTGCTCCTGTATCTTCAATCTGTATGTTAAATTCTACTTATCATGCTGCTTTAAGGTTTATTACATAGTGCAAATATGATACTCATCATTGTTTTTTATGACAAGGTGGGCTGGATCTCTCTAGAAGTGCCCAGGCAACTTCATTGACTTTTATTTGTATATAAAGGCATTATTGGCTCCTTGCTTTCTTATTTGACTGTCTACCTGAACATTTCCAATGTGGGTACCTATTCCTCACTCTCTAGCGATTGTTTGCATCTATCCATCCATTTTCCAACCCACTTATCCTTCTGGAGCCTATCCTGGAAGTTACGGGGACAAGGCAGGAAACAACCCAGGATGGGGGGTGGCAGCCCATCGCAGGGCACATTCACACACCATTCACACATATGGGCAATTTAGTAGTTCCAATTAGCCTCAGCATGTCTTTGGGAGTACCCAGAGGAAACCCCAAGACGACAACATGCAAATTCCACACACATGTAACCAAGAGACTCAAACCCGGTTCCCAGAGGTGTGAGGTAACAGTGCTAACCACCACACCACCATGCCACCCCCTTGTTTGCATCTACTAGTTCCCAAAGTTTGCACCACGTTTAGCGAGGCCAGTTTTATGTTTGCTACTCCGGTTACATGGAATATGCTCCAAAAGACTCTAAGACTTCGAGCACCTGTCACCTTGGATGTGTTTAAATCTATGTAGTTAAGGGTTTTAAAATTTGAATTAGGTTCATGTAATTGATTTTAAATGCACTGTTTTAATTGTTTTAATATTTAATTTAATGTTTTTGCTGTCTCTGTTTCTACTATCATGCCACCATTTTGGCCAGGGTTCTTTTGTGAAATATCTTGATCTCAAAACGTCTCCGTTGTTAAATAAAGGTAAATAAATAAATAGAACTGTATTTATATTAGATGGATGTTAAAAGTAAGCTCTTTGTTGTTCATTGCATTTCATTTTAATACATACATTGTACAATTATCAAATAATCCCTTGATTCCTTCTTCCAATTTAGGATGGAGGACAGAAGCACAAGACATCACGTCTGATAAAAACCGAAGGATTTTATTATGACAGCTCCTCAAAGCCGTCATTCCATTATCTTCTGACCTTGAGACAGCTATTTGCATTGTTAAAGGTGTACAGATCAGGTGATCAGTGCTAAGCTGGCTACACGCCAAGCCAATGACAAAAAAACTAGCGCCAACCAAGACCAATGAATGATCAGCTCTTGTCAGCTCCCATTAATTGAGAAAATTTGTGCTGCAACTCACCAGCATGGCTAGAGGTGACGGCTGACATATCGAAAATCAGAGAGCTCCTTTTACCAGCTAGCTTCACCATGGTTCAACAAGCACAATCGGCCAAAACAGTGTCAGCGGGGACCAACTGTGTCTGACTGTGCAGCACCGACTCTCATCAATTCTCACCAACAGCCTAATGGCTTCCAGTGGCCGAAAATAGCTTGGTGTGTTGCATGCATTGCATCACAACACGTCAGCCAAACTGAGCTGCAGTACCAGTCAAAAGTTTGGACATGTCAGTTCGCCTACAAGGGAGAGTGATAGTGTTGCATCACATGACCTGACCACTTGACCTAAACACAGTAGAAATGGTTTTGGAGGAGTTTTGCAAGAGAGTGCAGGAAAAATGGCCAATGAGTGCTCAAAACATTTAAGACCTTCTTCAGGACAGGCAGAAAAGCATCCCAACTCATGAAACTGGCATAGAGGAGACAGTAGGGTCAGCCTGTTCCTGGAGAAATTGGGGCTAAGGGCCATGCTCAAGGGCCCAATGGTAGGATGACTCTGTCAACTCAGGAATTTGAACTGGCAACCTTCTGATTCCAAACCCACAGACCTGCCCCCCATACAACAAATTATTACTTTTTAAAAATACTTTTTTGGTCAGTGCATATTTTTGTGTATTTTATTTTATAGTTCTGATGTCTTTATAATTATTCTAAAATTTAGAGAATAGTTCAAATAAACCTTTTTACGGGTAGATGTGTTCAAACTTTTGGCTGGTACTGTATATGCCAATGTTCCACTTCCCATCAACTCGTCTACTCATCCAGTCGCCGACTGACTGCACTCACCGAAAACCCCTCAGGCGGAATAGCAGCAACGGCCTGGGGTTGCAAGTAGGGCATTAGATCAAAGCTTAGTTCCTTCATCTCTTCAATACTCATGCCAGCTGTATAGAAAACACTGTCAAGCAATGCCAGTGCCAATGTTCACTGTAGTAACTAGCTGTAATGAAAAGAATCAGCATTCAAAAGTACACACTGCATTATAAACATACAGAATTTAGAAGGACAAAGGAAAATGATAAATTTATTTACAGTAAACCCAGTCTGTCCTGGAGGTTAAGCAGTGTATGTCTACACTTGAATCCAGAAAATCTTCAAAAGGATTTCACAGAGGCAATCCTGGTGATACATTAGTTATAAACCACTGAATGAACTTTAGACCTTCATTGTTCTGTGCTGCTCATACTCTGGCTCAGTGTGGTATCTCAAAGCATTTCTCACCTGCTACCACGCCCACCTCTTGCAGCACAGACCTATTCCATGTCCTGACTGGCCCAAACACTTTTTCAGCTGTGCTCTTCAGCTGCCGTAGCACTGGCAGGGGGCAGGGAAGGGAGCCAATCCGTGCAGCTGTGGTGCTGTGTGCACAGGATTGTTGGAAAGATGTCAACCAGCAAAAAAAATGCAGATAATGCAAGCTTTCAGTCTTTATCCACCCACCCCCGTCCAAAAAACAAAAGACTATGCAGCTGTAAGAATGTTACAGTTGTCAAATATAAAGCCTGTTGTGCTGCATTCTGTACTCTATTGTTAAGTACTTTTCTCCTCTACTAGCCTAATGTCTCTTTTTGTTCCCTTCATTCGTCTTATTAGGTTCTTGCTATTTGCACAAGTACATTGGAATGCTTCTCTTCACATAACCGGTCCTGCTCTCCTTCTGACATGCAGACACAGTTCAGAGCAAAGCATGGGGTCTAATTGCAAGGTCAGGCTGGACATCCAGCACATCTGGAGCATTTTGGGGGGGGTCAGGGGTCTTGCTGATGGATCCAGAAGAGATGAGACTATTTTGACAAGCCTTGAGGCGCACACCTTCTGATCTCAACTCAGAAGCTTAACCCACTGAGCCGCGCACCACATCCATCATCCTTTAGCTCCTGCTCCAGTACTGCTTACACTTGTACCTGGGCCGTCATTGGAAGCTCAGCCAAGCCGCACTTACGCCTAGCTGACTCCTTCACAGTATGTGTGTTTGCAATGTGGTATTTGTCTGACTTGTACACCATTTTAGACAAAAGTGTAAATATGTGAAATATGTCAGTGTAAACTACTCTACCGCCTTGTTACCTGTAGGCTTCAGGGTTGATCAAGTGGGCCTGAGTAGGCTGCACTCCACACAGAAATAGGCTGAGCCCAGCTAAGTCCGAGCCACGCAGCTCCCCTAGAGTGAGATTAGAACACTCCAGAAAGCGATAGAGCAGGCTGCTCATCTTTGGGGTGAGAGACAGGATAAGTAGCAGGATGAGAGTCAGGGGAAGCGTATGTCAGGCATACAATAGGCTAATTAATGCTATGTTTTGTATTTATTTTGAGCACATTCATGTGCAGTGGTGTTCAGGACAGTTTAAAGAATGAAAGATTTGTTACCTGATGGAAGTGCTGTCGGTGAGTATGAATGACATTACCTGTTTCACTGTCCATTTGCTTTGCTGACTAAGGGCAGTCAAAGTATCAATGGAACTGAGATCCATCTGCTTAATGTCCTCTTCAGTTAAGGACACAGCAATGAAACCCAGAGAAACCACATGGTAGTTTTTCCAGGTGGACACAGGACCCCAGGTCTGACAGAGAGTAAAATTAGCTTGTGCTTGACTTTCACAGTGTTAGTGGTCTGATTTTCCTTGTTTCAGTTCAATCATGACATTAGGCCTGAACACAAACCTGTTCAGCAAGGGACTTGAGGGCCCTAATTTGAAGCAGATCGAAACCCTTGACTGACCCCAACAATTCCACAGTCTCTGTGAAGGTCTCAGGGCTGATGCATCGCAGCTCCATAACAGACCAGTAGACGTTAGCCTCTGACAGCTTACGGATATCGTCCGCAGAGGGCGCGCTGACGAAGATGCAGTCTGGGTGATGGAAATGCAGTAAATGGCTTCAGGATAAGATCTGTAAATGCAGACAACTGGAAACACAATTCCTTTGTAGACAAGTCATAAAATGAAACAGGGTAATAACCCTATAACGAAACCAAATATACCTGTGTGTTTAAGAATACTCTTTATTTAGACAATTAGTGTTTTATTTTGATTGCTTGTCTAAAAAGGAGCCTTTGTAAATATGAACTTTAATTTCACCATTTGAATATACTCAGTGTTAATGATCATACATGACATCATTCTTTTTATTGATGCTTGTGGAATGTTAGTGTTCTTGTTTTACAGACAAATCATGCATAGACAAGTTATTAAATGACATGTAATTTGTATACCTTGACAGAATTTTCAAGAAACCTGTTTGAGAATGGAGACCTTTTATTAAATCATCAGACACATTTGTCTTAAGCAGCATACATATTTTTTGATAAAGTGGAGTTAGACTGTCCCTGGACCAATTTGGGGTTAGGGGGCTTCCTCAGTGACCCAACAATGAAGTCATCTTTCCACCCTTGGGATTTCGACAACCCTCTGATCATTGGCATAGCATATTAACCTGCTGAGCCACACCCCCCCAACCCAACCCAACAGATAGACAGCTAGATAGAGAGATGATTCGGAGTGCCATTCCACACTGTGAATTTCATAAGGCAATAGCTCACCAGACTCAGAGCTTGGTGTATCTCTGGGTCCAACCACCAACTCAAAAACAGCAAGAAGAAAGTCTTCTGGCAGATGTGTTTTCTCAGACTGCACTGCCAAATGTAGAACTTCCTCTGGATACTTACAAGGAGTACAATGCAACCAATTGTGATTGAATCTTGGGATTAGGCTGAAGGCTGCGTCTTGTGTTTCATCACCGTGAACAATAAGCATGTTATAGTATGTATAAGTGATAAATTACAGCTATGCATGCATACTAAAATTAAGTAAATAACTGCAATACCATTACAAAACACCAAACATTCTGACATAACTAAATCACAAACAGATCACAAACTCATCCATTATAAGTATCATAATGAAGTGAGGAAATGATGGGGAAGCAAACCTTTTTCCCCAAGATCAGGATATCTTTCCTGGACATCAGGGTGACTAGCGGCCCCAGGTCCTGGAGAAGTTCAGTGCTCCACTCTACTGGGTGACTTTGCCACCCCACCAATGAAAAAGAGAGATGATTAATGGACATGGATGCATGAGATCTGTACAAACTTAACAAGAATACTCCATGCTTTCATGCCTCAACATTCTCATGAAATATACTATGAATAATTTAGTAGGAAGTCCATCTGCTTATCAATCCAGGATGAGGCAGGAGAGGGCTGGAGGCTTCCCCAGGCAAATAAGGGCCCAAGATGCGTGTATTACAATTGCAATAACTGTGCAGTGCATGCAGTGAGGCTGCCAGTTGGGCTCCTACCCATACAACTGCACCAGCTTTCCTCTGATTGCAGCCCTCTGGTTGGCAGTGAGGTGGGCACACCCCCGGAGGTACCGGAGAGCAGCGGGCAGGGCAGCCAGGAAGAGGTGGTCACGGAGGGCGGCGGCGGGTAAGTGGCACAACAGCGTGCCAAGCACATCCACGGCGTACTCATCACGGATGCCCTCATTCTGCAACAGTGCACTTACATCAGACTCATGCGTTTTGGAGCAGCACAACTGCAGGATCTGCGCCAGGAGAGATGGGGAGCAGATCCACAAGAAACACTGGCCTGGACTCCTGGACTGGAATGCCTGAACAAAGCTTCATTCTCAACTGTATATATGTATGTATGTCTCAAAGGAGAGCAAGGTGGGACATGTGAAAAGAAGTATTCCTGTGTACTTCTACTTCTGCAAATTGGAAAACATAGCGTTACAGACTTTCATTTCATTTTTTTAAAACTACATCATGGACAAATGGTAAAATAACTCACCAGACACTGCAGCACCTTCTTGATAATGGCCTCTCTCTTTACAGCACATGGAGACACTAAGCTGAGATCCAGCCGTCCCAGAGCACCCTGGAAGTCTTTGCAGTAGGATTCTGGCATCCTACTTAAATAGTGCAGCCTGCAGTAGGGACACCAGCACCATCGTACACAGGAGTGTGGTTTCTGTCCACTTTACGTGCAGCTTGTTTCACTGGCACCATTTCTCAGTTCCCAGCATTAAAGATGAGTGTGACGTCACAAGTAACAGGATGAAGAGCAACTGTCACTTGTTTTTAGACCTTGATGATGATGATTCTCAAATTTATTATTATTGCTTTAAAATTATTATTATTTATTATTATTATCCAAGTTGTGTCATCCTAATGTCATGCAGTTGGAGATGAATTCATCACCTCGTATGTGTGCTGATAAGACAGAACACACATCTGATAAATAGTACACTGCACTTGCACTTATTTCCATTGATATATAATGTAGGAATCCTAAGTGTCTCATTAAAAGGCTTTGGCTGATTAATAAAATAAGGTTAAAATCAGAGGTGGTAACATGACTGTGGTTGAATCATAGACACCAGTTGTCCCTTCAGTCCTATACATTGAATTTGTATGTTATTGGCTCCTTGGTCTATGTCTCTAAACCAGTGTTTCCTAAGTTGGTCCTCAGGGACCCAAAGACGGCCTATGTTTTTGTGGACTGTCTGACAGGGAGCTCAGAAGGAGCAAAAACATGGACTGACTGTAGTTCTCCGAGGAGCGGATTGGGAAACAACTGTGATGTGTCTTTTTAATGCATGGTCAACCACAGAAAGCTGTTTACAGAAAAGTAAACAGACCACTCACGGTAGCACTGACAGGAGGATTGGTGGGATGAGTGAGATGGGTGAATCTGGAACGTCCAAATATCTCCAGGCCAGGCAGGTCATCTGACACAGAAGATACGTTATTGGTAATCTCTAGGCCTCTTCCCGGCTACACCCCACTCGTCCCAAGCAGAGCTGCTGTGTGTTTACTTTTAATTGTAGTTTTATGAGGTTATCTTACACACATATCACTACTTCCTTCAAAAATACCTGGAAAGGAGAAAGTAGATGGAAGTTCTTTTCAAAATCATGGAAGTTTTGCAGGAGGAAAGCGTCACTCATCCTTTGTATGTCATGACAGGTGATGCCCTTCATCAGCTGCCCCATGCTGGGAAAAGAAAGTGAGACAGACGCAGGAGGATGACGGGATAGGCTCTTCTCTCAGCTATCAACACTGACTGAGAAGCTGGATAAAGAGGGAGCAGATACAGCGGACACAGCAGATACAGCGGACACAGCGGATACAGTGGATACAGAAGATATAGTGGATGCAGACGATACAATGGATACAGCGAATACAGTGGATACAGAGGACACAGCAGATATACGGGACACAGTAGATATAGTGGATACAGTGGATCCAGCAGATACTTGGATGAATATTTTAGATACAGCAGATACAGTGGACATAGCAGATATTTTAGATACAGCGGATGTAGTGGATAGAGCGGATGTTGTGGATAGAGTGGATGTAGTGGATAGAGTGGATGTAGTGAATACAGCGAATGTAGTGGATACAGCGAATGTAGTGGATACAGCGAATGTAGTGAATACAGCGAATGTAGTGGATACAGCGGCTGCCTCTTACCTTATCAAGGCAGCAGTGGAAGTCGTCCTTGAGAGAAAGTTGTATAAGAAGGAAGCCTGAACCCAAAAGACAGAAAGCACAGCTATGTATGCAACATAGGCTGAATTTGGAACTTCTCTTCAATACTCTGGCTCAAATTAAGCTGCCTGATGCCTTCAGTCCCAGTCTTTAGCCTACCATATGTTCCTGTACTTGGCTACATGTGAGCATCTCTTCTTCCAACGAAAGGCTCCCAAAACTGGGCACCTGAAGCAGCCTGAATCTTGAGCCTGTCTGTCTTAGCTTGGTTCAAATGACACGGCCCTGTACCATCAGTTCTTCAGTCCCATCTTACCTGGCTGCATGTGAGCTGCTTGTCCTCCACAGAAATGCTCCCAAGACTGGGCACACGAAGCAGGGTGGCAAGGGGCACCTGAGTGAACAACTCACACGGAAGCTTCCTCGCCACCATCTCAACATCCTCTGACCTCAGCATCTGCTACCACCCAACATGGTTAAAAAAAAGCCACATACACACACCCCTCTTCTACAATAAACCCCCCCCCCCCCCAAAAGAAGTCGCTCTGCATAAGGGGTGGTCCATTTTACATTATTTTATGCAAGAGGAATTATTAGCAGGGTGTATGGTAGTAAATGATATCCTAGTTTTTTATGGATGCCATGTTGGTACCTGACTGATAATAATGTGCTGCTGTGGGGGACTGAGTTGTGTCATGTGGAGAAGGAGTGTGGCTTCCATCGCGTGTTCCAGCTCTTCTGTGCTGATACTGTAGAAGAGGTTGGCATCCACCCCAGAAATGAGAGAACCAAGCTCACTGATATTTTTGAAGGTTAATACCTGCAGAGCAAAACAGACACAAAGGAATTAACAAACAAATAAAGCTCGGCCACAAAATTTCACTTCCGCAGAAAAACATCACTGTGTTCACTGAAGACAGAAGCATTATGGGTATTCTGGGCCATGCAGCTTGTTTGAGCCTGGTATTTATCACTCTGTGGACACTGGGACATGGTCCCACATCCTGCCTAAATCCATATCTATGTACAAATGTTCCAGGACGCTAAAAAGTAACATACGTATTACATACAAAGGCAACGTTAACATGTTAGTTAATATGTTTACACAGACAATCACCCACAAAATTACTAGTCCATTTCTCCCAAAGAGAAAGAGCTTGAAGAATCTTACATCCCACTTTTAATAGGTAACTGAGGGATAGACAATGGACAGGTGGATGGCCATTTCAGCCATAAACCTACTGAAATAAATGGGAATAACAAACACAGGCAAATGTGCCTTAATAACGGAGCTGTAGAAGTGGTTCACCTTGCTGGACCCCATGTACTTGTTAACCAGTATGGTGGTCTGGCTGCGTGTCCAGCCTGACACTTGCTGCAGGACAGCCATGGAGCCGCGGACCGCCGAGGCCGAAAGGGACTCCAGCTGGCTGGGCGTCAGGCCCACGGCTGCGTCCGACACTGAGCCCAGCAGCTCGTTCAGGGTCTGGTTCCGGATCACGATGGAAAGGAGCTGAGACTTAAGCTGAAGAAGTGGAGGCAAAGTCATGAGGCGCAGTGAGGGGGAGAGTTTAAGAGTAAAACAAGACTTAATGCTTAATGGTTCTTATCCAGGGGAATGGAGATTGTGACTGAGACTTAAACATTATTTAACTGATACTCAAATATTGTATCTTTGGCAAAGGAAATCATGGATAGGTTTATCTCCACCAGATACTGCCGAGCAGTGTCAACTCTCGGCCAAACCCAGGTTCCTGGAGGCCCTCACCTTCTGGATCTCGGTCAGGCTCCCTCGTAGCTGGTTGCACTTGATCAGCTGGTGCAGCAATATGCGAGCGTCGTTGGCATCCAGCAGAAGGAGGTTGTCATAGAAACACACCAGCAGTCCCAGTCTGCATGGGAACATAAGACCATACAAGGTCACACTGGTGACATCAAGAGCAAAGCACATCTGCTGTTGTACCAGTATATGGTGAGGAGATGGAGGGGAGGAACCAAGTCACACTTCATCACCTCCTCTTGTCAAGATGGACACACAAACATACAGTCTAAATATATGAAATGATGAAAAAAAAATCATAGAGTGCACCAATTTTTATTACTTACATTATCTAAAGCAGACATCCAGAATACGGAATTAGTGTTTTACACGCCCCGAGATACAAGGTAACTTATTGTTAAATTAATTTTGATAATTCATTGTTTTAACCTTTCCCCATTCAGTGTTCATCTTCTCTTCCATATATCTTGTGTTTTTGGAGAATACGACATACCTATCATAAAGGTTGAGAAAAAAAAAAAAATCATCTAATTTTTCAAAATAAACAGCGTTTTGTTTTTTGATGAACTTGGCTGGAAGAGCAGCAGCTGTGGATTACTGCCTGCCTGTAGCTGAAATAAGAATCGGAGGATGTGACTCCTGGAATCTGACCTGTACGCAATGGAGACATTGGCCATGTCAAACCCAGAGGCGTTAATTCTGTGGAGGAAGGCCTTGCCGGCATCGGGTTTCATGTCATACACGCAGTCCAGCTGCTTGGTGGCATTGTCATAGTGAATGAAGATCCGCATCTGAGAGACGTAGTGGATGTCAGCAGGTCAGATGGCTTCCAATCTCATACAGTGTGCTGGTGTTTAAGTCTCTGCATATTTGTGCATCCATTTCCAAGTCATCTCACCTCACTTAGGCTGATCCTTAGAATATGATGCACAGGGAGGTGAACCATATATCTCCCCAGAAACCACAGGTTTTCTGCTGTCATCCAGGTGGTGGGATTGGCTGAGGTAGAGTGAATTAAAAGTGACTGAATGAAACATGCATTCAAATTCATGATGAGGAAAAAAACTGGGGCTGTTTCAGTGATGCTATATGTTTTGATTGTGTTAATTGCTTTGTATATCACTGATTTCGTCTACAAAATCTCAGATGGTTCATGGTATACTATGGTATTTTTTTACCTGCAATTCCCTGTAATTCCTTTCTTAATATAACATTATTGATACATCTTTTAGTGGTTTTTAAGAACGTATATTTTCCACCATTAAGTACAAATGTATGTTGTGATTGCATGAACAGCCACTGTATGACGATATGAAGTATGCAATAATCCATTAAGCTAAGCAAGCATATTAGAGAAAAATGGAAAGAACATTACAGGTAGTTTTTGAGATCTTCTGGAGACCCAGTGCTATCCACTTGTAAATGGCTCTTTGAGTGCTGACTGAGAATATGTCGTACAGGTCCTTAAACACTGCTGTCCTGCACGGAGTTTAAGGAGAAGACAATACTGTAACTCCCACAATGCACTGTGCTTCATTATTACACTAGGCATGTTCAGCAACATTTTCTAATTTGTAATGCCTGAATTAAAAGCAGAAAGAGCATAAAGAGATTCAGTGACACCATTGCTAATTATGTAATGTGAATGACCTTACTAAAAAGATCATTAATGACATTCTTATATTTTGCATTATATTAGCACTTGTGCTGGTTACTCACAGGTTTCTGAAGATGTCGTCTGACAGGTTTGTGGGGATGTCAGTGACGAAATCCTCCTGGACAAACTCCCCGTTGGAGAGGCTGAGCAAAGCTCCCATAAAGTCCACGCAGTGCCCCTCCCTCAGTAAGGACAAGCACTTCTCCCTGGCCACAGCAAACAGGGAGCGATTCCCCCCGGGGCTGCGCTCCAGAGACGCCCTCATCACTTCAAAGTCCACCTCCATCAGCACAGTCTGCGAAAATGGTGCAGCATACAAGTATAATGGAAGTTCATCAAAAAATTAGGATGGAGCATTGGGCTAATCTACTTTTCAACCTGGTCCTTGGCGACCCGAGACAGACCATGTTTTTGCTTTCTCCCAGCTCCCTGTATTCCGCCCACTGAAGAACAGCCAAAGCAGGGCTGTAAGCTGCACCAAACGCAAAGACCATGCCTGAGATAAGCAGCTGGGGGTACAGGATTAGAGGTAATCAGCCGATCAGGAGCTGGGAGGGAGCAAAAACGTGGACCGTCTGAGGGTCCATAAGGACTGGACTGAGAAACACTGGTTTATACATCATTAAGAATGGTCCCAGCACTACTGACTGTCAGGCACACAGTTGACTTGTCCTGATGTTTACGTCAAGTTCTTGCGCTCACGTTCACAATGCGGTGAGAGAGATGGCAGGGTGAGGCACACCTGCTCCGTCCTCCCACTGAAGAAGAGCCGAAGCAGGGTTGTGAACTGCACAATGCTCAAGGAGGCCATGTCTGTGATAAGCAGCTGGGGGTCTTGGATCAAAGAGCGTTGGTAATCAGTCAGTATGTCCTGGAAAGTAACACAGCATGCAATGCAAGTTCTTATGTTATACCCGCAAGGTTCTTCCTGGAGATACATAGGACTAACGTGACTTAAAGACATGCGGAGAACCTGTGGATGATCTGGCCAGGATGAAATGTGCCATTTAAGAACAGAAAACAGACAAGACAGTCTGGCGTATTGACTGAGGAGGGGACCCTCTTACTTTAATGCGGTCTATGCCGAGGGAGGCGTTTCTGCGGAGTAGGTACATCAGTGCATCTGTGGGGTTCCATGGCTGCTGGGTACTAGAAAAGGGGGGGGCAACTCAGGAACCAGGGCAAACAGTACAGGACAGGGAGACAAGCAGCAACTCACAGTGCAAATGAAAAGCAACCCTGACAGTCAGTTAAGGGGCCGGCACTTTACTACATTAAATACCAGGCGGAGATTTGCTTTACCTCGCAAAGAGAAATGCGTCAACCAGAGCTGCAAAAACATGAGCAAAAAAAAAAACAGAAACAATCCTTTAGGACACAGGGTATTTAAATGTCAATATCTCTATAAAAACATTTAAAATTTGAAGAGACTTGAAGAGTATTTATAAAGCCTTAAGGTCACTATAAGCAATATTAAGAAAAATGACAGAAAAAAGTACCATGAAGGTATCTGCTGGTCAAGAATTCATCCTAAAAGAGAAACATTGTAGAATCCTAACTGTAATAAATATGTCAACACACCTTCTCTGTATGAAAAAATGCTTAAAGTAGATTACAAGAAAAATATACATACCAAGGCTTTTTTCACCAAATGGGGCAATTCTTTACAAATAAAGAATTAGATATATCATATATGCTTGAATAATAAACACAACATTTGGATTTGGATTGTACTTAATGCATTAACAAAAATGAAAATTTCATAATACAATGACATTATTCTGTCTATCAGTTTCACAATTTCATCTGAAGGGTTCCTTTTCCTTACCTGGCAGTGAGTACGTTCCTTGCGAGTCTGACACGAGCCCAAGATTTGGAAGAAGCAGCAACAACAAAACCAGCAAACTTTCTGCCATCCCAAACCATTCGATCCAACAAACGTCTATAATGAAGCAAAGCAAACAGTCCCTAGAAATCACACATCTACAGCACTTAGGAAAAAAAGTAAGAGTTGTAAGTTGATTGAGAAGCATATTAAGCAACCAGCACAAAATAGAGGATATTGTACCTTTTATAATATTATTTAAACTTTCACACAGATACTATGTGATTTTAAAAGTGTACATTTAAACTAAATGATTACGCATGTTTATAACTACTCACCAGGGGAGAGTATTCTTCTTGGTGTCAAAGCTTTCATTGACAGTCCAGTACTGAGCATCACATTTCTGTCCAGGGTCCAGATTTCTCTATTTGGAAGTGACCCCACGTTTTAACCCCACATAGTCTTACAACCCACTAAACAATAATTAAATCCAAGCTGCACGTCTCTGTTGAAGCAAAACAGTGAAACTGACATGGTGTTTTTCCTGTAAATCCATGAATGGAATTTGCAGAAATAGGTCTTTGCCATTTCTCATCCTCTTTTTGTCTTTCTCAAGTACAGCCTCTGATTCTTCCCCATCTAGACGTTTCTGCGGGTCTGAAGGAGAGCCATTTCTATTCAGGCAAGACCTTTAGCTGACGCTCTGCTGCACAGAGCGTTCACTCTCCTTCGTGAAATCCGATCACTTCCATTATACCCTGGGGAACCAGAAGGTGTCATTTTCACTCAAAAAACGGTGGACATTGTGGGAAAATAGCGTGTGAAAATAAACCTGCTTAAGTTACCAGTGTTTGTCAGTCACACTCGAGTGTCAGTTCTTACGTCTACAGTTTGTTGTTTAAAATGTCTTCGGCTACTCAACCTCCAAGTTCCCTCAAAATCAAAGACTCTGGCATCAGTGAATTTAATGACATAGGAAGTCTTGCAGAATTCACCACACATAATCACTTTTCATCAGTTCAGACACTAAACTCAGTTAATTGATGAAGGTATGTTTTTATACAATAAAACTTATATAACATTACACTAGTGGCCAAAATTGTGGCAACACTATTCAAGTTGCTAATTTTGTACTGTCCTGTACTGAAACTGCAGAATCAAATACAAAACTGATTAATGTACATTTTAAAGGAAACGTAAAGATTTAGCATGTCATGTCATGTTCTTTTTTTTTTTTAAAAAATTAACTTTTTATTGGAAGGGTATTATATACATACATCAAGCAGTGTTAGATACCTTGTATCTGGGGGCATGTAAAACACTTCCATTTATAATGCACAATTAACCAATAATAATGAATAAAGAGAGCATAAAAATGGGAAAGAAAAAAACAAAGGTTCATAACAGAGACATAACACCATATGGGGGACAGTGTGTGGCTCAGTGGGCTAAGCCTGTGTGCCTGTAATCACAAGGTCACCGGTTTAAACCCAGCCTCAGCATGTCTGTGGGTCCTTGAGCAAGGCCCTTAACCCCCAGCTCCCTGGGCACCCCAACAGGTGGCTGTCCTTCACAGACAGCTTGTTGAGGGAGGCGTAAAAAGAATTTCCCCATAAAGGACTAATTATTATTTAATATTTGCATTTTAAGAGACAAACTTCTGTGTTTCAAATTTAATACAGAGCAAAATGTGTGAGTGTGTGTGTATAAAAGCCTATAGCACTAAATATCCAGGTTCAATTGACTGTATGAATTTGCCCAATATTTACAAAATCTCTCCTTCTGTAATCTCAAAGAAAATGTCATTTTTTTCCATAACAAAAATGTCTTGCATTACATTAAGAAAATCTTTAAAGGTCAGTGAAAGTTTGCAACCACTTTCTTATAATGGCTTTTTTACTTGCTGTCAAACTTATTTTTAACCTGTATTTATCCCTCTTTTCAGTAATATTCTTTGTCATATTTCCCAAATAAAGAGCATCAAATCTATAAGGCACTTGAAGGGTTAGTATCCTCTCAAGAGCTTTATGAATTTCTTACCAAAAGTATTGGATAACTTGACAATTCCAAAAAATACTGTAGTGATTAGTATTTAGTTCACCATATTGTCTCTCCAGTTATTAGATAGAGTTGATTCCCATTGAGTAATGCAAATTTTTTCCCATATAGTCTCAGTTATATGTAGATTACTCTCCTGTTCCCATTTTTCTTTAATATACTGCAAGGACTTCATTTTACAGGCCAAAAAGGCATTATAGAATTTTGACACAATTTTTGCACAGTTGTGCAAATCACAAGCTGATTAGAAGGGTCCTAAAATATTATTTGTATAAGCTTCTATTGTATCTGTCCCCTTTATTTCTTGATAAAAATAATGTCGCATTTGTAAATATCTATAAAAATCTCTTTGTTATTATTCATATCTTTCTTTTAATGTCTGGAAATCTCTTAGTTCGCCATTGATCATAATTACCCAGTATGCAGAAATCCCTTTTTCAGTCCATAACTTAAATCTTTTGCCTTAAGTATTGGAAATAAACTTTGTGTCAAAGGAGCACCATTTCAAAGTCTTTATAGGACTGTTTAAATTATATTCATTAACAACCCCATCCCATACCTTTAGAGGTAAGCCAATCCATGGGTTGTCCCTATGTAAGAGCCGACTTCGGAATTTCTTGTCGGCTATCATTGCTTGAATTGGAACATCCCGACAATGAGGATTCCATCTCTTTCCAGCTTACTAATGTCCATTGCACCAACATACAAGTGCTCTAAACTGGGCCGCAACAAAGTGATCTCTCAGACAGGGGAGAGCCATTCCTCCCTTGTTTGTCCCCAGTTGAAGTGTTTTATACCATATCCTCGGTTTTTTACCTTGCCATAAATATCTAGAGATAATTTTGTCCCATTCAGAAAATTACTTTTAAGGAATTTCCATCGGTACTGTCTGGAAAAGATGAAGGAGCCTGGGTAATATATTCATTTTTACTGATGCTATTCTTGATTCCAGACCTAAGAAAGGAACTAAATTCCATCTAGCAATAACGGTTTTAATTTTGGTCTGATGCCATGTTCTATGAGTAGCGCATAAGTAGATCCATCCAACTTTCAACCATTTATCAAGAAGAGGGTTGTGGGGACATCATTAATGTACACACAATCAGTAGTGGACCTACTGGGGAAACTACAGTACTTCCAAAATCTCAATTTTAAATCCAGGAAGATTGGTGAAATTTTTTAAATTGACTTTTTCCCCAATTTGTATACTGAGAATCTGTACATTGCAATATGTCTTGTTTTGCCAATAAGCTCACAAAACATCTAACACAAAGGAAACTGCCCAAGAAATGTTGCAATTACAGTATTTATTGCATCCAGTTGTAAATCACAGTATAAATACTAATTAATCATGGGATTATTCCAATGAGTTAAAAAATAAAAATAATCAGACAATATGGTGGATGGTCAATATATGTGCAATATAGAATACAAGTACCAGCATTTCCCAAAGACATAAATAAACATAAATAAAACAGAATTGATTTTTTTTTTTTTTAATTCCTAAAGAAATTCCCAGAAAAATTTTGCTATTACTGAGGCTTTTAAACACACTTTTCAGTTGATTAAAAAGGCAGCCTGCATTATGGGATGTTCATACACCCCTCTACTTCTACTGGCAACGAGGCCACATCACAGCGATGCCTTTTAGATCATATACTGTATATAAAAATCAGCCAACACTGAATGAAGTGGTTCATAACAATGAGATGCTTCTGGAAAACCTTCAATTAAGCTATAGATTAATTACAACCACAAGTAACCAAAGATATAATGTAAATCTAAACATAATCTCAGTCTATAATTAAGAATTTCCTTCCTACTAAAAAACTAAAAAAAAAAAAAAAAAAAAACTAAAAATTTTGTGACTTCAAATGTGTTTTTTTCTATAAAATCACTAAATGGCAGTCTCGGTATTTATAAAAAAAAAAAATACAAAATTTCCTAAAAATATACACGAGAAAGAATATAGTCTATGTTCAAAAGTGATATCACAGAGGCAGCAAACAGAACTGCAGGTCTTTAATGGTCAACGACGTGACCCATGAGGTAGATGGGAAGCATAACTTCATTCTACTGGCCTGAGAACAAACACCGCATCATCCAGGACATAGAAGTCTTTATACAGGTCCCCCTCACAGAGGTAGGGCAGTCGCGTCACTGCCTCCACCTCAAACCCCGCCCCCCTGAACACATCATTGGACAGGTGAGTGACCTGCTCCTCCCACACCTTTCCACCGACTTTCAAGTGTTCTTCTGGCCGCTCCCACTTGCCACCTGAAAGAGGAACAAAGTGCAATTCCAGCAACACGGATATCATGAAAAAAAACCAGCCATGCCAGTACAAGCATGTCTTCTTCAGGGTACGGCGCGAAAGTATAAGTCTAGCGCATACAAATTTAAACTTCACAGTTCACAGTTTAGACGCAGTTTGGAGCTTCCATTTTCACCTGGATCTTGACAGGCCCAAAACAATCTGTCCCCTTACCGATTTCCACGTAAGGCTGAAAAGGCAGCACCACAGCGAGGACCAGCCTCCCTGTGCCTGGAACCAGGGAGCGCTTGATGTCCCTGAGCAGAGCAAGAGGATGGTCACAGCGGTCCAAGAGATTCAGACAGCTAATCACATCATACTGGAAGCCCACTGAATGCCACTCGTCGATGCCCAGAACCCTGACAAAGACAGAGGACAGAAGGTCAACACAACTAGTTTAAAACAACTAACACAGATGCAAAACATTTCAATTTACTCAAAATATGGGATTCAGGACAGGTCTTCTGCAGAAGTACCTAGGCTATTTTAGGTTAGTCATAGTAACACTAATAACTTTGTCAAACAGCTGTGAATACTGCATTACAAGCAGCTACCACCCTCCTGAAGGGGGATTAAACACAAAACATTTTTCATTGAACAAGAGCCCCCTGATTATCACATGATTTTGGAATCATTTGTAGCGGCGATGTTCCAAGCCGATGTCAAAGATTTTTTTTAATTGATTGGTAATCCAAAGCCTACATTTATATAATTCCTTGGTAAGACCCCACCTAGAATATTGTGTGCAGGTTTGGTCACCATACCTTAAGAAGGAC
>JAODLC010000100.1:17321910-17353972 GCA_026781145.1 Hippopotamyrus pictus | reverse complement strand
AGATAAGATTTTAACAACTCTGAGCTATTGGTTAAGTTCTCCCCAAACGAGCTTGATGGGCCGAATGGCCTCCTCTCCTTTGTAAATTTCTTATGATCTATTTAATTTCCTGAGTCCACCCAATTCACACACTGTGCAGATTGTAAGGTTCTGTCATACGCTGCAGTAAGCCTGACGCAAATGGCTTGAAACTACAAAATACCGAGATGTAAGCCGTACGGAAACTCTAAACTGGAAACTCAAGTAGCCCAACAGTTACCTGCAAAGTTTGCGATGCCATCCTTTTGAGAGATAGCAGCAAGAGAGCGTTATTTAATACAAATCTAACATGGCACATGAAGAAACAGCATAAGAAAGAATACTGTGTAACCGTGAGGCTTATTCGGACAAAACGATGAACAAATGCATACTGTATCTATATGTTTATTTAAATATCTATTAAAAGATCAGACTTAAAATTGGCAAATAAAAGAATTAAATGGATCAGATCAGAATACCGAAAAAGTGGATTGGGACATGCTTAATTCCCTAATATCTTATACATATAGAAATGAACCTTAATTAATGGAGTAGGTGCTTTTCATGACATCAATTTCCTACTAAAACCAACAGGGACAACATGTGACAAAGTAATGGCTGTGGGTCTGAAATATTAAACGGTTCAGAATGAAAGTTATAGAGAGACTGCAGACTACCAGCCTCACGTCCCCCGCCACGCCGCACTGGCTCACGTGTAGTTCTTTTTCTGGAGCTGCCACCTCATAGGGGTAGACACTTCTGTGGTGTAGACCTCCTGGAAGTGTTTGGCCATGACATCAGTGACACCCCCATCGCCGGCGCCCAGGTCCAGAAGCCTGTTGCCCCGCCAGTCCAAGCTAATCTGGAGGAGCCCACGGAACTGGTCACCGGAGAAGACGAACATGGAGCCCCTGCCCAGGAACCTGCAAGGCCAATGGAGAGCGAATGTTGAGACGACACCGGAATGCACAACATGAGAGGAAACGCAAGTTTGACTGTGGGATGTCAGTTACTGAGGTTTAAGAAGAACCAGGGCATAATGAGAAACCACATGCCGAGAGAGGCTGCTAATGCAGGGATTCCCAATCCGGTGCTTGCGGACCCACAGACAGTCCATATTTTTGCTCCCTCCCTCCTACCAGGACCTGGGAAGGAGCAAAAATGTGGACTGTCTGGCAGGGAGCAAAAATGTGGGTCCCTGAGGGCTAGATTGGAAAACACTGTGCTAAAGTCTTAAAAGACAAGGAGGGTTACCCGTTTATGGAAGTGCGGGAGACGATGGGGCTGAAGATAGTGGAGAAAAAGGAGTGATAGAGCTGTGTGAAGAGCCAGCCAGACTTTTCCTCGCTACACTTCAGGAAAGCCTGGGTGTCTGGGTCCAGGTGGCTCTGAACAAACAACGGCCGCAGGGACTCGTCCAGGATGTCCGGACAGCAGCGGTACCACTGAAACACCACCACACAGCAACATCAGCTTGGCCACCTGGAAACACCACACTTACAGTACTTCACAGCCTCTGCTACTCGTGGAAAGTGTCTTCAAAAGGAGCAAGAAGAAATAATCCAAAGAAATTTACTCCTTATTTTTTCAAATTCACCTATATCAGTGTTTCTTAACCTAGACCCCGGGCACCCCCCCAAAAAGTCCACTTTTTTGTGCTCCCTGCCAGCCCCCCCTCACATCTGAACAAAACATTGAAGAACATGGTTGGGGGGGGGGGGTTCCCTTTAGCCTTTCACCAACTGGGGTAGGGGTCCCCCTTGGCATATTTCACCAACCATTTTGGGACAGGAGCATTTTTTGTATGGTGGGGGAGGGGACACCTGAGATTTCAAACTCGTTATTATAATTATTTTACGTCCTCGCTACTTGCCCGATCTGCAGCAGATCGGGGCGGGGGCAGCCAGGAAGGGAGGGGTGCTTCGTGCCTGACTTAAGCCACCATCCTGTAGCTAGAGCAGTGGTTCCCAAACTTTCTCTGCAGGGCCCCCTTTTCTAGATAGGAACATTATTGAGCCCCGCCCTTCAAACTACACAGGTTCAGATTCAAACTTTATTTGAAATACAACTCCCTTTTCTAATTGAACAAAACAAATGCAATTACAAAATACAAATGGTGTAATTTCACCACTGTGGGAGAAAAAAAAACCAATCAAAAATAAAAGTGCAGCATAAATTTGAAATTATGCAAATGCAGATTTAACATTCCTGTTAATAATCATTGGCGTCCTCGTTTTTCATGATATGGTTAGATTTTTTTTGTCTGGCGCTGCAAAACGTCGTCACCCGTCACCATGTCACGTTGTATAAAAACCTTGCAAGATCAAGACGACTTAAGACAGACCGTACAGCACCTATCAGCCGGCTGCACAAACTGGAACTGCCTCCGTGGCAACACGTGACGTTTGTATCCCAGGCAGTTCCGATGCGTTATCTGCTATTTCTCCCGAATATCACGTAAAGCAGTGAGAACTGGTTTTCAGTTAATTTACCTGGTAAAATAAAGTTGCTCTAATAGTACACGTAAGTTAGATGTTTATTTATTGTTAGTTATTGTAATGTTGCGCCGCTTTATTTGTTTAATCGTCCATTCTGTGAAGAGATTATTTTGGGGTGGCACATGCCCCTCAGGCAATCCCATTGGTGCGCCCCTCCGCAATACCTCTGCGCCCCCCAGTTTGGGAACCACTGAGCTAGAGGAAGGACAAGTTTGCCTAGAATCAAAGACAATTATTTAATTGACTGTCGAGCTCTATAAATGATATGCTTGAGCGCATAAAATAACGTATAACGTATTGCCCTTAAAAAAATAACCCCAAACAGCCGCCAGAGCTTTTAAAAAAATTCCAACTTATATAGATACATATAAACTACAGGGTAAGACTGGCTGCCTTGTGCCCTCTGCTGCCTGGACCTCTCTCTGACCCAGGCAGCCCTGAGCAGGATAAGCAGCCGGAATACGGACGAATGGATGTTAATCGTCCTCCAGTGACATACCTCCGGCGCTGCGCTCTCTCCTTCTTTCACCATGCTGAAGATCAGCGTCCGGGCCAGCGGACTCCGCACGTATTTGCCCGTCCACATCCGTCGGATCGTAAGTAGTGAGGAAACGTAGACTATGATCCACGCCACGAAGACCAGGGACCTCATCTGTGAGTGACACATTTCACGTTAAGACGTACACGTCCCAGCCCAGACGCAGCCAGGAACCGGCTGCATCGCACATTATAAAGAGAACAGTGTCCAATTGAATGGATACACGCCGATGGCTTTGGCTAAATAACAACAGCAAACATACCCGTGGATGTGGTGAGATTTTACGGAAAACAACATCGCTTTTCGAAGTTTGTTTTGCTAACGCTTAAACTAAAGCAACATGTTAACTTAAGCCTCTCCTAAAGCCGGTCGGGGCCGCGCTTCCTCGGTCACGTTTTCTTCCTGTGCCACACTAAAATATGTCCCGCGGCGCGTGCCCATCCCCATAAATATATCCACTGTTGCAATTTGTTTGTCTGAAATATGGCAGATTCGCGCATTTTAAACCATCATTGGGGGAAGTGCAACGTGCAACTAAAAGTAATATATGTATGCCAATACTGATCACAACACTTAAGCGTACTTCATTATACAGGGGACACCTCCTACCTCCCCTGCAGCAAAATGTCAATAGAGCTATATGGGTCTTCTTTTTTGTCTGGTAACAGTAGGGAATTTCTTAGATTTCGCTTAGATGGGACGCAATTATCATGAATTTGTACTAAAAATAATTACATTTCTAATTAAAAGCCCGACTGAGTGATGATGACTCGCGAGATATATGACTCGCGGCATTTTTCAGTTTGACTTGTCATGCACTGTTTACCTTCCTTTGCTGCTAATGTTTTGTACAAGAAACAAAAAGTCAATGACAGCTCATTTACATGCATGGCATTAAGTCTTTTAATTACTTTATATTATTTTCCCTCTTGAAAGTTGGAACTGTACTTAAAGCCTTCAGGTTACATGTATGGGTTTTTTAATATTCAGTTAATGCAATAAGCAGCTCATGAATGTTCTATTTTATATTTCAGGCATCGGCTTTGGACATTGAAAATGTGTGCCGTGTTTTTTTTTATTTTGGACAGCTGTTCTGACCTACTCCTTTCCTTGCACAAGTTGTATTCCATTTAACAACGACGCTAGTTTTAATAATAATGATAATAAAGCTCTAGTGTCATTCAATTTACGCCAATCAATGTCTATAACGCACAAACATGATTGGATGTGCCAGTGAATTTTAAATTAAGCATCTGCGATTTGGCTTCTTGGATTGGTTGAGTGTTCACTAGTTTTGCGTTAAGCAGTTGCAGACCCAAGACCCGTTTATACGGGTTAATTCTAGGATTGGGGCTGGGAAATCTGATCGTTGATCAGCATAGGAGCTTGCTGGTTTTAAAATGCTTTGGGTCGCGACCCATGGGTTGAGAGTCGCTGGTTTAGATCATATATGTAGTGTAGTATACATTTATATCCACTAGAGGCCACTTTTGTATCTAATATAAAATATTTAAATAGACGTTATTCTGTTAGGGACATTTTGAAATTAAACTTTATACTCTAACATTTAAGATTAATTCAATATGTCGGCTATATTTAAATTTTCCATACAAATATTTACAATTCTTCAAAATATTAGTGGGCGCATTAACATAAAATGTGCCAAGCTAGATTATACAATAAATGCAAAAAAACAAAACAGTGAAAGGCACGCCGTGGAGGTGTATATGAAAGCCAGCACGCAGCTGATGCCCCGGCGTGACGTCACAGCATAATTGCACTACGTCGCTGCGCCGCTTATCGGCGGCTTCTGCACCGGGCTGGACTGAGCGCAGTTTGTTCAGGGCGAGCGAGCGAGCGAGCGGAGCTGCGGCGGTGTAGCCGGGTACGGGAAAAGGGGAAGGAAACTCGGCTGAAGGGACGGGGCACCGGCTGAGAGTGGTGGGGGATACAAGATAAGATCAGGGAGAAGATGCTGACCGACATGATTGTGGAGGAAGAGTTTGAAATTAAAGAGGAAGAACCCTGGTATGATCAGCAGGACCTTGAGCGGGGTGAGTGGCGGCGCTCCGGCGGATGCGGGGAACACGCACCTGAAACGACTCTTAATAAAACTCTTGTCAGTCGCTTTTGCCGATGCATAGATAACAGTGCGGGGAAAGTAGAGGTCTATATTTTAATAGAAAACTTGCCTGTGGAAAATCGGATCATCTTCTAATCCTGTAATCCCTTTTGCAGCTATAGAGCTGCCTTAAGGCGAATGAATAAATAAAATGTTTCCTAACTAATATAACCCGGTGGCTTTCTCGTCATTGTAACATCTAAACCCATCATCAGCGTCAAACTAAGCTTGTTCTTATTTAAATACACACATAAGGCCTGTAAAACATATATAGATCTTACCGTGACAGTTCACATTAAGCTGTACTGTATTAATGTGGCTACGTGCGTTTGTAACTTAAGTGTAATAAACATAATATAAACTTAATTGTCAGCTGCAATGTTAGTCCGGCTTAAAACGATTTTGGGAGGCAGTCGGCTGTCTGACATTAAATAGCAGGAGTTTTATAGTAACAACTTTAAATTTACTGCAACTGACAACTCAATGAGGCGTTTTAAAGACTCAGGAAAAGAAACGGGAACAAACCCTTCAAGAGAGCCTGTTGAGTTAATGGTTGGACTTCATATTGGTTTATTAGTCGTAAATTTAGTCAGCCAGCTAACTTAGTGCTGATTTTATCAATCTTGCACCATGTCCTGTAATGGTTCAGCAATCCATGTGTTGCGGTAACATGAAACGGCAATAAATATAATAGAGGAGCTTTGGTGATAAAAGTAAAGTAAAAAGCAAAAAGGCCCAAGCATTAGATAACGGGTTATTAGTGCAAAGTCATTAAACTGATAGTTTTATTGGTTGAAACGCAGCTGTTGATTTGCTAGCATGCATAACTAGATACAACAATATTGAATTATTCAGTAATTTTTGTGAATGGAAATTCTCATTTTAGAACCGGCGACGCTGTGATGCAGGGCTCGGTTCCCTTTGCCAGCTAACCTGGTGCCTGCGTGTAGGTACTGACGTGTGCTAGAAAGGTCTAGCAAGGCAGTTAGGTTAATTAATTTTTCATTTGGAGAAAAAATGTCATTTGTTGATGTTGAAAATTCTCAAGTTAGATTTTTATGAGTCAGAGCATTCACTAAGATTAGGTAAAGTGTAAAATTTGGCCCAGGACATTTCACATTCAACTTGTTTCTCAGTCGAGAAATGTCACATTTAAAAATTGTTTTCACGACAATAAATAATATCCCTTACTTTTGCCAATCTACGCCTTATTTCTTTCAAAAACCGCACTGAAAATATCCACTGAAATGTATCGATTTTCCGCATTGTTCAGCTAAAATATTGGTTAATTTCATTGTACATTCCAAATGCAAATAAAAACATCCGCTAAACTCGGTTCCAAAGTAAAGCTCGAACGGCGAAGTTTTTCAGGAAATTCGTAGCGAAATCTCATCAACTGCGGAACCTTTCCGCCGTGGAATTGAACGGGACGTCCCTAGTCATCAGGTAATAAAATAATCCATATTTTGGTTGTATTATTTTTCATGTGTGGTGGTAAGAGGGGTGGCCACGTACTTAGCCACCCCTTGGATATGCCACTGGGTACCCCAATAACCATATCTCAAAACCATTAAAAAGAATGATTAGATATTTTTTGGTGTTTTTATTTGGTATCAAAATAAAACATTGACTTAAAAATGACTTAAATCTAACTTGGGCCATTTCACCTGCTGGTGTCTATTAATATTGTAAAGATTTATTTATTAAAACAAATATGCATTCAATTATCTTGGTTGGTTTGTTTTTTCCCCTGATCTCAGTGCCCATCCAGTGTTGTTTGCATGTTAATGGAGCTGGTAACCAGCATACTGTTTGCTGTGGTTACAGACCTGCATCTGGCTGCTGAACTGGGGAAGACGCTGCTGGACAGGAACCGGGAGCTGGAGGAGGGGATGCAGCAGCTGTACACCACCAACCAGGAGCAGCTGCAGGAGATTGAGGTAACGTGGTGCCGTCATTTATCCATCGGACACCCGTCAGCCATTTTTGCAGTTGAAGCAGTGATTGGGCACCTGTGAGAGTATATGCTTTCCTCTGTATTCATATGAAAATGCCCTGCTCAACTTTGCATTTTAAATAAACTTGGTCAATTCAAGAGTTTTGTCACGGGTATACAGGGTATTGGAAATGCAAGCAGACGATACAGTGCAATTAAATAAACAAATAAAAAAACATTCACACATATAAATAAAAAAAATATGAGAACGGGTGGCATGGTGGTGCAGTGGTTTGCACTGTCACCTCACACCCCGGGAACCTGAGTTCGAGTCTCCTCCAGGGTTCCATGTATGTAGAGGTTGCATGTTCTCCCCGTGTCGTCGTGGAGTTTCCTCCAGCTACTCTGGTTTCCCCCCACAGTCCAAAACATGCTGAGGCTTTGTGGAGTTACCAAATTGCCCGTAGGTGTGCATGTGTGAGTGAATGGTGTGTGAGTGTGCCCTGCTATGGGATGGCACCCATTCAGGCCTTGTGCCCGTAGCCTCCTGGATAGGCTACAGACCCCTATAGGTGGATATATATGAGAGATGCAAACATCACAATGGAGAAATCGAGACCAACCGAATCGGGTATAAATGTGGCCGATAAAGACCGACTATGTTCATATCTTATTACAATGTATAGTTAATGTGGTTTTGTGTCAGCAAAGGGACATTAAGCTGCTGTCGTTTTTTTCTGTTACACCGCAGAAGCCACAGCTTCCTGCAAGGGTTTCCTGCCTTAAATCCTGTTCACTGGCACTGGCCTCCGGTTTTTTGAGAATGAAGATGTTACTGATTTTCTTAAGAGATAAAACATGGCACTTGTTATGTTTGTGAGGAATTATGACATTGGTTTCTCAGCTGGATAGATAGACGGATGGATGGATTGTGTGTAATAGCGGCAGAGGGTGGTAATTAAGGATCTAGAATTGTGAAGGAAAAGCTGAAGGTTTGAGTACAAGGTAAAAGTTAAATGGTTATATAATCTGAGGATGACGCTGTGACTTAGTGGGTGGCACTGTGGCCACACGTCTCCAGGAGTGTGGCTTCAATACAAATACTTAAAATTTATAAACTTGAAGCTGCAACTGAAGCATTAGCTGCACTTAACATCTAGGTCTACACTGTTCATGTGTGTCTATATAAGGAATTTGAAGGAAAAGGAGGGGAATGAACTTTCTCTTTCTTAGTCAGGAAATATTTTATATATATATATATACACGCAGTGATGTGCAATAAGTATGAATTGTGTGTTTTCCTGTTCATCCTTTTTTCGCTAGTTCTTGTTTTAGTCCTCTTCTGCCTTGTGGTAAGAGACTGTTAAAACGAGCTGAGGGCGAATCGACTGATAACGTCTGTGATAAGATTATGGAATGAGGTTGACGTCTGACACGCAGCGATCGACTTTGCTACGGTGACGCTGAGCTGCTTGTCAGTGTAACCTTAATTTTTCAATTTAATAGATGCTAAAGCCCATTTTGGACAGTGTCAGCTGTCAGAGAAACCACATACTGTCAAATCCACTGTATCTTTTTAAAGAATGTGTGAATACCATCACTATGGTAACAGTTTTTCTGTGTAAAACCATGTTTTTTATTGGCCTGTTCCGAGTTGTTTCCCAGTCATGTCCTTGGTGTTAAGTTTCTGTAAAAATCATGTTTATGTGACTATTATTTAACTTCTAGGTTAAAAAGTCAGTGGTTGGTTAATATCTTATTTGGCAATACTAGCATTAATATTTAACTGTACTTCACACTATTATGGCCAGTTTGAGAAATTTGTAGTTTTAATGACAGCATAGAAACAAATATGGGTCATTTTTAAGGAGGAGTGTTTGTTTAGCCATGACTGAAGCCCGATTGTGTGAGGCGTCCGTTTTCTGACGTGTCGTCCTCCTGTCCATCCATCACAGTACCTCTCCAAGCAGGTGGACCTTCTGAGGCAGATGAACGAGCAGCACGCCAAGCTGTACGAGCAGCTGGATGTCACCGCGCGCGATCTGGAGAAAGGCAACCAGCGCCTGGTCCTGGACAACCGCTTGGCCCAGCAGAAGATCGAGAGGTCGAGTGCAGGGATTGGGAGGCATGGGGGGGGCAGGCGGGCAGGCAGGAAGGTCATAATTCCATGGGAATGGTAGCCGGTCCAAGCCGCGGTGGCGTGTTCTCTCCCTAGCCTGACGGAGACGATCGACGGACTGCACACGCAGGTGGAAGAGCTGCACATGCAGGTGGAGGAGCTGAGGGGTGCACCATCGGGGTGCCTAGACCAGCAGAGGCGAGCCCTGGGCACGCAGAGCGTCTCCTGTCTCGAGGAGCTGTACAGCGTGCACAGGTGAGGGAGCGGCACTGTGCATGTAGATCAGCATAAAGGCGCATTTATTCGGCACTTGTAAGCGCACACTCCCTGTTTCATTTATGCATGCCAGGACTCCTGTAATACCAAGATTTTCCTCAATAAGCACTTGTCACTGTGCTCTCCGGGAGAATTTACATAAAACCAGTTGATCTTCTTTGCATCATTCAGCCTGCTGGTCTGTAGGCTGTGTGGGGGCGGGTTTGGAAATCCTGGGCCTGAATACCGACTGCTGGCCCAAACTACATATTAAACCAAAAATGTTTGCTTGATCAATGCGGTCAGTCCGGTACCCTCTGTTACGGAGTAAAAATAATCCTCCCATCTTCTGTAACTGCTTGTCTTATTCAGGGTTGCAGGGGAGGTCAAGGCAGAGAATAACCCAGGATGGGGTTACCAACCCATCGCAAGGCACACTCACACACACCATTCACACATATGCACACCTACTGGCAATTAGGTAAATTAACCTCAGCACGTGTTTGGACTGTGGGGGGAAACTGGAGTACTTGTAGAGAACCTCACAACAACACAGGGAGAACATGCAAACCCCACATAAGCTTTACTTATTGATGTATAAAATGGTATCGTTAACATTTTCAATACTGGAATTAAAATTGTCCCTTTATGGGAAGAAACGCATGGGATTTGAGGATGGATGGATGGATGAGTATTCTGCACATCTGTTTTTGTTGTAGGTACTCGTCGTGTGATCAGGCACATGTGGAGGGCACCCTGCTGGCCAAGGAGGAGAATGCGTCCTTGAAGCGCTCCATGCAGACCCTGCAGACCCAGCTGGGGGCGGAGCAGAGACTGCGTGCGGAGGTGGAGCAGGAGGCGGAACTCCTGGCCCAGGAGGTGGGCGAGCTGGAGCGCCGGCTGGCAGAGCTGGAGGGCGGCCAGGCGCGGCTGCGGGAGCTGGAGGCTGAGGTGCAGGAGCTACGAGAGCTCTGGAGGGTCGATGGTGGCGGCGGCGGCGGCAGGGAAGAGAGGCTGCTGCCCGACTCTGTGTTCTTTGAGCTGGGGGAGGAGCCGAGCCCTGTGGAGGAGGACGAGCTGAAGGGGGCCTCGCGGCGGGGCCGGCGCGTGCTGATTCGCCATGCCAGCGAGAGCCTCCTGAAGGGCGGCGCCGGCGAGGAGTTCCGGCTCGGGCACGAGCGCATGTGCATCCGCCGCGCCGAGGTGGTCAAGGAGCGCGGCATCTCCCTGCTTAATGAGGTGGACGCCCAGTACAGCGCCCTCCAGCTGAAGTACGATGAACTGCTGCGGCACTGCCAGCAGGGCTCGGAGCAGTGGAGTCACAAGGCGGTGCAGACTCCGGCGGCCAGGCCGGGCAGCCGGCGTCGGCCATCGGGCGAGGAGCCCTCCTCTCGAGCCGGCGTCCCCGAGGCCGATGGCCAGCAGCCCGAATACAAGGCCCTCTTTCAGGAGCTCTTCAGCTGCATCCAGAAGACCAAAGAGGACCTCAGTGAGAACAAGGCCAAGCTGAGTGAAGAACAGTGACGCTCCTGTGCGCCGGGTTGGCTGGGGGGTGGACTTGGGGGGGGGGCGGCACCACAAGTGGATACCTGGAGGTCTGAAGCTTCACATTGCAGCTGGTTTGTGTTTGTGCCGTAACACCAGCCCTGGAAACAAACATGCACCCCCCCCCCCCGCCCCCACACTCTGTCACAGAGGTGCATCAGCTCTGTGGACATTCGACTCCTCCCTCAAGCATTCTGTTTTTTTTTTTTTTTTTTGTGTAACTTATTTAAAACCTGCATTTTACTGTCGACTATTTAATGTCCTTGCCAGGCTGGGGCACTGGGGCTTGGTCCAGGGAATGACTAAGCTGTGTTTTCACTCTTTCAGAATGAGCTACTGCCCATGTTTGATATCGTTAGAGGGCCAGGGTCGTGTTTTGTTTTTCCTGCAAATGAAACTTGAAAAAAGAATATGTATGATTAGAAAGAATGGAGTTTGATTAGGTTGCATAATGTATGCAATGACCAATGTATTGATAGTGGCATGTCTGCTTTATACCAGTGAGTATATGAATGTCTTGTCATGAAGCCACCAAAATAACGAGGAAATGGCAGCGTGTTTATGTGGCGCCCAGATGGAACCCTTGAGGGCGTAATTGTCTAGCATGGTGTTTCTCACAAGCACAGTGGTGGGTATGTAGCGTTAAAAAGGCAACGTGCCGTAGGAGCGACCAGTGTGTGGTAGTTCTGTCCAGGTTCCTCCTGGCCAGTGTGTTCTGTCCTTGGAGTGTGTAGAGATGTAAGGTTTTGATATGTTCCAGTTCAGTTCACTGTGTTCCAGGATTACTGTGGTTCATTCATTTAATTCCTATTGCTCAGCAGTATTCAGCTAACAGGAGTCAAAATGTAGTGTGACATGTGGAAAGGTAGATGATTGCGCGATTACACCTGCATGCTGGACCTCCACCTAAGCGTTGGATTGCTTTGCAATATGTCATGTTACAGGTTTTTTTTTTTTTTTTGCAGAATCTCAGCCCCATTTTTGATGTGTGTGTTTTGAAGAATAGCGAAAATGATTAACGTTAACTCAGGAGCCTCAAAGGATGCATAAAATGTGCAATGTATCACTCAAACCCCGCATTTGCTTTATTACTATTTGTTACAGGCTAAATCTAAATGGATTTTTCTTTTTCTAAGGTTAAACAAGTAGTACCAGCTTACTGGGTTTAATTCCATTCCTTCCAGATGAGCACATACTGGTTTAAATCCATTCTATACAATAGGGATTAAGTTCTCTGATTACGGGGTTTTTAAAATGTAATCAAAGATTAGGAGAGAATTACAGGAAATATGAGTTTCTGGTTTGGTGGTGCATCAAATCAGATTTGCACTATTTTTGTATGTCCATCGCAAACATTTTAATATTTAACAGTGAATTTTTTTGTAATTACATTTAGCTATTTACATCAGCATGTTTCACACCCTGCAATGGGATGACAGGGATTGGCCCATTTTATTTCTTTTAGTCGGGGAGGGAGGTAAACGTCTAACAAATGAATGTGGCCAAGAACAGAATACACAGGAGACAAAGGACGTGACTCAGGTCGACGACTTGGCCCGTGAAGACGCCTAGCTTGGCCGCCAGCACCGCCTCATTCCATTTTGCACAAGCGAAACCATCTCAATTTCCCAAAACCATGAGCTCTCTTACCGGGGAGGTGATCCTTGTTCAATTGCATCTAGCACGTGTGTATAGTGTGAATTACAAAAATATAAGCTCCAAACATGGGGGCTGAGCTAGGACAGCGTCACCTTGTAATAAAAGCACTGACTTTTGTCTGGAGAAAAACCAATAAAGTAATTTGTGACGATATGAAGATGGCTGATAAAGTGCCACGTTAATGCTGACAAAAGCTGAAGAGGTCAACGGTCGACAGAATTAAATCATACATGGTCAGCTAATCACAATGGCAAAACGTGAGACTCGACCAAGATGCATAACCTGTCATAACACCAAATTTAAGGTCAAGCAATGATCCACAGATGATTAGTGGCCAACGTCTACTTCATGATTCCATTATTATAGAGAAGTGGTATGAAGTGGTCACTGTTTTATTGAGACAAGACTGGGGGGAGGGAGATGCATAAATACCTTAATCCAGCCTTCACAGACCATGTAGAGCGGAATTAGTCTACAGCATCATCTTACAAAGACCAGTTAAGGATCACTGACGTTTGAAATGAGACACACACAGCAAAGGTTTAAATGCTTCTCTTAGCCACCGATGTAGCACAAACACCAAACCAAAGGGGAGAAAAAATTAATCCATAATTAAATGGGCAAACAGTTTCCATGAAGCCCTCACTCAATCTGTGTGTAATGAGTGATTTGAGGCACTTTCACCCTCTGACCTCTTTGGGACATCCCCAGAGTCAGTCACTATACAGCGCCTTGCTGCCTACTCCCATCACCAGCCCACTTCAGAGAATTAAAAAAAAAGAATTATAAATCTATGTATTTTTACAACTGTACATCACTCAGTCTTCTGGGTGCAAAAACAAAATACGAACGTCATCACAGCTTTTCTTTCGTCGAACTGAAGTTTTCAGTTAAGGCCCATCTCATTTAGGTTTGATCAAAACCAGACTTACCCCTCGCTTGTAAACCAGTAAAGAATGGAGGCACAACAACAGCCAACTGCATAATAGTATTAACCTCTGGACTGTGGACTGTCAAGGAAATAAAGGATAACATCTCACAATAGGAGTCAACCTCTTGCCCGGCGCATTTGAGGTATCAGACAGGAAGTGATGCAAGCCCTGTATCAAGCCAGGTTCAAAGAATCATTGATCAGGCAGCAGGCCCCGTAACACTGGCAGCTAACAAGCTTCTCCTGTTCAGGTCAGAGAATCCCTGAATAGCATAGTGTCTCAGTTGCATATTATAAAATATATTTTAAGCAGGCCCCAATAGACAGCCACAGTCGATTTTTCAACATTTTATCTGAACACCAATGATTTAATCATTTCTTTTTAACCTATGCAAATCAAACAGGGCAAGAACAATGCAATTAATGGCTGGGTCTCAAAACAACAAGAGCAGAGGGGTCAAATGAATTAAACTAGCCATATAAAACTATGTACTTTGTTTTCCCTCCTGTTATTACCAAACTATTAGTACGGCTAAGGAAAGCACTCCCTAAGCTCATTACATCAAAGTCTACTAAAAGGTCCTGGTATATCACTTAAAAATAAACCACTGATTATCCTATTTGAAGAAAAAAAAATACATAAAAAAAAAAAAAAAAACTTTTTTTCTTGGCCTATATCCACCCTTCTGGCCTGTGCCATTAGACTTTGGTTACGTTGTTCAGAACTTATTTGCCATACAGTATGAAAAGTAAGAATAGCAAAGTGCATTTTGTAAACATGAGATCCACAGCTTCGAAGTGACTTTTGAACAACCGCAGCCAATTCTGATTCCACCAGAAGATGCACAGAGAATTAGCCGTCTGTAGCATCAGTCCACCGACACGAGGCACGACGGCCAAGGCTTCGCCCCCCAGGCCGCATCACCGGTGTGCAGACGGGGGGCGCCAACAGTAAACGCATCGGTTCCGTGAGGCTCAGCCTCACCGCGCCATGCAAGAGGCAGACAACAGAACAAAAAAAAAAATATTAGAAAATGTGCCTCTAATGACAAGGAATTCATGATTTAAGGCCCTCAACAAAAGCGTGATCACAGTCCTGTAGTGAAATCGTAGGAAAAAGGTATGGTAAAACCTGACGACTTCATAGTCTTCCAAAGGCCACAAGCAGGGTAAAATCTCACGACTATTAATAGTTTAATTAGCTAACTGTATTCCCCTGGCATTCGGTTTGAGGGGGTTAGATGTCTCATGAATTCAAACTTGTATTTGAATTGCATGTGCATGTCCAATTCTTCATGCTACACAAACATTGACAGCTTTCAGGCCTCCAGCGCTTCAGCGAATAAGCTAGGTGTTGATCGTGGACTTAGACCGTTTTCCCTGCCAGTCTGCGTCAAGCTCAACCGTGACTTCAGGTAAATTAATGGCACACAGTCTGAAGCAGACAACTGGCATCTTTATCCCCCCAGCCCCCGTCTTGGAGGCGGGATGCAGAGGGCAGTGATTGGTCCGTGATTCAGCTCCGCACTCCCTTGAAGAACCCTCCCACTCCGCCGAGGAGGAGATTACTGGATGACGGATCCAGCTGGGCCTTTCCCTCGGTGTCAGGAATGCACAGTGCCTTTCAGGTACCACATGCTTCCGTAACTGACGCAGCATTCCTGCAGCAAGAGAGAGACACATGCAGCATTAGAACCTGCCAGCACATGGGGGCATATAGAGGGGCGGGGCTAGAGGCATAGGGCCCTGCTGATTGGCCCTCAGACAGCCCTCTTCCCTGTCACTCAACAATTCAAAACACATCATTGGCTAATAAGGTGGGTCCCTCTTATGTCCCCACCTTGACCCTAGAATCGCCCAGGCCAGCAAGCTACTCCTAACAGGAGCATAATTTCCTGCAAAGTTACAACATGGGAGGGGTTCAGCTTTTTCCAAATACTACAGCAAGTGTATCTACATAAAGCATTCGTAACCAACAGCTCACCTTGAGAAGCCTGTCGATGTCGGCCTTCGTGACTCCGTTGCCCAGCTCCTGCGTCAGCCGCGTCTGCACCAGGGTCCTCCTGACACGGTAGTTTTTCATGAAGATCTCGAACAGGACCTGTCGATACTGGGAGGGGCCATGGAGCGGACAGAATATCAGCACAGGGAGCCTCGACTAGAGCGTGCACTGGAGCACAGACGGGGGTGGGGGGCAAACTTTACCTTATCGAAGGTATCTCCCGTTTCCCATACAGCAAAAACCTTCTGCTCGTCTGCTGCAGCTGAGCTCTGCGAAGGAAACTGAGGGGCGAGAGACAAAATCCTCGTGTTAAATCTGACAGCAACACAGCGCTCACTAAGATCTGTTTAGAGAGTATGACTGCCTGATATCCGCAAGCAGGCTTTGTGTACAGAAACCTGTTTGCTGGGAGCAGGACAGCAGAAGGCAGCACTGATAAGGGACCATGAGACCAAACTGGATGCTCCATAAATGGGCAGCATCCCAAAGGCCTCTTCTACGGCTCTCGTGCCTCCAGAAAAAATGACGACAGGCCTGAATAAGGATTTTAAAATGTAAAGAGGGAGTGGTCAATTTTAATATATATAAAGGCCACAGAATTCAACTGGTCGTCTATAAAGAAAAAAAAAAAACAGACAATAAAACAAACCTGACAGCAGGGACGCCGTGTCACCTCTACTGCCATCAAATGACGACCCCCCCCACCCCCGGCTGCCATACACCTCTTCAGCTCCGCTCTTACACCCAATGACATACGGCTGATTAATTTAAACAATCATGTGAGACTGAGCCTTAAACACGAGGAGGCAAGTCATTCAGACTAAAATAATCCGGAGAAACACTGTCAAGAAATGGAAAGAAAAGAAAGGAGTAGAGAGAGAGACCATCTAAAGTAAGTCTGGGTCAACAGCCCACAGCCACGACACACGGTCCATTTCCATTTTCCTCCTGCAGTTTATAGACTGCAGACAAATGGACTTTATTTGGACCTGAGGCCATCGTCACGGTGAGGGGATGGAGAGACAGTGCCAGGGGGTGCAGACACCTTCATACTGTAGCGGGGGCAAGATGGGGCTTCTGACAGCAGGGCACCTGTCTCAGTTTGTACTACACACTACTGCAGTCTATTATCTATCACCTTATGGTACTAAAAGCTATTTCACATCTACATAGTTTGATAGGTGCCAGCTGGTACATCACTTCTGTTTCTGGGTCTTAAGAAAAAAAAAAAAAAAAACTGATTATCTATTTATTGTATCCTGGCTGCCCTCACTATGATCTCATTTGTTTCAGTATAACCTTTATTGTTTTATGTCTGTTAGCATATTGATACTTTAAACACATGGGACAATTAAAACCCTTGGATCCAGGAGGATCAAAACAGTGAAGTCTTAAATCTAACTATATAAAAGTTCAAGCCATGAGCATTAAATGCCTGAAAAATACAGTCATTAACACACTCGAAGCCATTTCCAGGGCATTTCCCTGCCTTTATCGGAGTATAATCTGTGGCCACACGATTGGGTGCATGACGACAGCCAGGCAAATAGCACTGAGTGAGGGGCAGGTCACCCAAGGCTGGGCCACAGCCAGTATTAAAAACGTCATAGGTGTTTTATCTTATCCAAAGAGAAAATATACATGCGATATGTCAGCCAGCATATTTACAGAAATGAATGACTAAATTTTCCCTCAGAAATAAATATTTAGGTTCACAAGGTTCTGCATTCTTGAGGTCGCCAACTCAACTGCCATGGCGTTAATACCCACAGCACGCCACGCTTAGACCCGGTGGAACCAGTACTATGTGCTGTCCTCCTTACTGTTAATAGCAGCTCTGCATCTCGTACCTTCCTCTCACTCCCCCTAGACTCCGTAATCCACCGACCCACTTTAGAAGAGCTTAGAAGATAAACCTGAACAGGAGCCTGTGTACAGTGTGCAGCCACCGCAGCGAAGGCTACAAGCCAAAAGTCTGTCTTGCCTTTGTAAAGCGGATGGTATCGACTGAAATTTAGGTCACGTCTGCTGCCGTTCGCCATGCCAGAAGGGAATCACTGAAGTCACCCTCACCAAGCAAAAGACCAAGTTCTTTCCAAGGAAAGCACTAGAAGAATCAGAAGCACCGGAAAGGAGGTATAATCCTCAAGAGCATCCTGCCCCCCCTACGGTCCCGAGGCCGTTCGCAGCATCCGCCCGACTAAAGGACGTTACAAAGCCGACGCCCTTTTGGGCCATTTCTGAAAAGTACTTCCTCTGTCAAAGATCCCAAATGTCAGTGGGTTCAGTTACTCTGCATGGGAGGGAGCGCGGAAACGAAACGCCACGCCCAGAGCGGCGGCAGGCCCAGAGTGGCATTCCGCGGCACGGACTTCAGGCGTACATATCAACACGAAGCTTACACACCAAGCTGCGCTTTAAAAGGGACGTCATCCTGGCCGACATCACAGGGAAGAGGTCACACACAAGACAAACACCATACAGGGACACGGCAATAATCCCAGGGCCGCTACGAGTGATGAAAAGCATCTGCGATGTTTCATACTTACTGGTACATCATAAACAAGTGTACTTGATGAAATGCAAAGCTGCCTCATCTCTGCATAGATCAGTATAGCACTTTGACTCACACTGAACTAACAGAAAAGAGGAAGTTCTGTAATTCACTACTGCGCTGAAAACCAAGATAAATATTCAGATTAGTAGGAGCCGAGTTTCTGTAACAAAGCTTTAACTATACAAGGTCTGCCATTCTTCATTACATACAGTTTGCAACTTTTAGGCCCAAAACTCAAATTGTTTTCCAACCTAAATGCTAAAATGTCCTACAATAAGTGGACTTGGTAGCTTGAGAACCTGTAAAGGGAAACTTGGATGGTACCAGATGGATCTTTCAGAACCGTTTAGATCTAGTCATAGAATAGTCATGCTGTAAAAAAAAAAAAAAAAAGTCTCCCAAGACGACAACAAAACCAGAGCAGGACAAACGGTCCAGTGTTACAACACAAAGGAGGGCATCTGAAATGAGGAGGCAAAATTTCAGACATTCCTGTCCGTAACTGAGAAGAGATTAGATCTCTGGATTAAAAAAAAAAAACCATGGAAGGACCAGAGACTCTGACACACAATCTGCTTAACGGAACATGTGTGACATTCTTTGAGGAGATATGAGGCCAGCAGACAGAGCACATAAACTCCAGCAGATCACACTGAACCTGTCGCCTTTGGTTTCTTCCAGGTATTTATGTACCTGGAGGTAAAAAAAGAGCCTGACTTTCTTTACCGGGACGAACCCCTCTTCAGTGGCGATTTCCGTTCTGGCCGGGCGTGGGAGAGGGAGGGTGGCACGGGGGGAACCTGAGAATGCCAGGCGCCCAAGCGGGACGCCTCTGGAGGCAGCTCCTGTGCGCAGGCCACGGGCTCCGACCCGACCTCCCTCGGGAGAAACGCACACCGCTATGAAAGGCCAAGGCCGCAGTTCTCACAAGTGTCACAGCAAGCACTGAGGAGAACCTCTGAATAGGAGACATTACTGCCTTTGTGCATTTACACACAACCTCACCGTGCAGAATTACGGAGATTAAACAAAAATAGAATACCTCATCCTTTAAATCTTTGTGCCCATACAAGGAGGATGAACATGTTAAAATCACAATGGTTCACGGGGGATTGCTGAGAATCTGCTAAGGAAAATGGCAACAAAGCTACTACACCCCACAAAGCACCATTTCCTTAGGCTGCTTTTCTAAATGCCTGCATCATTTTAACAATATATATCGAGGGAAAGAAAAAACTAACTGATCTCTCTACACTTTTTTCTTTTTGAACATTGTTTCACCAAATTATTTCAGCCTGAATGACTTGCAATCTTGTGTTTAAGTTCTGAATCACTGAGTAGAACATAGTTCACTCGGCTGTCCAAAGAACACCTAACAGGGGGCTCAGGGTAAAGCAGAGACCAACGCTGGAGTCGGCCTTAGCGGGGAAATGGTTCGTCCTGCTTCTCTACCATGAAGGCAAGAGGCCCGTGTGTTATTCTATGGTTCCTCGGGACCTCCTGGAGAACCTTTAGCTTTTGGCATCCCAGAACAAAATGACCCCATGCAGCAATATTTATCCGATGGTTTAACTGGTTCACAGAGCCTTAAACAGCTCTGTACCCCTTTCAGTCAATTGTGAGGTTTCACATTGGTGGTAGACTGGAGGTTGTCACACTGAACACGACTACTAGTCAAGCCTAATAAATGTTCTATTTATGACTATTTATGCCCTGTACCATTACTGACTTTGAGGCTATCAATACCATTTAAACCGATAATTAAATTCAATGGAACGAACGTAGAAAAGCGCTAAAATACCAGACCAGAGAAAGACACCACGTAGCCATAGACTGTTTACTAAAACCGTTCCTTCTAAAACGTAGCGAGGATGAAGAGGAACATCGGCACGTGTCAGAGCGCAGCAGGGGGTGGCCACCATGACCTCTGACAGCCTTGGGGACAGCCATGAATGTCAGCAGACTGTGGCCCGTGACGGTGCGGGCGTGAGCCAGCTTTCGGCGTGAAGGTCAAGCGGAACCGTGGCCGCTGGCTCGGGGAGGCGTCTGTCCTCGGTACTCACGGGCACCAGGATCTGACGGCAGCGGCAGAGGAGGATGGCGTCCTGCAGCAGCCGGTCCGAGATGCCCCCGAACATGCTGTGCCCGGGGGGCAGACTGGCCAGGTGCAGGTTGAAGAGCCTCTTCACCTCGCTCAGCGTCAGCACAAAGTGCTTCCGGAAAGTGGCTTCCACGAAGTCCTGCAGCTCTTGGCTGGGCGTGTGCACACTATGCCCATTGAGGGTGTCCGTGGGGGGCCCGTCGTCGTCATCCGGGTGCCCGTTAAGCGAGCCGTTGGGTAAGGAGGTGTCCATGGGCTCCTCGCCATCGCTCACAGGTTCCTCCTTCACCCGCAGGCTGGCGCCCGCCGCCCCCCGCTTCCGCTGCGAGTGCTCCTTCTGCAGCGAGGCCTGGTTCTCTCGGGCACGATCGCGGGCAGCCTTGATCCGCTGATCTCCAGTCACATGCACCGCTGTGATACGATAAGGACCCTTTACATAAAGGCGCAAAAGCATCTAACAGGCTCCACTGCTACGATATTCACCTCATCAAGAATAAATGGCTGCTTATTTGGTTCCTCCTAAATAATTAACAATTGTTATGATCTCAAAATAAGTGGCCTCCTTAACCAGTTTACTCATTAGCTGAGCTGTAGATTCAACTGACAAAAAAAGCTTGTTTGAAGAGCACAGAAATACGGAGAATAAATTCATATTCAGACAAACTTACCAGTTGGAGGATCAACCTTTTTTATCATCATATCTTCCTTTGAGAGATTGAACACCTTTTCCAACCTGTAAAATCACAACCCATTTAGAAACCAGCTGTCTATCCACCATAATACAGTTAGTGTATACTTTAACCAAGCCTGCATTCGCGCAAATGATTCTAGGTTAAATGTTAACAGGCACTGAGTGATGACTGTCCAGACTTCACATGCAGAACTAGGTGGTTTCCACAATGAAAAGCACGTAGGAAAATCATTCGTAGAAAATCGCCTAGTGTAGACGGAGACCAACACCCCCACCATCGCCTAGTGTAGACGGAGACCAACACCTCCACCATCGCCTAGTGTAGACGGAGACCAACACCCCCACCATCATCATACTTGGTCTGGATGCCGAGCCATAGCATGTACTGCCTCTGAGCCACATCCGGGTGCTTCTTCACAAACTCCGTGTCGGTCGAGAGAATGAATTCCCAGCCACGGTTCACCCGAGCAACAGACATCTGTTCCAGAAAGTCCTTCACATCTTCTGGAGGAAGCTGTGAGCACAGAGAGGACAGGATGAGTGAGACAAAGGCTGAACAGTACAGTCACATTTAGCCACTTTTTACTGGGTTCTCAATCTCTGTGGACGGAAGGAAGACACACCACAAGGCCCCAGGACGTTTCATCAAGTACCCAAGAGTACACAATGCATACGAAAAAGACCAGCCTTCCACTTCACAATATGAGCACTCAAATCAGAAGGTTGACGTTCACGCAGTAGATGGTCCTTTAGTGACATCTAGTGCTAAAGTGATTAACTGCAACAACAAAAGTGATAACCCACCTTGATGATGGCTGCAACCTCTTTCCGCATTACTGAGCGCTCTTGGGTAAATCTCCACATCTAAAAAAAGATACACAGTTACTAAGTACCAGAACAAACATCTATTCATAGTCACCAATGTTTTAATTAACTGCTTTCATTTCACAGTGCAAAATCCACTAGACTTGTAGCGTCCTACACCATAATAATACCCCTCTGCTTGGCATGGATGTTCCCAGCACCTGGTCATTGACATCTGCCTAAAACCCCCCCTGCCCTCCAGAAGAGGCTCACCACATAGTCCCTGCCACGGCAGAGCACCTCCGCGGGAACGCCGCTGTGAGGACTGCAGCTGTCTTTGGGGTAGAGTACGTCGCTGAAAACGGGGCAGCCACACACAGGTCAGTCATTACAGAGCGAGGGGATTAAGCATTAAGCCACAAACAAGATCAATCTGAAAACAAAAATATAGCTAATCATCCAGAGGAAGCCTGAGAAAGCCTTTGCGTATCTCTTGAGGCTAGGAGGCACAGTCATCCAGTCACGGGGGGGGGTCACTGCACAAGTCCCGTGTCAAGTTTACCTCTTGACGACCCAGTTGCCTTGCACGAGCATCGCCACCTGCTGGATGCACCGCAGCACCGCCGTTGAGTCCGTGCCCTGGCTCAACAAGCCCATCAGGTTGGCGAACGGCATCACCTTCACTGGGGTTGGGGGAACCAACAGCGGTGGGTTTACACTTGACCCAAGAGGGTCAGAGCTGCAGATGAGTCTGCCTGCCAGGCGGGGGCGCCACTCACCGTTCTTCATCAGAGTTTTCACTTGGTCGCCGAGGGGCAGCGTCCTCAGCTGGGCCATGGACAGCACGTTACTGGGCCCCACCGGCTTCACGCTGAAAACAAAGGCGGTCAGCTCTCTGCCAGTCACACCCTGTCCAAAAGAGGCATCTCTTTCCCGGGGAGACATGTTTACTGGATACTTACATCTTCTCCTCTGTGACAGGGGGCATCAGCATAGACAGGTACTCGCTGATAAAAGATAAAAAAAAAAAAGTTCATATAAAGAAATCATGTCACAATGGAGCTCAACAGTTTAAGTTAGAGAAACACAAACAGAAACGCAAAGTTCACAGCAGGGCCAAATAATTACGATCAACAATTGCGAAGAAGGATGAAATAACAAATGGGGCCTTCTCTGCCGTGGTGTGACAAAGCTCCCATAGACTGGGGGGGTCAGCCTGGGGAGGCTACTGGCGCGTTACAGACCCACTGCTGGCCAGCAGCTAGAGCAATTTCAGATTCTGAGCCCCAGGCGACGGCAAACGAGCGGGGATTTGGCCCCGGAGCCACACCCACCTGCGAGTCTTCACCAGCTCCGTGTTTTCAGACATGCCCATTGACTGGCAGAACAGGTACTGCCTCTCGTGCTCCGAGCGCCCATCCTGTTAGCGATAAGGACGGCGGAACGGCGCACGTGAAGAAAAAGGATCCACTCCGAGCGACCGCCATGGCTGTCCCCAAGTCCACGGCGGGCTCTACCCACAATGCACCGCACAAGCCCCCATGGAGCCCCCCGGGCCGTCGCACCCACCTTGATACCGTAGTAATGCAGATGAACCCACGGCTCCTCTGCCTGCTTCTTCTGCAGAAACTCGTACGACTGAATGCGCCGCTGGCGCGCTTGCTCCGACTCCGGCCGCGAGAACCGCACCTGCGCGGGTGCGGGCATGGTGAGCGTTTGGGTTCTAAGGTGGCCCCGTGGTGAGCGTTTGGGTTCTAAGGTGGCCCCGTGGTGAGCGTTTGGGTTCTAAGGTGGCCCCGTGGTGAGCGTTTGGGTTCTAAGGTGCCCCCGTGGTGAGCGTTTGGGCTCTAAGGTGCCCCTGTGACCAGCGGCCAGGGCACGTCTAGCCGCTTGGAAAGACTCACCGTGATCTGCTTGACGTCTTCCTCGGCCTCATCCTGGGAGGAGTCTCCACCTGGACGGAACATGTTACAGTCAGACTCTTAACCTCAAAGAATAGTTCGGGATGGAATAACATGCCTTTATTGTCGCTGCACACAACAGAAACAATAAAATGCAACTAACAGCCCTGAGTCATACATTCAGTAGAAATAGACAAATTAATATATGTGAATAAATGAAACATCAAGTATATTAATGATATGAAAGGTGGACATTAGCTACAAGTATTAATATAAATAGAATGACAAATATATACTCAACATATACAGAATCTAAAGACTGGTATAAAGTGACATGTGCCTTTAGGCATGAAAATATTAACTAGCAACTGTAGGTATGAAACATAACAGGAGAATGGTGAGGTCATCTGAGCGAACAGGACTCTGGGGAAAAAAGCTAGATCAGGGGTGGGGAACCTGATCCATGGAGGGCCGGTGCGGGTATTGGAGATGACCTCTCAATCAGCCAATAACAGCGGGTCCCAAGGACTGGAGTTGAGGACCACTGCTTTATTACTGGCTGACAGAGAGGTCATCCCAAAAACCCCCCCACCAGCTTTCCATGGATCAGGTTCCCCACCCCGTGGTCTTGAGCGAGCAATAGTGGCAGAAGTTTCATGGTGTATGAAGCCACAGCAGTGTTTCCCAGTCGCAGAGGACCGGATTCAGTGAGCTGTGTGCTAAACGCTGGTTAAATAGCGGCGCTATCCCCGGCTCCACACACCTTCATTGGCAGCCTCCCTCTCGCGGTGCTTGGTGTCTGCTTTGTCCACATAGGAGAAGCTGGGCCGCATCTGGAGGATCCCCTGCAAGGGGGTGAGGTGGAGCTCCCCTGGGGGTAGAACAGCACGGGACAGGCAGGGGGGGTTAGGGTTAGAGCTTAGTGCAGGGGTATCTTATCCAAGATTGGCCACCCCTGGTTTACTGCCTATGTTATGAACACCTAAATATGAGACACGAGTATCACTATCAGTATGTTTAATACCCAACAGAACAGATTCCGTTATAGCAATAGAACATCACGAGGAAAACTGAAGTATGAATTGGCCGTGAGGGTTACATTCTTGCGCACTGGATATGCAGCAGATGCCAGGTGACGCGTCTCACTACCGAAACTTCTTAGCCACATAAACGGATGAGACTGTGAACTCGGTATAATGTGTAATACCGATTATACGATATGAAGCTCGCTATGGCTAATCAGCATGACTCAAACTCCCCGTCTCTCCTAGCACCCACCTTTACGAAAGACGGCCGCAGCGTAACGTGAGGTGTTGGTAGTGGCCTGGATGGAGGAGAAGGTCTGCTTGTCCATCATCTTCCTGTGGCATGGCATTAGGGAAAGAGGAAAAGTCAGATGGCGTCACACCATAAGGGAGGTAAGGCAGCTTATCCATCTCCATGGCTCCAGAAAACAGCCTGTCTGAGAGACAAAGCGAAAGAGGAAACAGGACGCACATGGAGTAGGTGTTGGAGTCCTCGGAGGTAGTGCCGTCCACGTTGAGAGCAATCTGCTCCCCTTTGCTGCGGCAGTAATTTGGACTCATGGTGTCGATCGTCATCTCCAGCTCCACCTGCAAAAGCCATGCAATGACATTTCATCTTCACCAGCCAGTCTGAGGGACGCGTCTCTCTCCCCAAGTAGCATTCCCGTTTATTTAAACTATTTCACTTCCTTAAAATATGGGTATCACACATCTAAACAATGAACTGAGCGATGCCCTGCTAGGCCATGTATAGCGGGCAGTTACTCACGACCATCATTAAAAAAGCAGTCATGGAAAAATGGATGGAAAGAGTGACGGCTGCGTTTTGCATCACAGTTTGTGATGAGTCGTCAGGTACATTATGCTTCATGCTGAACACTGATGTAAAACCGCTTCTCAGATGAACATTAGCGATTCTGTATGATTACATACCAGAACAGTGCAACACATCTCCGCGGTTCCACTGAACCACTTATTGTGAATCCATTCTTTATTAATATAGGCCTAATTATTCTGTGCTGCGTGTGATGCACTAGGCATTCCTATACTACTGTGTGAACATGGACGATAAAACATCATGAAGCCACCATACCTTCTGCTGCTTTGGCTTGATCTTGGCAGACAAGTGGGGTGTCTCATCGTAGGTCATAGTAGCGGGGCGCACTGGATACTAGGGGAGGGAGAAATCAGGAGGGGGGCAAGAAAATTTCATACTCTGAGACAGATACGTGCATTTTTCTGGCATCCTATACTCACCCACATTATTTAACGGCATTAAAAATGAGTGGGTCTGTCTCACTGGGCGCTGCAGTGCTTACTCGTTTCTGTTGCATCGTGGGTAAATTTGCATTGATTTGACAGGAAAACTACACAGTCCTGATCTAATCAGAAGATGCAAGCGGCTCAAGCAAACAGCACCACAAAGTAAGACATATAATAATCAAACATTCGCTTTAACGTGTGTTTAGACAAAAAATTTTTACCTATTACTGAAATACGTGCGAAATACCACAATAAAAGGCATGCGAGATTGTAAAATGCTAAAAAATACTAATTACCTGGAAAAGGTAGAGCATGCCTGCAAGACTTTTGGCAAGATAGACATCAACCTGCAAAAAATTAAAGGTTAAATGTGGCCCAAAGACTATGACAATGACGATAAAATACAGTCGGCTGAGCAGATAGTCAGTGAACTAGGAGCCTCCTAAGTGTGCGTTTACAATTGGTTCGATTCAGCCGGTTGAAGTGGACACAGTGCATTTCCCCACACAAAACGAGTTATATGTGAACACTCCAAACCCCAAGCCAACTCAGACACCCTCCCCTTGAAAAGCAAACTGAACTCAGACTACCTCAAGAGATGCTGCCCCACACCTTAAGAGGGGGTCTGAGTTTGGTTTCTTTCTAGTCCAGTTAGCAGGTGCATTTGCTGACAATATGTGAACAGAAAGCACGCCCAGCTAGCTATATTTTTCTGTAGCGCGATATTTAGAGAGCACCTGCACGATTTTGGATAAAACACAAATCATAATTTTTTCCGCCAAGAATCCAAATCACTATTTTCTCTCACGATCCCTGAGAAATATATTTTGTTTCTCTCTCTCTCTCTCTCTGTCTCTCTCTCTCTCTCTCTCTCATCTTCATGAAAATGGAACAAACGATACGTAGACGTGCACAATAAATTGGTAAACATACCGAAATTGCTGTGATATTTTATGAACATTCAAAGTTAGCAGCACTACAGCTACTACTGAAACAATGGTGCTGACTTTCAGACGATCCACTATTTCCCTTAGTGGGGGATGAGGGTCTTTGTAGGCTCACTCCCCGCTTACAAGAGGCTTAAAAGTACCAGCCGGAGAAATGTTTAATTCACTTTGAAATCTGGTCCATCGATCAATCTTTTGTTTCCCACAGAATAAAAAAAATTCTGCTAATCTGTGCCAGCAAGTTTGGCAAGTTCAGCTGCTTTTTCTGAATAGAAAGAAAATATGCGACTCAGTTTTCTTTATCATTGTAACTGACAATGGTACATTCAAAGCTGTCGAGTGATTTTAAAAGGATGTGTTGCTTTTTGTAAGATCAATAGATTTGAATGTAGCACTTTTTTTTTAATTGCAGGTATTTTTTTTTGTCTTCCTTTAACCAAGCAGTATTTTACTGGATTACCTTTACTTGAGTAACATTTTGGTGTGGTATCTGTACTTTTTTATTTAAGTATAAAAATTGAGCACTCTTTCCACCACTAAATTTTGTCCCTGAACTCTCAGTGAAATGCTTTTAGTCAGCTGGGGGAAAACCACGCAGAATCACTGGTGATTGTTTTTCATTGTCTCTTTGGTGGTTTATTTCCTTTAGTACAGCTAAATTAATTAAGCAGAAAGCAAAACTATAACAGACTCAGCAATACCCAGCTAATGTACCAGTGAAGGCATTTCCCAAGTAAAACTGAACACAAAGTGCTCAGGCGGAACCAGCACTCCCAGACCAAAAAGGTGCTTAACACCGGAGACAGAATATAAAAGATATTAATCACAGGTATTAACTGTATTTAATACAAGGCATTATAATGTACTGACTGTTTTAAGCTAATCACACAACCATGTCAATATAGCTTCAAATTACAGATACAGTATTACTGTAGCTATCAACAGATCTAAAATGATAAAATAAAGATGTATGTTTGAACAACAATGCACACAAGAAATTAAAGTTCAAGACAAGGTCAAATACAGACCTTTATGCGCAGAAAGAATAGCTATGTATGTGTGCGAAGAAGATCCCATAGAGAATACATTCATAATTGAAGCTGCAATATCACTGATATATTTCACTGACCTGCTTGGAAACCCAGTGACCAACAAGACTTGACATCTGCTAGCCAAACATTACCATTAAATAACCATGCTAAAACTGAAGCTTCACTATGTGCTGGCTTTTTGTTTTATCCCCACACTATATTCTCTCAATTACTGACACAAAGAGAAAAATTTTCATGAATCAGTTAAAGAACTAAAAAAAAAAAAAACCACAACACACAGGGCTGTGACAACAGGCTGCCCCATGGTAAAATTCACAATAACCAAACTTTCAGACATCATTAAAACTGATGCTCTTCTACGGTAGCACAAAAATGAATTAAGAATTAAACCTGGAAAAGGAGAGGAGCTGTGATGTTTTAACGTTAGTTTTATCATACTGCCATTACAGAAATGCTTACCTCTTGTATAATTGGGTCATCATCTTCCCCACTGGCCATACTGAGGGAATTTCTGATAAACTGTGAGGAAGGTCAGGCTTCTGCTGTACAATCCTGAAGGGGAATATAAGAATTAAAAAAATAAATATCAGAGACCCATAAACTGACAGCCGCAGCACGCCAATGCGGCTGGGGAGCCGGGGGTCGTTTGTCTGCAGGCCGCTGACTCGAGTTGGAGGGGTTATTAACAACGGAAGGTTAATCCAGGTAACTACTGGTCTGGGACCAGTCATGCTGACAAGACATTTTGTTGGCTCGCCGACGACCCTAAAGATTCCCGACTTCATCATATTGAAATATGTCGACATTCACAAGGCACACACTGCCCATACCTACTGATATTAACAAAATGACATCACGTTGTTTTATTTGGACCTCCTGCATAGGAGAGCAGACCAAACTCCTTATTGACTAGGCCTAGTATTTATTAACCACTGACTGACACGTGTGCTAACAAGCCAAATGAACCGACCAGAGGTTTGCTAAAAATAGCCAACTATATAGTCATTACTGTGACATTGCTTATTGTTGACGAGCTGTTTAGTTGTACCAAATTCAATCAATTACATGACGTTTAATAGCAAATGATGCAATAACTCCTTCAGCCGTACTGTCTGCCTGACTCCTATCTAGCATGACGAAGGATCAGAAAATAATCTAAACGACATTATCCGTTTAATGTATTCGATAGCTACATCTATCTATAGTTTATTCATGCATCAGCAAGTGCCTCAACAGTGTGTCAGGACTGGTTACCTGGTTAGCCAACAATGCTGTCGTTCAGGTTTAAGAGAGTAAATAAGCTAGTACATTTAAGTCAAAATGGATCAGGCAGCAGGAGAATCTTTACAAGCGCAAGCAAGTTTATAATTATATCATAAACCTAATGTAAAACTAATACTTTGGAAAAAAAATAGCTAGCTAAATTATTTTCTCCGGCCTCTTCTGAATACTGAAATATATCTCACAAGGCAAACATATGCTTAAGATACTCTCACCCAGGCGTGATCTGTGTGAATCCTTGCTTCGGTACCCTTGGTGGCTGGTGTATAAACTCCCCGTGTTACTTTTGTATCAAATGTGTGACTGCGTGTCGTTCAGCAGCTCCTCCAATCTCAGGTAGCTGCCATATTGCTGCCCCTGCCGAGCGAGACACGTGGGAAGGCGCGATCCCACAATGCAGAGGGCGCGACTGGACCATAGAGGGCGCCCGCCCTCCTTAAAGGGACAGAGACATGTTTTAGCCAATTGCCTTGCATGGAAATAGCTACAAAAAAGTAAGGATAATAGAAGCATCATGTGCCTTATAAAATATTTATCAAAAGCTGAATTCAACTTAGGTATAAACCTGGTTTATTTTCAACTACTGCCAATCGAAACCAAACCTCAGCAGCGTTATAATTTGGTAATGGTATGCCACTTAGAATTAAAATGCAAATGAGTGAAAATAATGCTAACGGGGGGGGGGGTTCCTTAACGAGGCTGAAGTTGGCTAATTATTCGCAGCTCCTTATTTGGATTTTTCCGGTCCACCTTAAATGCTTCTTTTTTATCAGCTGTTTCTAGAGGCCCCTGCTCCTTCATTTCAAAACGTCCCAAAAATCTGCCATTACCATCTCATAGTAAGTATAACAGAGTGTAAGTAGACTTATTTTGGTGAATTTTTACTGTAGCATTTCTTCATAATCACCTCCTACACTTGGCTCCACACTCCATTCTCTATATGGGTCGGATTGCATTTTTCAGCTATTTCTAGAGGCCCCTGCTCCTTCATTTCAAAACGTCCCAAAAATCTGCCATTACCATCTCATAGTAAGCATTTTTTCATAATCATCTCCTAAACTTGGCTCCACACTCCATTCTCTATATCTCCAGCGATATGGGTTTCATTCCCAGCTTTATTCATGGAGTTTGCTCATCCTCCCTCTTCCATCCCAAGAACATGGGATCAGGAGAATGATGTCCACATGTGGATCGGCATCCCTTCTAGGTCATTCCCCTACCAGGTGTCCTGTGCTTCTTGGAACAGGCTTCGCATCTCTCTCCTGGATAAGCATTATGAAAAATGGATTGATATACATTTATGATGTTTTGGCCACCTGTGCATGTATACAGTTTAATGATCTACTCTGGTGCCGTTGTTGAAGTATTCTAGTGTTTTTCCCAAGTACACTATTGTACACACCAAACCTGGTCTTTAAAATTGAATTTTATTTAGCTGACATTTTTATCCAAAATAAAGTACAGTTGAAAAGGCTGGGAGCCCCTGGAGAAATCGGGGGTCAAGGGCCTCACTGAGGGGCCCGACAGTAAAATCACTCTGCCGCTCCCGGCCCTTGAATCTGGTGGCCTTCTGGTCACTGGCACGGCAGGTTAGTCAGAAACTCTTACAAGTGTGTTGACAGAATTCAAAATTAAGGTGTGGAAACTTTGAAATGTTAAAACAACCTAGAGACAAAAAATATTGAGAAACTTCAAAAAAAAAAAATTTATTCCATGTTTATAAATAACATTTGCGCACATACTACCTGAAAAGTGACATGCACCACTCTGCGACCTACATGGAGAGCGGACACTTTTCAACGCAACAGACACACAGTCATTACGCTCCTTTTACCCATATTTGAAAAACATTTATTATTCAATGTTAATTAATTTGTAAAAGGGAAGACCACAGGATACACAGAAATTGCATTTCTGGCAATGCACACCATTTGTATCAGAAATAAGATTTAACAAATGTATATTTAAAATATACTTTTTTGCCAGTTAGACCAATGATCTTCCCTGAAGAGCTTTAATGACATTTGCCAAAGGGCGAGCTTGATCCTGTAAGTGTCTTTTGTTCTAATCTTCCTAACTGCTGTCCACCCATGGAGGTTAATAGCGATTACAAGAGGTCTCTACAAAACTTGCACTCACTGCAGCCATCAGGCACAGGTTGGCGATTTCTGGATTGAGGCTATCACACTGTTCACCAGGAAACATCTCAGAACAGCCACACACAGAGAAAAACAACAGCATTGAAAAATCCAAATTCCATGTTTGTAAACTACTGTGACAAATAGGGAAACAGTCAGGACCTATACCCCACCCCCCCAACCGCATCCCACCCTCACTCCTCCATCATTGCCCAGGCCTCCTCCGCCTTCATGTAATATTGGTTGGCTAGCCGGCCCTTCAAAGCCTCCATCGCAGCATCCGCAGCTTCTGTGAAGAGATCCCCTGGGGGGGCACAGTGTAAAAAGAAGCACTTAGGGCATGTCTGTAATTTACGTATTTGCTTGTTAGAAGCACATTGAGAGCAGCAGCCCTGACTGACTCAGAGAGAGATAACTTTGTGTGGCTAAATTCAAGTCACAAAATAACGAGGATTACAAGAAGGGTACAGTGGTACCTCAGTTCTTGAACTCACTAGAACTCAAATTTCTAGAAAGTCGAACAAACCAGTTTGACCTAGAACTCGATCTGAATATCAGAAGTCGAACCGTGAACGCTGACCTAATATTATAATAATAATAATAATAATAATAATAATAATAATAATTGATACTTTATTAATCCCCGTGGGGAAATTCTTTTTACGCCTCCCTCAACTTG
>JAODLC010000100.1:17296726-17308255 GCA_026781145.1 Hippopotamyrus pictus | reverse complement strand
CATACACAGTTCCCAGTTACAGCGTGTGGAAAACACACACACACACACACACACACACACACACACACACACACACAATGCTGCTGTTATTGCCCTTCTCAGATCTATTTCCTCTGAATTTCATTACCAAATGGACAGCATTCAGTCTGACACACAAGCAGAGAGGTGATCAGATCCTCTGGGGCCAGAGGGATCTTTGTGCAGGCTGCTGCTTGCGGGGTCTTGACAAGCCGTCACCGGCTCACACCAAGTACGGAACGTTCCGGAAGCTTTCCTCTGGTCTGAGAGGAATGAGTCCCCCGCAGCTAGAAGAAAGCCTTCTGTGGCATGTGGGGGTTAGGAGGCAGAGTCTCGCTGGGCTGAGCTGAAAGCTCTGGCGCCCCCTGCTGAATGGATAGGCCACATCTGGCCCGAATCTCCAACAGTAAAATCAAGCAAGGAACAATAAAAAGGCAATACAACCCTAAGCCTGGTGACTGAGCCCTACAGACAGAGACCTTAACACCGGTCACGCCTGCGGATCCTTGAGTCTGAGGGCCTCACTCACCTTGACGTAGCCTCCTGTGGACACCAGCACCCTGTCGTCAGGCGAGAAGTGCAGGTCCGTCACCCAGCCGCCATGCAGCGAGTCCATGGAGTCCTTGCTTCCGCTGGAGCAGATCCTCACCAGGGAGCCATCCGGCACGCACCAGAGCTGGGGAGACGCGGGGGACGTGGGTCACGCACAGGGGACAAGACGTGGCGGACAGGAGCGGCCCGGTGGCCCGAGGAGGAGTCGGGAGAGGGGAGTGAGGAGTCACGGCCTAGGCGCAGATACACACCCGAACCTCGCCGTTGTCGTCCCCGGTGGCCAGCAGCGCGCTGTCCCGCGAGAAACAGCAGCTACGGATGCAGCCCTGATGCCCCGTCAGTCTGTGGAGGCAGCTCCAGCTTTGGAGGCTCCACACCTGAGGGAAGGAATGAGGTGGGGTGCAAAGATGAAGGGCTGAAGGAAGACGGCAAGGATGGGGCAGCTGACCGACACTGCCGTATCCTCGGAGAGGGGGCGGGGCCTGTGGGGCTCACAGAGCACGCTCAGAGGGAGCTCACTGCACACAGACACACTGCATGCTGAACACCGGCAAACCCTCAACCAGCCTCCGGGCGGGCGCACCCGCAGCGCATGTCAGCTCACAAGGAGGCACAAAAAGGAGCTGGAAGAAAAACATCCGCACCGTCCTTGACTGGGGAGAACACGGTACAGCTTCCTCCAGCCCTGTGTGGTACTTAGTCTGCCTGTCTGACAAGAACACCACCCACCCACGCTTCACATCTTAAAAGGTGCCTAGCACCAACTCCCAGAATACACCAGAGACAGATCATCCACTCAGAGCAGAGCATTAACTGCATCCTCCCACAGAACAACCAATAAGAGCACAGGAAAGGCCCGAGGGGAGGGCTTCTGAGATTCCCTGTCGGTCAGCCCCGCCCCCTCCACCGTTACCTTGGCAGTCTTGTCGGTGGAAGCTGTGGCAAACACGCGTCCGTTAGCTGAGGTGTCACATGACAGGATGGAGGCCTGGTGACAGGAGATGTCCTGGACCCGGTCCCCAGTCGCCATGTCCCACACCTGCCAGACAGACGACGGTTAACAGTGATGCAAATGCGCACATCGAGACACGTCACACAGGAAGGGACAAAGTGACCCATTTGTCATTGGTCTCTCAGGCGAGCGCTCAGAGGACGTGCCGCTCGCAGTGACGACAGCAGGACAAACACAATGTGTCCCGTGCATGACTGCGAGCATACTGGCTGCCTTCCAAGCCCTCTCCTCTATCAAAGTCACTCCCGCAATGTCAACCGGTGATAAAAAGCTTCTCACTTAGGCCTGTGGGACTCCCCTACCTTAACGGTGCCGTCGTAAGACCAGGACAGCAGGTCGGGAGAGGAGGGAGAAGAGGTCAGGAACGAAAACCTCCTGACCTGCTCCGTGTGGCCCTGCAACACCCGACACTCCCCTGTCCTCCACTTCCACACCTGCAGGGGGAACCCAAGAGCTAGATCAAGTCATATCATAAAGTCAAGGCATTTCCCTGCACAGAGGGCCTAGCAATACACCGCCAGTCATGAAATGTCATCAGAGGAAGCTAATGCTGTCAGAGGTCACCGCGCATCCGTTTAAGGAGCGAGGTCGACATGAGAGCCGTACCCTGAGGGTGGCGTCCTCCGAGGATGAGACGAGCAGCTGCCCGTCGGCGTTGAACTGGCAATGCAGTACCATCCGCAGGTGGCCAGTAAGGGTGCACAGGACATCCCCAGAGGGTACCGCCAACACCTGGGGGCGCAGATGAGCACATCGCATAGGTGGGCACTCAACTCCCCCCCCCAACCTCCGAGTAAACAAGCTTTAATGCAGTCAGTACTAATTAGCAACATCATTAGACCAGAGTTTCTCAACCCGGCCCTCTTTGCTTCCAGAGGGAGCAAAAATGTGGCCCGTTTGGTGACCCCCTGAGGTTGAGAAACGCTGCTTTGGATTTCAACAGACAGGAAGGATTTTAGCACATCATAAAAACTTAAAGTTTTCCGTATTTGTCAAGATTTTATTTCCTTAGAGAAAGTTGTGATTTTTATGCCTGATGAATAAGCTGAAGTACTGAGGCAGCAGGAAAAGTGGAAAAATGAGAGATTCCAAAAACAAACAACTGGAGGGCCAAAGAGAGTGAAGGAGTGCAGTGCGGCAGCTAGAGAGGGAGGGAGAGGGGAAAGGCATGGCAAGAGGCTCGGCGCAGATGCTCTGAGAGCGACTACTCAGGTCTGTCTCTCTTCACTGGCCAGACGTCTCCTCTGGAGGGACTGCAGAGCGAGTGAAGGGGAGCCACTTCTGAAGAAAGTGCTGGAAATACATATGGCTCCCAAACAAGTGAGTGAGCGATTTTGGGGAAGAGGCACTCGGGACGAACATCAGAAGTTTGCTGATGATGTTGTACATATGTAGCCTGGAGTGGGGAGGTAACTGTTACTCCTACAGGCTTCATTAGATTAAAGATAAACAATAATGACTTAGATGCAGATGGCCAAGATCCCATAAACAGGCTGTTAATATCCCAATCAGTATGTATGTACCTGACAGGCCTGTCTGGGCAAAAACCCAGATCCGATGTTTAATCCCAGTCCGGCCCTAGCTAAATTACTCCTTGGATTTTCAAATAATGCCATTTTATGAATGTTTCACTGTTGTTCACTATTTCTGCACGATTTTCAAAAAAAAATTTTTTTAATTTTTTCAACAGGACACATGAGGGTGTAAATAAATAACGACATTTGGTCAATGACAGACCACATGGAAATCAGTTGCCCCATAATATTATAATACTTGATAATGATTATGTTATTGGTTTATGTATTTACTATACCGTACTTCTTATTTTAGTGTACTCTTTCTACTTACAATTATGTTTACTGTAAAACAGCATGCTGTGTTACAGTGTGTAGGTACACTCTATGATGTTCGCGCAATGAGGAAATCACATTTCTGTCGATAAGCAATGTATCACTGTGTTTTATATCTTGTTTCATAATCTTCAGTCACCAAGGAAGCAAAATGATGTTTCCCGAAAAGGAGGGAAAATATTTATGGGACTGGGAGGCTGCCGGCCAGTACAGAGCAGTGTATCGCCCCCCCAGCCGGAGAGAGGCTGCCCTTGCTTGTTTGGGTGAATCAGAGGTAGCTTTACGAGCTGACCTTCAGTGTGGCTGTTGGTCTGCAAAAACATAGCACACAGACCTGAATGAAATCTCTGCATGTGGCTGCCTTGAACAGCTCAATTCCTCGGTTACAAACAGAATCCTAACTTTAAAAAAAAAGAACAGCTGTGTCCCTCCAGAGGCCTTCAGTCTGGGCCTGTTGTCAGGCGTGTGCAGGACGCCTATGGCCAGGGAGGCGTGGGTCCTCCCTGAATAGGACCTTTGTTATCCAGATTATGTATTTATCCCACCACCTGTGAAAGCTTAAAAGGCAACCCTGAAGCCGAATAAAATTTTATAAGATATTTACCTTGCTGAATCTACCTTTTATGGCAACACATGCGCATGGTTTTCAGATGTGTTCCAATTGCCACCTGGACTAAAACTGGACAACAAATCTTCCTTTAATCCCTTAATGGAAGAGGAGGATGGCTAGAGAGCAGTGTGAGTTGGTACAGTGCAGTGACTAGACACTGCATTCAAAGGGACAAAGATCTTTTTCAGGGGGGTTCAAGACTCTATAAAAACATAAACCTAAATTAAAATTCATCATATTCTTCTATGAGATCTTTCAAAGTATCTGAAAAGTTCCTAAATCATAACCTTATGAATTTTCAGGGGATTAAATAAACGTGTTTGGAGCCAGCTGACAATGTCATCATGCTGTATGTTCACGTCGTACTTTAAGTCTGCCGTAATCAGGAATTCTTCAGGTCCTCCCACTTCCTCCCATTACCAAAAACAATGCTGCTCAGGGTTATTCTGGTAATAACAAAGTAGAGAATGCGTGCATCAGCATCCTGCAGTGGACCCGTTCATGGTCCACCAACTGCCGTGCTCCTCGGGACGGGTGCCGAATCTTGCTGACCACGACAGGATGAGCAAAAACCTGGAAACGGATACATTAGGCACTTCTCCTGGCACAGATCACACTCGCGCAACGGCAGCTTGGTGTGGCTCATCATTCATCAGGAAGGAACGCAGTTTTGTTTGAAAGCTTCACAGAGCTCATGACGGTGCAGTCGGTGGGCAGGGGGAACGTTCTCAGCCATAAGGCTCAGTATTTTAAGATCCTTAATAAAAAAACGTTTTATTCTTGCCAGAGTCACACTTTGGATAATTACTTTAGCTTTCAAAATGACTAAAAGAAAAGAATATTTTTAACTTCTATGAAAGATGCGTCTTAATATACTTGCAATAATAACCAGGCCTGTCATTGGAAGAACACAGTAATCTCTGAATAATTACGCATCCTTTACAATCCATTTAACACATAAAAAAAAGCCATTACATAAGAGGATGGGATTAGAGGACTTGGAATTTCACTCAATTTGCTATGCATATTAAGCACAAAGATAACTGGGGGGGAAAGTTATATATGCAGCAATTCTGCACATTTGTAGTTGTGCCAAAAAGGATCCTGCCAGTATAAAGACGAGACATTTTTACCTTTTAACCAAGATCCCAATGCTTTGTACGCTTATAAATCTAAACTTCATTAAGAACTGTGATAATTTTATAATTTTGGTTGCAAGAGAGAACCAAACAGGTGCATTAAGTACACAATATATAGCCAAGAATTGCAATGTATTTATAAAGGAAGGAAAAGTTAGGAATATTCAGTTGATTGTTGACAAGTATGAATTTTTATACCATTTCATTTTAATTAAGTTTAATTTTAAGAAATTTTTTTGGTTAAAACAAAACCCTCTCCATAAACACCAATACTGTTAACCATAGGACTTGCATGATGAGTGTGTCTACAGCATAATCAAGCCAACGGGGAACTTCTTCACTGCTATATCCTGCAGAGAAGCATTTTTTAGCTCAAATGATAAATGTTCCTTAATCGTCAAAGAAACAAAACAATTTTCTGCTGTTCTGCCAAATGCCTTGCCTCAATCTCTAGCATTTGTACAGTATAAATGAATGAATGTTTTTTCCAGACAAAAATAAACATTAAAAATAGTACAGAACAAGGCTGTGAACAAAGGGCTAAAGTGGAGCCTTGAGTATGTATTCAATCGAAAGTTGTCTGCTGTATGTATTTAGTACCATTTTGAGGACACCAGTATGAAACCATAATCGACTATACTGTAAATTGCATACACTTGTCTGTTAAGAAGGGTGGCAGTTAAAATTAAAACTATATGGGTCCAACCAGCATGAGTTCACAAGGTCTGCAGTGGTCATGGTCTGGGATTCGTTTGTTCATGACAGAGTTGGTGATCTTCACCAAACCCATGGCAACTTAACCAGCATGGCTATCACAGCGAACTTCAAAGGCATCCCATTCCATCAAGATCGTGGCTAATTCATTGATCAGCGAGATAACGATCCAAAACCTCCAGCATTGTGCAAGAACGACAAGAAGAATAAGAAAATACAAAGAACTTGTATTTGAAGGGAGAGATAGACAACAGAGTTGTGAAGAGATATCGGGTGATTTCCTGCTGAAGTTTTGCTGAATCCCAAAGCCTTGCATTTGTGAAGCTGTCATCAAAGCAGATGATGGATATTTTGGGAAATCTAATTTAGAGACGAGTGTTGATTTCCTTGAGAACTGCTTTGGTACTCTGGTTTTATTTTATATATTGTAATAGGCATTTGAAATGCATCTTGTCATTTACACAACATAACCAGTTTAGTGAGGGGTTGTAGAAATGATCTCAAACTGATGATACACAATATGCACTGAACGCAAACCATCTTAGCCAAAAAAAAAATAGTATGTAGCTGAAACGGTTCATTTTCAAGAAGAGTCCCTGCTGTTGTACCATATAAATTGTTTTACTTAATGTCACCCATTTAAGAAAACAATCAGTATAAGGGGAGCAGGAAAGAAGAATAGAGCCAGCACACAGAGACATTGCTGCTGAAGAACGAGCAGAAAGAGGCCAATGGACAGCAGTCTCTTTCAGCCATGTTTATGCTCTGGCTGACATGTTGAATACGGCACATAGAAAAGCAGCTTTACAGAGGGAACAATGGCCTACATTATCATAATATGTACTGCAGATGTGTTATAAAACACAGTGGGTAGTGTCAACGTGGTCATCTTCAGTGTTTTCTCTAGAGACAAACATCCATCAATTTTCAGAAATCTCATCCAATCCTGGCAAACACTGGGACGGCACATTAACTCTGCCTGTGCCGTGCCACTCTATACGGCTCATTCCTATGTACAGCAAAAAATAAAAATACAGTATTAATGGTTGGCATGTTTGAGGACCATGTGAAAATACAGTTTAAAATTGTGGAAATTCAGACCCCACTGGTCAAAAAGAACAATTTGTGACAGACAGACAGACAGACAGACAGACAGACAGACAGATAGACAGATAGACAGACAGATTGATTATAAACCTCAAGGTCAGAAAAACCACTTTATGGGACTTGTTAAAGGTGAATAATTTTTTACATACCAATGCTGCTTTGTGAGACTGAGTGGAACTGCTTACCAACCTCCATCCAAAAAGCAGACTGCCTTTGCTTTGGCCAATGACAAGTTTAAAAAATAAACAAAATAACTAGTGTTTAGCATTTCACACTTGTTGGCTTGCACATTCCACTGTGGAAAAACCAAGACATCCACTGGAAATATAATTTCATTTTTGCTCATGTCAACTAGCATTTGTAAAGTTAGACCAAAGGGTTTCAGACAGGCTGGAAAAACGGAAGTCCATCCCTGTGCAACCAATGCTGGAAATGACAGTAATTTGGTTAAAACGAAAGTGCTTCTGATAGAAGTAATTTAATGTAGTTGGAGTTGTCTTAAAATAAAACCGTGTTCCCAAATACCTCTAATGATCTCCATAAGACTCACATGATTATGCTGTATCTACAGCAGACAGAAGGCAAAAGGGTAGCTCGACAACAAAAGGCTGTTTCCTGTAGAGATGCATTTTAATCTTAAATATTCCTTAATCTTCTAAAACAGAACAAAAACAAAACAAATGTTGTACTTACTGCAAAACATCTGACCTTAATAAGTTAAAGCATTTGTACTGTACAAACTGAAGGCAAATTCTTTCAGAGACAAATTAGTAAAAAGCAAAAATAAAACAAAATATTTTTATTACAAAACAAGGAGATGAACACATTTTGCTTTGTATATTAGGATTCTGGTGATTTCATTCACTGATTTGTATCTGCAAACAAACATCTTTTGTCACTGAATATTTATATACTTCATAGAACAAATCAGAGCACAACAAAACAAAACAAAAAGCCAAACCAAACGGTACAGGAGGGGTGCAGAAATTTAATAATATAATGAAAGCAGGATCATAAGCTCTGTTAACAAAAAAAAAAAGTGTAAGACTTACTCAACAAACCTGTTGTACTTGTGAAATGCAGTCCAGAGCTCAAATGGGTTTAATGGCCTGAGGCTGAAACCTGGAGCACAATTCCCTCCCCCCGTCCCAGGCACCGTGAGGCCTGCCCCACAAGGACTTCACCCGCAGTCCTGGTGCCATGTCTTATTTTTAATCTGGTCTCACTACATCATCAGCTGAAATTTCTCGCTTTTCATGCTCTTTTGTCTGGCTGAGGCCAGCTGAAGCATTCCCCCCTCCCCCCAGACACCTCACCTGCCTGAGGGGGCGTTAGGCAAAACGTCACACTCCAGACACACCACTCAGGTTCTCACCTCGCCCCCCCCCCCAATCTGAGCCTGCTGGTGGCTCCTGCTGTATTACGGATGGGAGGAGACGGGAGGTGGGTACCTTCTACCTCTTCCTGGAATCCTCCATACCCACCAATGCAGACAGGTATGTTTCCTCCTGAGACTGAGTCAACGACTCCAAAAAAAGGGCGGGGCGGTGGGAGGGCGTGGCACTCAGTCGGTAGGGTCCCGTGCTTCCGTGGATCCACTGGGGATTCCGAGTTTGAAAAGCTCAAAGAGAACAGAGACCAGAGAATAAACGCAAACATCAATAATAATAAAAGATTAAGATTGATGGGAATGGGCCGGCTGGCTGGGATCACTGAAACAGCCCCACTACACCATGGGGTTTCTGCCCAGCTGCAGCTGGCCACCTCCGCCCCCCTGCCCCCACCAGCATCGCGATGGGCATGGGACGCGAGCGAAGGGAGGTGAGGACAAAGTGCGGCATGGCGCCCCCTCTGTTTGGGTTCAGGATTGGTTCCTTGGAAACAGAAGTCATCGTTATAACGATCCACGTGTCCATCCCACAATGCATTTTGCTTTGATGGCATGGTTCAAAGCCCAAAACAGACAAAGCAGCAGCCTGGGGGGGTGGGGGGTGGGGGGGTCAGCCTGGCAGACAGACCTTCCCTGCGAAGAGCAGTCCCACTATTGTAAAAAAGATGGACAGGACGAAGAGGACGTAGGACGAGCCGACCACTGTGTTGTTGGGCAGCTTGTAGGGCTGTCCTCCGACCTCATTGATGTAAAATCCTATGGGGAAGATGAGGGCCGCCATGCAGAATAGGATCACTGCGGGGGAAGCAGAAGAAGGGAAAAGAGACAACAAACACACAGTTAACATTGCCAGCTTATTTATAGAAGCAGAACCATTTGTTCTGCTAACAGAATTAGGACGCCATTATCACCTAGACAAGAAAAATTGAACGCTAACAGAATGGCCATTCAGCACAGGTAAGAGGGAAAACTTGATTTTCTGAGGCATGATTACAGAGCCACAAATAATATGACTGAGAGCCTTTTGCTCTGGATGTGCATTATAATCTGTGGTGTATTCTCTTATACTGCACGATTTCAGCAAGTGTTCACACCATCAAACTGCATTTGCAAAAGCATAGACTTGAAAGCTGAAACACTGCTGCAAAATATGAGTCTATTATCATAGAAGAAGAAATATATTTCTAAAAAAAGAACCTCCCAGAACTGGGTATACCTGACAATTCTGAGCAAACTCTAACCATTTCAAAACTGCAGACAGAAGAGCACAAACATATGGTGAAATTTAAACCACTGGCAAAAATGCATAAAGCTTTACATATTATTATTATACTTCATATTAATGTTTATTTTAAGACAATATTCATGCAGGGGTCAGCTCTGGATAGGGATGCAATGATACACTCAACTTATGATTCGATTCACAATTCTGAGTTTACGATACAATTTTCTCACGATTTTTTTTTTTAACAGAATGAGCTGCAAATTCAAAAATATTCCTTTATTTATCTTTATCTAGTGCAAATAAAACTGAATAAAATCCCAAATCAAAATAAAATCTTCAAACAAACGGGAACGCTTTACATTAACTGCACCTTCATAATGTTTTTATATTGCATTCATAAAACGTTCAGTACACCATCATAATGTATTAATTTATTCATAAATCATTCATAAACATCATGCATGTATACCTTTACATCCTAACATTCCTTAACAGCTGTAATATACATTAATAACAAACACTATATTATAATAATAACAAACATTAAAATTGTATAATCATGTAATGTTTGTTATCAATGTATATTAAAGCTGTTAAGGGATGTTAGGATGTAACGGTATACATGCATGATGTTTATGAATGTTCTATGAATGCATTATGAAGGTGCACTGAATGTTCTATGAGTGCATATAAGGAATGCAGTATGAAGGTGCATTGAATATAAAGCGTTACCAAATAAACTAAGGCTTGCATGTGCAGCTTTTTAGCGTGCTTTGCCCTTTTAATAATCTCCGCTCTGGCGGTGGTGAATTGAGCTCACTGTTATCGTATGTGCTATTTGTGTATGTTATCAGTCTTTTACAATGTTTGCATGCAATTTTTACCTTGTCTGTGCTTTTCTCGCCGTTTTTGTTTGTGATTACCGGAAAGCTAAAATGCTGCCACACTGCCGATTTAAGATCGGCTGGTTCGTCTTCAACTTAAAATTCGCTTGGTATCTCGCGTTTGGTCAAAACCAAATACTAATGTACGACGTCGACGTGAATAAGCAGTGACATCTGACGTAGAACTGACGTTGTGAAATCAAATGTAATATTACACCAGTTTTTCTGGTAAAGTACCGTGAAGTACTCCTAAAGTAACGATTCATTTTCCACATCAGCCGGTTTAAATCGCCATACATTTACATCGATTTTTAACCAATTCGCGATTCATCGTTACATGCCTAGCTCTGGACTAACACAAAAACAAGTGCAGATATTTTCTAACGATCACTGTGAAAGTTATTTTTAAATGCTTGTACATCCACTGTTAATGGAAGCAGTACCATTGTCAAAATACTGAATTTTACTATACTAGTATAAAAGTGTGTGAGTAGCCTAAATATTCACGAATGTATTCTCAACATCATTTGTGTGTGTATGTGCGTGTGTGTTTGAGTACTACATTGTGAGGCCACACCCTGTAGTAAAACATGACACTTCTGACACTGACTGACATTTCTTCAGTCTGCAGAAGGGAAAACTCGGTTTTATAAAAATCTGTGAATGCAATAAAAAAAAAAAAACTAAAAACGCTTCAAGTCTTAAAGTATTTTTTTGGTTAAGGTTAGTGCTGGGTTGGGGCTAAGATTATCATAGGCAGGATTAGGGTTATGCCTGTAGAAATGAATGATGGGTCCCTACTAGGGCTGGGTATCAATTCAGATGTTCCGATTCGATTCGAGTTCGATTTTCAAGTACTTAATTCGATTCGATTTCGATTTCAATTCTTGATTTGACAATATGAATGAATATAGATTTAATACAAATCCTATATTTATAAAATAATAACAATGAACATAATATTACAAGTGGTTAATTAATAAAAGGAAATTAAGAGCCACAAACCTGTATATAAACACTTTTTAATT
>JAODLC010000100.1:17267417-17288129 GCA_026781145.1 Hippopotamyrus pictus | reverse complement strand
GAGCCACACTAGTTCTCAGGTAAATACCAGGAGCAGGTGTGGCTCATCAGAAGCCAGGTAGGATAGAAAACTTACTGATACTAGCCCTCCAGGACTGGAGTTGGTGACCCCTGCTGTAATGTAACTCTAGTAGGGCTGAGTAACTAATCGAAAATTAAACAAAATCAGCATTCAGAATCTCTAATCAATGTAATATTGCCCATGTACATTTCCTTTTTTTTTAATTCTGTTAATATTTAAAAACCCCAGTGTGCTCATGTACTGTCTCCTTAAAAACATACTACTGCGTGTGTTGTCACGTGACCCCACCCAGTCTGCGACTTGGAAGCAACACGGAGGCAAACTCAAACACCGAGCTGACTGAACAATTCAAGCAGCTTATACCAAAGGAAATTGCCATGTCCGTCATTTGGACGCATTGTGGCTTTATTGAAGATGACACCAAACAAAAAGTCGTCAAATGAAAACACTACGGAAAAAGTTTCAGCTACCAAAGGTAATACCACCAATCGTTTCAACCCTAGCAATATTTAAAATACAGTGGAAACCTCTTATAGTAATCATGTTTATAGCAGGGTTGCCAACTTTGGTCAGCTGGCTGGCGTGAGATTTTCAATTCGAGACAAGTTTATACACACATGCACACACATTTATACATATGAAACAGTTCTATTACCTTGAAAATATTCTGTATAGTCTGTAAACTACACTAACACTTTAAATGTAGCTCATTTTAGGATTATAATGGAATAATACAGATTTGCCGTAAGATTTCTTGCGTGAGCGTGACTGTCACGCCAGATAAGTGGGAGTTAGCTACCCTGTTATAATGATGAATCGCTTACATGAATCGAAAAGCTTGGGACAGAATCATTCCTGCGCAAATATATACTGTTTAAATTACTTGATTACTGTAAGCGAGTTTTCTGCTTACAGTGTTCATTTTGGGTCTTTTTAATTTTTTCCATATGTTACAGTATGTATAAAAATTATTGTAATTCCTCTTTTTATTTTATTTGCCTACTTTGCCTTGCTGTCTGCTTCTGGCTAGCTACCTGACACTAGTGCAAGGTTGCAAACTCGTGATACTCATGCTTTCAGACTCCCATGCTCGCGCAAGAAATCTTACGACAAATCTAAATAAATCCATTATAATTACCTACATCAGAAGCGTTGGCGTACTTTGTAAACCTACAGACTTACAAGGTAATAAAACTGTTATATACACGTGTGCGCATGTGTGTGCAGATTTGTCTCAAATTGAAAATCTGACGCCAGCTAGTTGGCCAAAATTGGCAACTCTGCTAATGCTGCAAGCACAGAAAACACGATGGGAAAAAGTCAAATTTCGCTCATCAAAGCTTATGATAAACTGGAAAAAACAAGCCAACAAAATGCAACTACAATAAGCATATATTTATGTATAATACTGTACTGTATTATAGTGTATTCAGATTATACACAGTTCAGTAATTTAATTTGCGCAGTATTGTAATTTGAAAACCATTTGAAATTGAGTAGTGCGCTGTCCATTTTATTACCTTATATTCATGTAACAAATATATAAATGTGAATTAGATTTAACCTGCCTGAGACAAAGAAAAAGAAAAAAAATCTGTTATAATGATCATCTGCTTATAGTGATCAATTTCACACAGACAGATGTGATCACTATAAACTGTTTATTTTGTTTGCAAGAAATGCAAACGATTTATTTTCTACTTTAGAGAACTTGCTTTAACATTAAAACCAAAATGTGACCTTTTTCATAAGACGTTTCCAAACCGGTAAAGCACCCGAAGAAGGGAAAAATATATCAATGTCTTGCCGGGCACCACGTTCCCTGGGTCTTGCTAGGGGCCACATTTCTTATGTTGCCATCTTCCAGGTCATCATGTTCGTTCATGTTTTCCTACATTTTCTATTCGGGTGCAGGGCCAGATAAGGGGAGGATGGCTGCCACTCAGGACATGCTCAAACAAGGTCAATAACGCCTAGCCTGTGGCCGTCGGTGGGATCCCCAATGTAAACTGCTGAGCCAGCAGATGCACTTCTATCTAATGAGGGCAGCTGGTGAGGCAGGGCGTACAGGATGCAGGCACGCTGCCTTTCAGTGGCTAGTTGGATTTAATGGTGACCTGGAAGCACAGAACCAGGCCGAAAAGTGGGAAAAGGAAGGACCTCACACCTCTGGACTCCGTACGCCTGCAGATGGCAGTTTCCATCAGGGTGGGGGACTACAGAGTGTATTCATTCATTGGGAAGGAAACGGTAATGGCTTCCAGGTGCATGAAAAAGTCATGTGCCGCAACATCTGTGCAGTGTCCTCTGTCTAAACTGTTTAAGTAGAAACACTCAATGCACTTAAGGCTTGTGCAATTATTATACCATGAAAACTTGAGAAATGTTCATATCATGCCACAATGTAAAGGTTAATTATGGGAAAAGAACAATGCTCAACATTTTTATACATCAGGGAAGTTGGTGTACTTGTTGCAAAGATGAGGATGATACGATTCATAACAAGCTGCAGTGACATCAGAAAGTCTTAAATGGATTTCGTTAGACTTTCATCCTTTAACACGATATTGGCTGATGGAAAACAAAATCAGCAAGATAAGCTCTTGGTCCTACTTCATGGTTCTTCTCTGTCTGTCTTGGGGGAGGTGCCCTGCGTTTCCGGATATAGGACATAAAAGGCTGCGAGTGTGGATTTCTAGTCCTTAAGGGGCCTCTCCGGGTTTCTCAGGTGTAAATGTCATCACTAACTCAAAGAGACTGCAGATGTCAAAGTCTAGAGCACCACCACCTCCTGAGAAGAGGCAGAAAGAACCTGGCACACTAATGCTCATTACACCGGCATCTGGACAGGAGCCCTGCACAGGCATGCGGCAGCCGGCGTCACGTACGACACGTCGGGCGGAGTCCGCCGTTTCGGGTTTCAGCGGTGTGGGCCGAGGCGAGAGACGTCAGGAGGCTCTGAACGAACGGCAGCAGCTTCAGTGGCATCTTGACACACGGGCATGAAGCAGCAGCTGAGTCAGTGTGCTTGGGGTTCCCACAACAACAAACAGGACAAGACGTGTGGTGAGATGCGGTCAGGGTGCCCAACTGTGGGCCTTTAAGCAAAACCACACGCTGCTCATCATAAAGAATCAAGTCGGCCTGTCTCTTAAAACACAGGAAGCCCTGCATCAGCGGGTACAAAATAGGCCTCGCTTTTAATGGCCTTACAAAGGTACAACCAAAATGCTTCCGTGAACTCTCTGTTCCTCTACACCTTTGTAGAGTCCATTAAAAGCCGCTCGCCATCTGTTCTGTGTGATAGGTGCCTGCAGAAGGGCCAGGACATGTTGACTGAATGAGAGGGGGAGAGCTGGGGAAAAAAAAAAGTCAATTGCATTTAATAGAACATAATGTCTGCGTTTTATAAACATTTCCTCAACAGAAGTCAGACTCCCGCTGCTTGTAACCTCGCGGCAGCATTCCTGTGTTACTACCAGAAGGCACGCTAGCCACACGTTCCCGCAGACACTGTGAGCGGAGGCATCCTCGCACAAAGGGAGTTCATCATCCCGCTTCGAAATGCTCCATTTCCATACAGTACCGAAGAGAGAAAGCAGGACTGGATCGAAACTGCCTACGCCGATTCCGAGGCACCTCAACGCAGGATCCTCAAAGAATTCCCAAACAGATCACGTTGATCATGTTTAACGTAAGCTCGTCCCTAATTTATTGCTAGCAAGTCAGTGTAATGACCTTTAAAGGCCCGAGATAAACAAGGAGATCCTGTGTTTCATTTGCCTTTGTGTGGTTCAATAATGACAAACACATGCAATGCAAAATTGTAGCAAGCAATGCCGTACAAGTCAGTCATGGTTTCCTTTAGACTATAAAACAGACCAAATATATTTTTCAACAAACGACACAGGGTAACACTGTGGTCTCACACCTCTGGGGCTGAAGGTCTGACTCCCACCACTGGCTCCATTTGCATCTTCTCCCACTATCTGGGTTTCTACTGGGTACTCCGGTTTCTACCTGTCTTCCAACAACATTCAGTCAGGCGAATCTGTATCTCTCAACTGCCAGGGTGTGCATGAGTGAATGTGTGCTAATGTACTAGCATGCTGTCCAATGAATCCCCTGCCTTGTGTCCTGTGGGTCCAGGGATTGGCTCCAGACTCACCGGAACCCTGTACTGCCCAAGCAGGTATGGAAGATTAATGGAAAAACAACAACGCAATAAATAATCAATATATTAAAAGAAAGAAGCATCTCAATGAAGACCTTGACTGAGATGACTGCCCTTTCTTATCGATGAAAGGACTCGATTCAAGCGTCTTGAGAGCTCGCGAAGAGAACACGAACTCCTAAAATGCTTAAAAAAAATAAGGGGTCAGATGCACCTTTCTTGGTTTACAGACAGTGAAACTAGATCTCCGAGGTCTGACGTGAATTTAGCTGGCCTACAGCCAGACCATCTCCAAAGACATCTGGTCACTCCAAGGAGGCCTACAAGTTTCCCAGTGTGCACGAATCCAAGGATACAGAAGATTAACTGGGTATTACAAACACAATTTTCTCTTCTGCATTCACTCTAGTAGTTGGTTTGATTTATATTAGTCACCTAATCACAGATAACCTCTCTGTGGGCTTCAGCATTTAAAAAATGAGGCACCTGCCAAATGCAATTCCCCCACAGTTTTTTTTTAATGGTTTTTGAGCCAGTACCTTCAGAAAACCTGTAACAGGAGTGAATAAATGTAAATGAGGGATTGGGCATGATTCCCTCAGTCTTGTTGTCCATCATCATCTATCACTCAGCCCGTTGCTTCTCCACGACAACAGAAACTGACACGCGCTCTCGAAATTTCAGTGTATATTCAAGCTGTTTAGTTACCAATATTCAATATTCAATTTTTTTTTTTATCATCAACAATCCAAAAGATTAGACTCCAGAGTCCTGGATTTTTACCTTATGTAAGACACATCAATGTTACTTTTTAAGAGTAACATCAAAGGTTTTTTGTTTCAGATATTATAGATATTTCAGTTAATTACTGACAGTTTCCCCCTGCCTTTTTAGTTGAGATTTTTCAATAAGAGTCAGTAATGAATTACCACCGTGCCCTTGGATTAGAGAGAGCTCTAGATTATAAAAATACACAACCCTGGGACAGCAGCCAATTATCCGATGGAAAATTGCACAACAACACCCCCCTCTGTAGCGGACCTGGGCTTTGTCTCCGTTATATGTGTGAATGACAGTGCTGCTGTTGAGAGAGAGTCAGAAAGGGTCACCCTGCGTGGGTGAACGCAGACCTCTGTCACGCATCGCCTACTGCAGCCCCCCCAAACCAATTGCATCCTTTTCACCACCCAAAAGCATGCATTTTACATTCAACTTTTACACTCGTTTTGCATTTCCGCCATTTCCCCTGGATTGGAAAGCTTGAAGAATACCTTGAAAATAATAGGAATACAATTTTGAGAAGTAGATCTGTCAGCTAAGCATGGGAGCGCAGGTTTGTTATACCATGGATTGTAATTCTATGTGCAAGTGTGCTTGTCAACTGCCCCTTTAAATAGCTTTGTTAAGACAGATGTGCCAGAGTCTTTCCTGACAGAGAACGGGAAGCAGGGGGACGGTGTGGAACTTAGCCTGAGGAGGCTGACAAACACTGGCACATCGAGAATGACATTTCGAGAAAGGGTACATCACCCTTAGGCAAAAACATTTAAGGGGCGTGTACAACTCATTTTAATACTTACCCAATGCCTGCAAACATTCACATATCTGCATAAAGGGTCCTTCAAATTAAAGTAAATTAAAACTAAATACTGAAGTGTGTTTCTGTGAAACGGGAACTCTCCAACCATCACACGTGAGCCCTGCCTAGGTCTACGGACCACCAAGTTTCCAAAGCATGCGTCCATTTCCAGGTGGGACACTTTAGGTCTCCCGGGGTCACAGCTGTTATGGCGTGCCGTGTGGAGTTACACAGGAAGGTTTAACAGCCTGGTTAGATTCCCCCTAATCACAAACACAGTGCACTCTGCAACAGACTGGTCACATTTACAGAAATACTCATAAAAATATGCTTTAACTCAAGTGCAATAACCTGAAATAATAAACCAACTTACTGCACAGAGCAATGTCCATAACACCTAACCCATGTAACAGGTCACTACCAGGAGGAGAGATAAATTCAGTTCGGGCCAGTCTGCAGCAGTTTCTTCTTTCGTTAAACTGCAAGGCCGTTCTCCACGGGCTACATTCCTCCCCTCAGATCCTATTAGTACAAACCAGCGATTCTTTACTTGCTGCAAGTAATTCCCCCATTGGGTAATTATCGTGCAGCAGACTGAGTTTAAAGAGAAACTTTCAGATTACCCGATCGCCGTCCCATTCATAGGTACTAAGCTCAACGCTTCTCAGGGTTTCAGCTGAGATTAGTTAAGCACCACTGGCCACGTACTCAAGAGAGGCCACTATGCGTCAACCTGTGTCCGGCCAACACCCCGACAAACGACCATCAGTCTCCGCAAAATATCCCAGATATGCATCGCTTCGGAAAAGTGTTCGAAATATAAAAAGCATATTTTTTATTTGAGTGCATAACGGAGCATGAGAGCACGCCCACCTGGGCCCCGTGCTCACAAACAGGCCCCTTTGAAGAGTCAGCATGGCAGCAGATCAAACCAGCACACTGAGGCATGACTCACAATGGGGAATGTATTATTAATGGAACATCAGTACCCCTCCTTATGGAGCCGCCTGCAAAGGGACCCCTCACCTGCTCTGCACTGACCCCGCAAGCTTGAATCTCAGGTGGATACAACGCTTCAGGAGTCCGCTGTTCGTCACCACTAATTGGGTGGTGGGGATGAGGATGACTGTCAAACAGATACCATCACTCTGAATAATGCCACAACACAAAACATCTATGATATTGAAGGAAAAAATATCTCCAACTAAAAATCAATTGAACTTAAAATAAACATAACGCAATACTTCACTACTATTTCCATTAATACAAGAAATCAAAAGAATTGGAAATTGTTATATATTACAATCAAAAAACTACAAATGCCAAAAGACTTGTATTTTGTTTGGTTAATGTTAGCGCTGGGTAAGGATTAAGGTTGTTATTGCTGGGATTACGGTTTTGAACATAAAAAATGAATGGACGGTCCCCACAAAGATTTGAGTAAGGAGACAGTGAAGTATGACAATAAATCCATTCACATAAAGGCTACAGTACAGCCAAATAAGGGTAGTCCGTCAATAAAGCAAGCATTTGATAGCAAAAGAAAATTCAGTACAGAGAGCACAAAATCAAAACACATTACTCAGAAAATCACACTTTATGATCAGCCCTTCTCTGTTATCAATATTATAAATATACAAGATGTATACAGTTATAAAATATAGTGGTCTTGGATTGTTGTTGTATGCCTGAGTTAGTGTTTTCTTACCAAAAAATATGAAAAATATTTCTGGAATGTAATTTATTTTTAAATTTATTTGGGTGAAGTGTCCCTTCAAAATTATTTAAGCAGACCTCCCAAACAACTGGTATCGGTATCCCCCTAATTGGCCAACGGTATCCCCTCTCACACACACGGCTGGGTACTGGCACAGATACCCCGATTTGATCTGATTCAGATTCACAAGCTTGCAATTCGATTCTGATTCAATATCAATCTGATAGGAACGAGATATGAAATACTATATAGCACCTTTCCTTATTTGGAGAGATCTTTAAAAATCTCTAAATGGAACACAAATTTACAAATGCAGTCATTGGAAACAAATTGTGAAAACCACTAAAGAAAGGCCAAAGAACTGTATACCAAAATCTTTTTACCTGAGGAACATGCGGGTATTGTTTAGGGCCGAGAATCGGCCCTGACCTCACAATTCGATTTGATTTCAATTCACAAGTGCCCGACTGGATTCCATTTCAACGCTATTCAAACCATATTTAAGACACATTAACTAATGTTCAATCAAACCAGGTCTGTCAAAAGAACGACAGCACAGTAACATTAACATTGCAAAGCAATATAATTGTTTAGGTTAACATTATATGAAGAAAATAAGATAACGAAAAACAATGTATAACAATAACCAAGAAATTTATTCTTGTCCTGACCTGTGAATATACCAAAATATTCCATCCACACTTTTCCCTCTGCAGTTCTTGTAGTTAGCCAGAAATAAATTATATCTGCAGACTTCTAATTGCTTTTATTTTGTTTTAATTATTTTGCCTTTATTTGATGTCATTTCACAACACTGTGAGAATAAAGCCTTACTTGACTTGTTTGCATTCACATGCTGAGAATACTCCATTACTATGACTGACAATGCACAAAGATGTCGCCGCTATATATACAGAAACACACAAACATACATACACACCATTTGTGTCTCAGATTGACACAATACATAATGCTACAAAGAGTAAGGAAGACAATAATAATATCTGGACATCTCTGTAAAGCACTCTTTTCAATGACTAAAAATACTAACACACAAAGTATGAAGCAGTAGCACTCAGTATAAGGTATAAGCACAGAGTAGACTCAAGCAAGCAGAAATGCACAGAGAAGACATGATAAAACCACTTTCATGCTACCTGGCGGTACCCATCCACTCAGCCCTTTTAGCGTAGCGGCAATATCCCACTGTCTCCAACACTCTGCATACTCAGTGACCTGGCAGCAATTAATCTTCCATTCCAAAATACTAGGCTTTTACTAGTTGAACTAACTGTTGCCAAGGAAACCATGCTTTAAAACTGGGAAACGTGCAATACAATAAGCATCACACAATGGTCAAACCTTCTTAAACCTTCTCTTCGCATATCTATTGGGAAATTAATGGAGGCCATATTAAAACCTTTTTAGAAACTTTGTAAAAACAAAAGTTTATATCTTACTACACCTTAAAATAGAGAGTTTACCAGACAGCCTGGAATGCAGTAACCAAGACAACATTTCTGCTTCAAATGGAAAATCTGACGTACACACATAATATGAATGCAAATCTCTCTCTCTCTCTCTCTCTCTCTCTCTCTCTCACACACACACACACACACACACACACACACACACACTCCGGATTCTTATACTGTATACCATGTACTTCATATTAATAGTAAGACTAGTGGTGTGGTAGGAGCAGTAGTATTAATTATGATTATTATTAATAATACTGTTGTTAATAATAACTTTATTGTATGATATGCTCATTATTGTCGAAATTATATTTAACTGTTACACTCAACTTATTTTAAACATATTCAATTGTAATGTTAAACCGTCGCATGAAACAGAGATGAAATAATGATATTTTCCTGTGAAAGGCTCCCCTTAAGCCGTTTTCTCAGGATGATCTTCCTCCCGCGAGTGCAGTCGGCAGCCGAGAGCAGAGACGGCTCCTCCGCAGGACCTCTGGCTGACGGACGCCGCTTTACCGATGTGACGCACAAGCTGGCCCCGGCATCCCACACGCGGCCCCAGAGGTGCCGCACCCCCCCAAAAGTGGCTCTACGGGCCGTCCTGTCGAACGCTGCAGCGAGGACCACTTGAATTAATGGGCACCTTGTAGCATTAGTATGGCTTCTCCAAGTACATCTGCCACTTAGGAAATTGCCCCGCACTGGTTAAGGAAGGCTGATAGCAACACGAGTTTGTTTTAAAGGTGTGCATCATAGCACTGGGAATGTTCTTCATTTACAGTAAGATATTATTATGATATTCCTGCAGAGCACTCAGAGACATAACAAACTTGATACCTCAAGGCAGCGCAAGGAACATTTTCCAGAAGCATTCTGCAAAAAAACAATGCTTGTTAGATGATTCTCCAAAGAAAAACTAGCATGCATAAACAAACAAGCAAACAAACAAATCAGACAGGACAACTAGAATTGTTCTTAATTCTCTATACATGAATAAATAAACAAATACTAGGATCAAAATATACCTAGAATATCAGTGTAAAGCCCTGACCTGTTGAAAGATAGAGATGATTCGCTGTAGAACTGTATACGCCACACTTGTGACCAAAAAGAAAAAAAAATAAAGGAAAGCATCTTCATTCCTGTTTTTGTGAAGTACCTTTCCAGAAGGTTATTCAAAAATGAAGAGAAGACTACAATTATGCTCTCAGTCTAATCACAGAAAACCAGTCTTGGCCAAAGCCATCAGAAAATCTAACCTCAACAGTCTGGCAAACTTCTTAAACAATTTCAACTGAACAAACAAAGACTATCAGACCAGGAATCAGGACAGTAAAATAGCAAGTGGAACATTAAAATGCTCATGCTTATGCTATTAATACTCTTCACTGAATCTTCTAACTAGACTGTGGTAAGCATTTGCTTTACTTTTTTTTCCTGACTGATCTTGGTCTGTGGCACAAGTTCCAATTGGCACCAAGGCACAACACTGAGCAGACCAATAGGTCATATTTGTCAGCAGTACCATCCAATCACAAGGTACATCACAGTCAGGGTGAAAAGTGAAGATGTTACATCACAAGCAAATACCGATGACAGATGGATGCTGTATCATATTCTAAAATGCCATGGCTTCTCTCTTAAATCGTGACAAAAAGTAGGACAATAGTAGTAATACTACATTTTTTGTTTAAAAACTCTGCTACAGAAATTAGGAAAATGAAAATAATAATGTTCATAAAGCAATAACTAAGTACCCAATGAAAGCCAAATTTCATGTTCAGCTCTAGCATGTGTGCATTTAGCAAAATCACAACGTCTGCTTTTGCAGGTCGGCCTTCAGTAAGAACACATGGCAGCAAGCCTGGAGCTCTGTGCTGACATCAGCTCTGCCACATTTCACACAGAACTGGATCAATTCCCAAATGAGCTCAGGCACATCTACTCATCACAGTACCTGAATTCTCTACCTTTGATCAGTTCAGCATCATTTTTACAAATTTCCATGTTATATAACAATGACTGTCATTATAATGTTGGAAAATACAAAAAAAAATAAAACTTAGCTACATGCATTTTCCCCTCACGTACACATAGATTCAGGTTAAAGGTGGTACTGCATGTATATAAAATACAAGGTAGTGACAAACATAACTAGTCTGTGAAACGTCCCACTCTTGTCCCAGTAGGCATCTAATGGGATATCAAGTGGCATGAACATGAAATCCAGCTCTGTATTTGTTAGTTTGGATGGGAAAGAAGACCTAGCTGACATCCACGGCGATAAAAATGCTACGCCTCGGCAGGAATTTAATTTGGGACATGTTAGCGACGTATCAAATACAACATTTGATAACAAAGGGCTACTTTCAACTGAAAGGTTTCTGGCCATTCCATAGTAATGTGATGCACATTTTACAGCGCATTCCCTGGGTTCCATCAACCCTGCAGAACATCAATGAAGCATGAGAAGCTGTTGCCCAGAGTGATTCCATGCCTACCCCCCCAATTACGGATTTATTCTCCACCTGAAGACACGTACACATAAAGATAATGCTGTGGTCCCCAGGGGGTGTCAGCACTTTTTGTGTCCCCCCCCAACCAAAAAAAAAAAAAAAAAAAAACAAACAATCACTCAAAGATGCTAAAGAAGATTGGACTATTAAAGCATCATTTAAAAATAAACAGATTAATGCACATTTAAATGAATAATCACATGTAATAAAATGTGACAATTTTTGTGTGGAAGAGCTCGTTGATGAGGAAGCATCGCAACTGGAGCGAAACAACAGTGTGTGATTTTATACACTCAAGTGCTAAGTGCTGTAAACAGAACCAACCCAATGGCCTATGCACTCCGCTTAATTGATCAAGAAGCCAACATTAGCTAGTTATGTGCCAATTCAGTAGCTGCATTCAGCTGTTTTAAATGTGTTTTTGAAGAAGTTGTGTTTTATTGCCATTAGCCAATAGTGTTTGGACTGCAACATTCCTGGGAGATCTAGGTAGAAATCTGTACATCAAACCCACCTGCACCAAACTGCTTTCATGCATTTTGTAAACATTGTTCCTGTACACACTGCACTGAACAACTGAGATATGTGTCATTTGCTTTCTGTGGTGTGCTGTTGCCCTGCAATAATGTGAAAAATCTTAGGTCGGCCCATCAGATTTATTGTGGCGCCAACACTGGGTCCCCTTTGTCAACATGTGACCTCAGGACACCTGCTGAAATAACCTGGTCTCATTATCAATAAATATCTGAGAGACAAATGATGCACCAGCATGAATCTGCAAAAACTGTTGGAAAAACACCATCCAGCATCAGATATACAACCGGCATATGACCTGTGAAATTATGCAAGCTGAATCAAAATTTTAAAACTTCATTACTTCACCCTTCCTATTTTCCCTAAAGCAAAAAAGAGAAAGTATGTTCCTGAAATGTAGAAACACAATGATTCTCCATTGACTATAAACAGCGGCTCTCACCTGGCACCATTATTATGGTTTACAAACCCAAGGCATCATATGTTTTACTGTTGCCTTTTTCGACCATCCCATGGAGTCCATCCCAAGCAGCATGGGGCACAAGACCTGGAAACATTCTTAGGGGGGTGGACGTCTATCACGGGGCACACACACACACTCCACACACTCAATACCCACTATTATTGAGACACACACCGTGTCTTTGAACTCTGGGAGGAGCCCAAAGCACCCAGTGAGTAATCCCCTACCCCTGAGTAAACCAAGCTGCACTTTAAATCGCTGATACCTTAATGCTCCATTTTAAAAAATGAAGGTAGAAATTTGATCTGAATATCTCAAGTCTGAATTCTCCAAATGACTGTGGGCTTCCAATATTATATGGCACATGGAACTAGGGACTTGTATAAACGCTCAGATTCAGAGTCAATTTCACAGACGTCTCATAAATAGCTCAGAAATGAACTGCACTTTCATCATCCCAGGTGATAACACCTAATTGTACGGCGTGCCCACCTGCGACAGTAGTAGTGCCAAGTTCCTAAACCATTAAAACAGCGCAGGTGTTATTTTCGCAATTTTTCATTCTAACAGATAAGGCTGTCAGCCTGTCATCATTTTTTTTTTTACCCAAAAGGCACTTGAAACACGTTGCATCTGCAAAATTTGTAATTAATATAAATGCAAAAAAACACTACGCATCTGTATTTAACAGTGTAAGCGGTAAGCCTTTAATATCAATTAATTGCAAGGCTGATCGGTGAGGCTCACTTAAGTGATTCTAACAAAACCCAATTTCCTGGCATGGGTAGCCCTTCTAAGACCGAGTGTTGACCCAGGAGCCAGCAATTTCATGTAACAGCATTTGATACCTACAATTAACGCCCAGTTACCGCGCATAGCGGTTAAAAAAAGAACAGAAAAAAGAAAAATGAATTATACTATAAACATCGTCTCCAAGCGCATTTTCAGAAGTGTGGCGACAAAATGAGACCCAGCACGTGCCGGGTCACCCGCGATCTCCTGCAATGTCACGCGAGCAATTTTATCAATGGATCACGTACAGCAACGAGATTTATTCCAACTGCTTATTCTGACCCACGATTACCTAATCTGCGCGGGGTAAAGGGAAATTGCCAGTTTGGTATCTGGTAAAAATCAAATATAAATGTCTAAGACGAAGCGAACGGAAAGATCCCGACATAAGAGATCTACTTCATCTAACTGAAGACTTGGAAATCTTCTGACCCCCATGCAAGAAATATCAAACACAAGCTTTGCAGAAACTGGATATGGCACACCGTATAAACCGTGATTTAAGAATTAGCCTGTAATTTAATCATGAAAAATACCAAGGCGGGGTCGCTTACCTGCAGATTCCCCGGTGTTGATCCAGTCTGGATTGGCAATGCTGGCAATGGCAAAAATATCTGCGGCCAGAAAAAGACATCCTGAAATAATGGTGAGTTTATCCATTTCTCACGTCTCTCGGAGGCTGCGGAGCTTTTAACTCTGGGGCGCGACTTCGGCTGCTACCCGGCTCAGCTGGCTGTAGCCATATGATGAGGATCGGTATTCGCCCTTTACTGTAGTGTACTGGTTTTCGGACTTAAGATTCCTATTATTCGTGTCTCTTTCTCGCCCCCTCTCCTAAGAAGGAGGCTCAATAGGGTGTCAGCCATCCATTATTTTTATTGCTACATACAGCTCACTTTGTCTGGATGACAGCTATGCTAGGTAGGTGGATAACACGCTACCTAGCCTGGAACCAAATGCTGCAACCCATCTATCCAGCGCTGAAGATGTAGCTGACGGAAAATCAGGGTTTGGTGGTTCTCTTCAGTGAGGAAAAAAAAAAATATATATATATATATAAATATATATATATATATAAGTCTAGCGGGGAGCGGCGATTTCGGCCCGCTGATTTCTAGCCCTGTGTCATTCTTGCCATGTCCCGCAGAACAGCAGCCCTGGCGAACACCCACTCGCTGTTAGTGCCCATGGTGGAGCCCAGACACCCTGACTAGGGCCCTGTTACAAGGCAGCTAAAAACCCGAAAGCAGACTGCCCCACGAGCGAGCGAGGGCAGGTCCTAACGCAAAGAGATAACAAGAATATAGGAACTATTTAAATATTAAACGCCACCGTCGGATACAGTCTTCCAGTCTCTCCATGAGTCCCAGAAAAAGGAAAATCGCTCTCTTATTCCTCCACTGTGTCCTGCTTTATTGGTTGTGCCCCCTTTTTTTCTCCTCTCGGGATTCCAGCCACCACATCTGTAGGAATCGTTTCGCCAACCTAACGGTAGCTAGCGACCGCCAATATTCATGAAATATCTTAACGCTCCAGACGTTACACCTTGTCCATAAAACACGCCATCTGCGGAGCCGCTGCGCTTCGATGTCCGCTCGGCTTTTCTGTCCCCCAGCCTCCTCGGACGTTAAGATATACAGTAGAGTTAAATGATCAGGCACCCCAACGCAGAGAGTTGCAGACACACAACGCAGATCTCGCGAGATTTCGGGCCCCAAACCGAGACGTCTGGTTCCGCTGGTGGCGATGAGCCGCGGTGCTACGACGTGCTGGTGCTCTTCGCGAGGTCTATTTCAGCAGGTATCCTAATACAAGTGCGTTCCTTTTTGCGTTTTCTGATAATCTGAAACAAAACTTTTTTTTTCTATTCCACATTTCATCTGCTCGTGGTTCATCTAGTTTGTCATTATTCTTAAGAATGTCAATTTTTCTTTTTCTTTTTTTTTTGTACGGACTGACTTGAATCGCCGTATTAGAGGTTAAATTACTACTTGTAGTTGGCCCCTCTTCAGTATTAGGACATCCCAAAATATTCATTGCCCTTTGAAGACTGCCCGCGGTGCCATTTTCGTTGTCTGTCCGTATAAATAGATTATGACGCAAATAGTTGTTCAATCCCTAAAATAATTATGAAATATAAATATAACTAGGTACACCGAAATTGTCCAAAAACATTGTTCTTTGTTCGGATATTTATCGTAGCTTAGTTGTAAAATAGCTCAAAAGACCATCATTTTCGAAACCTTGCCAGATTTTAAATCTATAAATTGCTGTAGTTTCCACAATCATAATTACAGGCTTTTCATGATTACTGTGTTTTAAAATAAACGGCAATGTTGTATAAACGGCGTAATGCGATTGAGTGATTATAAGAACGCCAGCTGTATAGAATAGCTGATATAAATGCTTTTGTTTTAAGGGGTTCAGGTACGTAGCTTTGCTTTTAAATTGCCGTCCAATCCAACGACCATTATCTACTCAATACACAGTCATAACAATGACGGCATCTCAGACGTAACATCGAAATCGAGTCGTACTCTAATTGTGAAACTGGCACATGTTCTTTGGTAAACGTGAACAATTCTTTTATCAAAAATGATTATTAATAAACGTTCTGTTGCTTTTTGATATACAGTAGTACAATTAAGGTTATTGTCTCCAGCTGTGCCTTTACAGCTAACAATATCAAGAACAAGTAATATGTCAATACTATCTTTCAGATTGTTATTGTTACAAACAGTTACATTGTGTAGCCTTCATACAACAGAACACACAAATGTTCTTGACCTTGATGTATGTATTTCTGTAATATATAGAACATTTTCAATAAAGGAAATGCCTTCCCCGCAGCATATACCATAAAATCTCTTCCATGTAAACATGGCCGGCGTATGTGGATGCGTTCATGGGTGACTCTAGACTTTTCTTCCAGGTGATGCAAGGTGAGAGAGCTCAATCAGTTATTCATCCAGATAAATACATTTGTAAAAATAAATAGTAAATACATTTACAATAAATTATTATTACACATTGATATGACTAGCACAAGCCACATTACATTATAATTTCATTTTATTAAAGTTAATATGCTCAAATAGCACTTTCTTCTGAGGAGCAGTGCAACTGCACCCCCAGTCAAATCCCTTATAGTTGCTCTATAGCTCTTACACCAAGCAGGGATGCATCAGATCAGTACACTGACAGCAGGACATTGATTAAAGAGTTTTCCTCATTCTGTTCTGCTTTAATAGAATCTCTTAGCAGTCTTATTGTAATTATCTCTTGGCTGAAGACGTATGTCCTCCTGCACCGATATAGAATTCTGCTGACTGCTGGGTCCTTGCCTGCTTTTCCATTTCAGTGTTTTATTTCTTTGACAGCTGACATTTAGATCCTGGTCACTCAGCAACAAAACCCCACTTTTTTGTCGCAGTAGCATGCATGTTCCAGACCAGTAGAACGTTTTTTTTGCATCTAGCACGAATACTACAAGGGTTCCATCGAAGATATTTTTCATATGCTATGCAAAGTGAGCTGCTTACATTTGTAAAGGCACATCAGTATTAGTCTGTGTATTATATGAATGTCATGGATTTTTGGAATTGATAGTTGTTTAAGGTATACTGCTGAATTCATCTGTAATATGTGAATATGAAGAATCCCAAAACTGGTTCCAATGAAGTGCTACGTGGCAGAAACAGAAAAGAACAGCCTAATTCCTTTCATTTTGAGTGTTCAATGATATCTTAGGAGTATTTGTCTAACTGGTCATTTCGTCTGGTATTAAAACGTTAGGCTTTACCATGCAATGACAGAGGTGCTCAGTTATTACTTTTAACTGCAGATTGATTCTGCATCAAGAGATCAGTAGCCTTTCACACACGGCTAGGAGCAGTCTTTATATGGTGAATGAGAAACCTTTAAGGGCAGATGAAATAGCGGCGTTGTTGAAAAAACTCATTTATGCACATTGCAAAATGTGTTCCAGAGCTGCATGGTGTAATGTAGTTGGCCTATTGTAAAATCCTTCCTGTTCGTTCTGAGCGGATGTGTGAACACAAGGTGCCTCAGGCTTGCCTCCTCGAGCAGAAGCTCCATTCTGTTCCGTAACTGCGTTCTAGAGCACCGCAGCACCATAACAGCCTATTAGATCAGAATGCAAAGCTGATGCAGTGCACTGCATTAGCAGGGCGATCGATTCTCTGTATCACGTGATGCTGCCTCACTGCCTTGCTGGTAAAGCAGTCTTCTAGGAGGAGTATCTAAATTAAGTGCTCAGTTACAGTGTGAGCCTGTGCAATTCCTTTTGGAAGATGATGCAAATTTTGAGAGAGCAGTCTCTACCTTTTGTTGACAACATGCTTCATCATATTCAGGTCATTGACTATTTTTTGGTTTCCATTTTCAATTGCAGTGCTTTGTTATTACAGTATCTTTGCTACATTGCATTTAAATACGATGGGAATAGAACCAGGTCACTCATATCCACAGTTCCTTTACAGAAATGAATGAATTGTTTTATTATCTGGATGATTTAAAATGAAATAATCAATGTCCCCTAAGTGACCCATCCATGGTCATTCTCCACATCACCACCAGATTTTCACATGGATGAACTCTCCTTTAAGCCTCTGGCACCAAAGACGGAGTGTCTATACACCCGGTTGTTTATAAATCACCAGCTTGGCCACCATATCTGAATCTGGAGTGGAGCACATGCTGAAACCCATGACTGGATGGCCATCTTTAGCCTCCCCAAACAAGCCCTCAGATACAAGATAAATTCTCCTCTTGTCAGGAGACGGTGTGGCCAATCATCTCATTCCAGCACCAACACCCACATCTCACTGCAAGTCCTTGTCTCACAAAGCAAGTTGTTTTCAACATCTGAAGTGGTACCGAGCACAAGGCACTGAAAGTATACTCCGCTGCCAATGCAGGACATTTCCCCCTTGTGGCTACCACTGTGCACATTCTTCCCTTCACATTTGCTGACCGTGACTTGCCTTTCTGTTCCCCTGTGCTTTACTGCTTTCATCTGGCCCTGTTTCCTCTGCTCTTTTCACATAAACAAACCTGTAATACCCAAGTTGAGTGTTATTTGATATTTAAATCCTGAGTTGGTCCTTAATGGTGTCAGGGTAGTTACCACACCAAAGAATGGCAGCCTAACATTCCCTTCATCATTAAATATTAAGAAATATCCTGACGCAAGACGACTTAAGTGTGTAAGGGTAGAGTCTGGAACTGTTCATGGGGTATGACCTGGATTTTAAGGTTTTTTAGCTTGGTAATGTCTGGGAGCTAAAATCTTACTTTATCTCACATGAATGCTCCATTTAAAAAATCAGATGAAGAATACCTGCTATAAATATATAGTTCGTTTGACATTAATATTTACAGTTTCTGCACATGCTGGAGAACAGTCAGACTATTACAGTGTCACAAATTCTATTTAAAGATGCTCTGTGTTATGATCTGTGTACATTTTGATCCAAGAACACAAAGTGTAATAAATGATTCACACAAAAGCGCTGTCTCCTGGACATCAGGCTCAAATTTTGTGCATCTGTTATTCTTGTCAAAGTGTTCATATGTAACAAAGAACAGAGTTGCTTGTGCGTCATCACCAGAAGGCCACTGAACGTGGATAGCAGAGTTTTCTTCCATATGAAGCTGCATCTGAATGAGTCTGTGACATGACATCGCATTTCTCTCAGCATCCAGTGCTTTTAGTCGCCTTGCAATCCCTTTCAAGCTTTTGCTTCCCCAGCAGCCTAGTAAATGATACTGGCTACTACACAATACAGAACATCCTCAAAGCTCCATTTAAATGCTCGCACGATTGCATGCATGCTCCTGTTCTTTTTCACTCACAGAGTCCTTCCTCCCCCATGAAAGACAGATCTAAGGACAGCTAATGTGGAAGGAATAATGAATATTCACAACTTTGCTTTTTGCACATTGTATATCTGTGTGGAAAAAAGTATAAACTTATTCTATTTCATATCAATACAATCGATTCTGTGTATTTATAAGAAACTATATATAGTAAATATGAATTGATACGGTAAGTACAAAAACACTTTTTAATATTAAAATATGAATGCATGTAACAGGGGACAGTGTGTGGCTTGGAGGGTTAAGCTTCCATGTTTGTGATCAAAACAGTGGTTCTTAACCTTTTTTGAGCCATGGACCCCATTTTGGTGAAAGTTACGAACTCCCTCCCAAAAATACGTACATAAGCACATATACTCAATTTGGCACGCAATGAATATATTTTATTGAACTTTCTCTCATATGCTCATGCATATACAAAACATTTCTTATACATAGAGGGAAAAATAAAACAAGTTTATATAAAATTTAGTGAATGTAATTGTTTTGTAATTGTAATTGATTGTAATTTTTAATCTTACCATCACGGATCCCTTGGGGGTCCATGGACCCCTGGATCAGAAGGTTGCTAGCTCAAATCTGAGCTGCACCATGGGTACTAACACCATCTGGCACTTGAGTGAGGGCCTTAACCCCCAATTGTTCCACAGACTGCTTGACCACATTTTCTCGAAAATGTACTTTACTTTTGATAAAAGTATCTGCTAAGTAAAAAAAATATATATAAATGTAGAATCCATTTAGACTAATGGGTTTTTAAATGTAATATTACTGACTGTCTTTAGGCTTCTTTTTGTTAATATACTTAGTAGTGGGAAGGAAACACAGACAGGTACAATATCTGTGAATGACCGACGCAGGGGAGCCTCACAAATCCAGGTCAATAAACAGAAAGAAAAAACTGAATTGAACAGACCAAAGTACAGGAAATCCCTGCAGCCCACTGCATCTGAAAATAGAATACCCAGTAGCACAGGGCAACTATAATTGCAAGACTGAGAGACCCTTCTTTCCTCTGTCTCGTCATATCCATCTATTGTCCTCTTTTCTGCAGCTTTTCTTCTTTTATGTGCATCTGGTGTTTTGGTCAGTGGTAAATACATACAAATTAACAATGGATATGGAAGTAAATACAAGAGGCTTATGTGGCACTTTGGGACATGGTGCACATGGAATTATTTGAACCTTAACATCAGCAAGACAAAGGAGTGGAGAGACCATCTAGGGAAAGGATGTGCAATCAAACAAGTACCTAGGGGTCCAATTAAGAAATATACTGGACTGGATGGACAACACCAATGCAGGATATTGAGGATGTTCTGTATTGTTTAGTAGGCAGTATCTTTTACTATGCTGCTAGGGAAGCAACAGCATGATAGGGATTGCAAGGTGGCTAAACAAATTGGTCAGGAAGGCTGGCTTTGTTATACCCTGGTGGCAGTAGGGATGCAAAATTATGGGAATTTTCCAGTTAATTCCCATATATTCCCACTAATTCCCATGCAAAGTTTCCAACTTGGAATATTTCCAAAAT
>JAODLC010000100.1:17232100-17250001 GCA_026781145.1 Hippopotamyrus pictus | reverse complement strand
ACATATACATTTTGGTAGGTTTCATACATAGCATTTAAAATTCAATTATCCGTTTTTGGTGAATTGTATAATAAATCACACTCCATTTTGCAAAAGCAGGTCTTTTTTTATTCTCTTCTGCACGAATCTGGAATCACAGATGTGTACATCTGTACCTCACATTGTGGTATAAAGTCAATCAAATAATAATCGATAAACACATCTTAATATGCATCAATTAATAAAACATAAAACAAACGATTTCTTGATAATTAATAAAAACACATTTTACATATTTTATTGATGTGAACTCTTGCCTACACATGAGTAGTTTCAAAGGTATTTTCTCTAGTCATCTGTACTTGGTGAAATACATATGGAAACTTCATGCCTGTGAGCATAACTATCATAGTGATATCTGCTTTAAATTCTGTTCACTAGAACTATTTTTTTAAGCAGACAATCTTGCATCACTAAGCATAACTTCTCTGTAATTGTTTGGTTGTGTATATGAGAAAACCATTGATTATTTGTATAAAATTCAGAAGTTTCATAAAACGTTCCAGTCTGTTCATTTGATTGTACATGATTTATGATCAAAGCAGTTGTTCATTGAACATACCTCTACTGAGAGAAAAGAAACCTCTACTATTGAAGCGAAAAATTGAAACAAATTAAAACATATGAAAAGAAATTTATTACAAAAAGAGTTTTACTAATTTGCCAAACATTATTTTTATGTGGCCCACACAAGTTTGCACAGGTTCTGGTGCGGCCTGTTCACTAAAATGAGTCTGACACCCCCGCTCTAAAGCAGCAGGCAGTTCCTGTTCTTCTTCTTGGCTGGCTGCGGGTGGCGTGTCGCCCTGACGACCTCGTCAAACACCGTTTTAAGCCCACACTGAGTCCGGGCTGAGCACTCCAGGTACTTCACCGCTCCTGTCCAGCAGGGTAACGGGGTCAAGCAAAGCAATTAGCACATCAAATATCTTAGGCCTTCCATACAAGGAGATTATGGATATAGAAACCCCACCTCCATCCATATAAACTCCAGACTCTAAGTGCATCTGCAGCAAGCAAAAGACGTTAAAGATTCTATAGCATATATTATGCATTCCATTTGAACTACTAACTCTGTGAAATTCCGTGTTCCATGTCAAATTTCAACTGGAATGCCCCCTGAAGTCAGAATTCCCACTTGGAATGTTAAGAGAATCTACACAACAGGATTGCCAACTCTGACAACTGGCGTGACACTCACACTTTCAGACACTCACACTCATGCAAGAAATCTTACGGCAAATCTATATAATTCTATTATAAATCTAAAATTAGCTACATCTAAAGAGCTGGGCTAGTTTGCACACCCTACGGACTATTTACAAGGAAATAAAACTGTTACATCCATGCATCTATGCATGTGTGTACAGACTTGTCTCGAATTGAAAATCTCAGCTGACCGAAGTTAGCAGCCCTGACACAACCCCGACCTCAGAATTCAAGACATCTGTGCCCTTTATCAAGTTGTAGTTTTATGCTGTTTATTATCACTTATGTCTTATTTGTAGCTCATTAAATAGATCATACACACAGTACTGTCCAACTGCTATCTGTGGGCATGTTGCTACGGTGTTGTTATGCACAAAATACTACATAATGTATTGCTATCAACTGGTAATTGATAAAACTTGTCAGATTTATGGTAGTCTGAGCTAAATGTAAGTACAAACAACAAAGATAACAGCCATTTCAACTGGGGCTGTTTAAATCTAACAAGTTATCAAGCTAAGCAAGAAATCCTGCTTTTTGGAACAGGTCCATGGAATTGCTTATTGACATTCCAAGTTGTTGTACTGGAATGCGGATAACTCGGGTATATCGTCATTCCCATGACTTCTGACTTCGGGTAAATGGAACGAAGCAATAGTTTCCTGGAGCACCTACAGAACACATCTCAGTATTTGGCACTTTTGTTGTGAGCATTGTGTGGTCTGCATTTGCTATTGTTGAAAATAATGGCAATATTAACGAGTAGCACTTGCCAATTTTAACCGGAAGCACAGCAAAACTAACCACTGCAGTGGAGGATGGACATGAAAAAGGAAAAAAAAAACACACTGGTAGTAATTATCGCCCCATTTTAACAGGTAGGTCTTATAGAATATACTGTCCTATTTCTTGATCATTATGACATGGTCAAGCCTTTAATCTGCAGTCAGAGCTGCCCTCTAGGATAAATAAATAAATCCCCAGACATTTAAGGATTTGGAATTATGGGTTTAAAGACACTAACCAATCGCTGTAGTCATGGCCAAACCCTGAGAGGAGGTGACAGGGGTGAGATCTTTCTTTTTCAGCTCCGCAGTGGTAGCCTTGTCATCCCTCAGGTCAAGCTTGGTGCCTACAAGGATAATGGGAGTGTTGGGGCAATGGTGTCTGACCTCTGGATACCACTGTAGAGAGAACAAGACCAACATGCTTTGGTCATTGTGTCTGGGATACACAATCAGCTTTACAGTTCATCATGCCGGCTGTGATTGTATAATTATCCCTGCACTGAATGCCTCACCTGGAGCAGACACTCTTCATGAGGCAAAGATTGTGTCTCATTACCGGTCAGCTAAGTATATATGTCCTTCTCAATGTCTCTTTTCAGTTTAAAGCAATGTTTGTTACACTAATGAAGTTAACAGCATAGCATGGTGTTTGGGGATGTTCGGTTTGGTTTGATTTCCAGCTGTAAGTGATTTAACATTCATTTATTTAGTAGATTCTTATCTAAAGCAAGTATACAATTGAGAAAACAGGGTCAACCAGTACCTGAAGCAATTCGAATCAAATTATAATTTTTTTGTTTTTTTCGAATTCATTATTTTTGCGAATGTGAAATTTGCATTAGAAAATGCAACAGCATCCTACCGACAATAAAAGGGATTTTGACATTTTGAAAAAATGTATGTAAATCTACTTTGTTCATTTTCAGAAGTACATAACACATTAAAGTGGTATTCAATGGACAACAATATAGAGATATGCTTACCTTTACACGGACATTCTCAAATGAGGCAGGACTCACAAGGGAGAAGCAGACCAGAAAGACATCCTGGCAAGAAACATTCAATTTATGAAAACCATCCTGAGAAATGTACTTCCCTTTGCTTGGTTTTATCTTATGAATGCTGACTCAACATCACTGACATGTCTAACCCACTGAGAATGAATGTGATTGATCACCAAGTATTACAGGAGCATTACTGGAATCACAGAAATCCTAAACAGTTCCTGCACATGGCAGCTGGAATACATATAGGGATGATATAAAGTCGATTGTCAAGCTTGTGAGGATGTACTGTACATGAGAGCATCCTGTGTGACGTACTTCTACACTGACCACCTCACAGATGGCACCTTGACTAATGTCAAACGATTATCTCCTTCCATTCAATGCAGATAATGAACACTTGTAAAAATGATGAGAAAAAAAAGTAATTTAAACAACCAGGTAAAATTAGTATCAAAGAAACATATGGAAAGCAGACAAAAGAGCATAAACAGCACAAAAGCAGAAAAAGGGTAAAGGGACAGAAACCAATTAAACACACTGAATAACTGCTGGTGAAGAACACCCTTACTCTGGCAAATTAATAGCATGGGCTTAATCTCAAATCACACCAGAGTGAAGTTTATGCCAGTGGATTCAACACCACTGTTACTTTTCAACTTTTCACATGAGACGCACAATGGACCTCACTGGCACAGATGCAGTGCTTGTGACCCACAAAGGTTATAGACACTACTACTATGTACCTTAAAAAGATACATGGCTTTATCAGGCTTGGGCAGACCTTATACTTATTTACCAACTTACTGTCTCAGGGTAAGACAAGGGACGCAATCTGTCATAGTCTCCTTGCCCTGCAGTGTCCCAAAGTCCCAGGCTCACCGGCCCTCCATCCACCATCACATTGGCGGAGTAGTTGTCGAACCTAAGAGGAGAAAGAAAGGTATCAGTGAACTTAAACTGTTACACATGTATTACGGTGCAGCATCAGCCATGGGCACTCAGGCAGACACTTACACTGTGGGTATGTATTCTCCCGGGAAGGCATTGTAGGCGTAGCTCATCATCAAGCATGTTTTACCCACAGTCCTAGAAGACAATTTTAATACAAAGCACCAGAAAGGAAAAATGCTTTTGTTTTTTACAAGCCAATATAAAGAAAAGTCTATTACATGCATGAAACAAAGCTATCAGCAGGGTTTGTTTCTGCCCGAATTACACAAAAAAAAGTTTTTACATCCATTTATCAAATGCTTTTATTGATGGCAACATTCTTTTGAAATAACATGGTCAGCTAGTCCCTGATACAGTTGAGGTTAAGTCATTCAGCTGATATCAAGACTTAAACTTAACTTAAACTGCAGACCCATACACTGCCCACCAAGCAAAAAACACCAGGGCTTTTGAAGATGATCCAAGTTACTGGTGGCATTCAAAACTAGGACCTCTTGTTTACCAGACAAGTTCTTTAACCAGCTAAACCACAGCACCACCTCCTGTTTTGCATTAAGGTTCCTGTGGAAAATTATTAAATCCAGTTGAACCTTTATCTTCTAACCAATTATACGTTTTCTTACATTAGAAGGCTAGCACACAAATAAAACTTTCGTTATTAAACAGCAGTGTTCATTCGCCTGAGTTAAGAGGCACTGCAACAAATATTCAATGCATTCTGCAATCCAACACCTAGTCAATAGCTGGTAAATACCTGATAAAACACTTCGTTTTTGTTCTTTTATTGATATTGCTATTTGATTATGACAGATTTGACCACCTTTCGTTTCACTGCAGGTTATAGTCTGGATACGTTGCATGTGACAAAAATCCTTCAATCGTTACCTGGTTACTGGGGCATTGGAAAAATCATGTGTAGTTCATATTCTGACTGCGACATTGGTGCCTGTACAACTCTTTTGGCAAGTACCATAACACGACTAAGTAAACAGAATAGATGGCGGGTACGGTCCTGCAAGCTGCCCATAAAGTACTGAAGTATGTTAGCATTTTAAAGAAGTCGGTAGCGATAATACTGATTGGCAGAATTTGACCAAAAAAAAAAAAAAAAAAGTTGAATTCTCGTAAATGAAATCATTTGATGAATGCAGCTGTAATTCTAAGATTCATATACTTAAGATCTTAAGGGAGTCTTAACTGAAACGTCAGCTGTCAAACAGTTAACTGATTAACTGTATTTAGACATGTGCAGAAACAACCATATTCAAGGGATTCAATCACAAGACAGAGGGACTCACAGACAACTGCATGCTAAATGTATTGAGCCATGTGGCCAACAGGGAGCAGGGGAAAACACAAAGACTGACAACACAAGGGACGGGATGGCCAGCAACACCTGCTGGCCAAATGGGGAAGGGACACAGAATGGAACAACAGGAGCTGACCCTGACAAGAATATTTAGAGGGATCAATTGTTTATTTCTGATGTGGTCATTATAACAGGTTGTTAAGATAGTTCTCAACTAATGATGAAAAATGCAAAATGTGCTACACTCCAGAGTATTTTCAAAACAGGTCTTTACAGAAAGATCAACCGTCCATAATCCCGTTAACCAGATAATAATCATCTCAAGAGCAACAACACATTAGGGCATCAGCAAGCATGCAGTAGTGGAGCTCGTGTCACGTGCGGATGGCTCTCCACTTCCCGGAGCTGAAGGAAGGTAAGGCTCTGCTTTGGTGCGTAATAAGGAAATTCGTGTATTTCTCACAAGTTCAGTGCCTCTGCTGAATAAGGAAGGTAAATGACACCATGAGCCTGAGCTGGGCCTCTGAATGGCCTTAAATTTATGTTTTTGTGTATAATGATTCGTGGCAAATTTCTTCTCTAAACGTTGTAAAATTAAAAGATTTTTTGGCATATACAATCTCAGCTGTCATTATGTGGAACTTGATATACCTATACTGGAAAAAGGGACAATCCATTAACATCATATAACACTGAAATATATAAGGCTAAAGACAATTTTCCAACTATTGATAGTACAAGAGTTATTAATGGATACTTAAATGCCGCTAACAGGTTATTACAGAACAATTGTGTACTGTATAACTGATCAGACAAGCTTTTCTTTCATTTCTTTGGCAAACATATACCTGTAACATGAGGGATGTAAACTAAACCAAATGGTGCAAGAAATAATTTAAGTCATCCAGAAGCAGACAGACTTTATGGTGGCTAAAGGGGAAGGACATGGATATGGATGGTCAGGATACATTTTTAAAAATTTACAGGAAATCATTTATGGAGGTGACTGAAGCCAGTTTGGACTAAGCGGTGTTTTTAAATAACAGACGAAATTGAACAAAGTGCACTTATATGACAAAACAATAGTTTGGTCATTGAAAGTTTTTACACGCAGGAATCGGTAGATTAGTTTTAACGTTTAAGCAGTGTTAAGTAGCTGACGAAATACAGTAATAAGCAGGCAACCGGTAAATCTGAAAATATGCTGCGCAACTGGAACTGTGGCTGTAATGATACACAGGTAGGCTATGTAACCAGTCAGGGCATCGGTAATTCTAAAAAACAAAAACAGTAACAGCAACAACAATAAGTATTAATAAGTATTATTATTATTGGTATTATCTCCACAGATCAATAATTATACACGTCATTCCCAGAAAGAGGCAACAACGGAAATAGAATAACTTCTAGCCAAAATATAACCACCTATGACAGGAGTGGACTGGGAAAGTGTATTGAAGTTCCGATGTGAGCTCCGGATCAAAGAAGCAAAAACAAACTTACCCATCTCCCACAACCACACACTTTACGGTCTGCATCAGTCCAGCTATACAATAGATCCACCTAGTTTGCTTGCAGTCGGATACTAAACTTGCCTTTGAACTAGCTGAAAGAACTAAGTGTACATACTTGACGTGGAACACATTCTTATGATTGTGTCAGGCTTACTAGTTCCTGTCACCTGCAGGATAGACTGGAAGGAACTGGATGATGACAGATGGTGATGATTAATGTGAGCGACAGGGAAGCAGCCTCTTCAGAATCAAGAGGTCTTAAGTGTAGCTAAAGCATCCCACTATGAGTGAATGCCTGTGTTTCAATCTCTTGCTAAGATTCATTGCTACTTCTACCCACTTTTTGTTAAACCCTTCCTAATAGATTGATATTCAGAAACATTTTGTGGGTGGATCTTGGCCAGGGTATCCCCTTCTCCCGTGCCCTGTGCTGCAGGCCCTCTCGTGACCCTGCCCTGGATCAGTTGTTGGAAGATGGCTGGATTCTGTGATGTAGATTAAGGGCACACATTCCTGGCCCCGGGGGCTTCCTCTTCATGCAGCCTACAGCTCTCATTGTACAGTAAGCATGGAGAAGGCTGAGATATTCATCATCAGAGGCCTTACTAATAGGATAGGTAAGCTATTATATCCATGTAAACACATGTTAGCTGTACAATGTTAATTGTATGACATTTTAATTTCACACCACAATCTACACCAGGGGTCTCCAACTCCGGTCCTGGAGAGCTACTATCCAGTAGGTTTTCTGTCCCACTTGACTTCTGATGAGCCACACCTGTTCCTGGTATTTACCTGAGAACAGGTGTGGCTCATCAGAAGATCTTAGGCTTACCGTATGAGGAGAGTATGGATAGAGAAACCCACCCCCATCTGTATAAACTCAAGGCGCATCTGCGCCAAGGAAAATAGGTTAAAGATTCTATAGTATATAGTTTCCTGGAGCATCTACAGAACACAGCTCATTATTTTGCATTTTTTGCTGCGCTGGTTGTTGGGTATGACAAATTAGCGGCACTGGCCAGTTTAAATTTGGAATTTAGGAAAACTGACCACTGCAGTGGAGGATGGAGGTGAAGGGACAAAAAGAAGATCTAACAATAATTCCCCACACATTTAAGGATCTGGATTTATACTTGATACTGGATTTTTACTTGATATGATTTATAATTGATACTATTTAGGAGATTAAATTCACAAACCGATCTCTTTAGCCATGGCCAAACCCTGAGGGTAGGTGATAGGGGTGAGTTTCTTCTCTCTCAGCTTCTCAATGGTAGCCTTGTCATCCCTCAAGTCAAGCTTGGTGCCTACAAGGATGATGGGAGTGTTGGGGCAATGGTTTCTGACCTCTGGATACCACTGCAGAGAGAACAGGGCCATAAGTTTACATGTGTTTAAAACGCGTGGCAGGGGTATTTTATGGCTTAAACTATTACATTTTTTTTATTTATATGGTCTTTCTATATCGCGGATTATCACCTATCGCTGATGGGTCTGGAACGTAACTTCCGTGGTAGGTGGGGGATCACTGTATTGTAGGTTACTTTTGACCCCACTACTTTCCTATAAAGGTTCACATTACTCCTTGTTGCAAAGCATAGCTTTGAAATCAGCAGACAGTTTTTCTTATTTTCTGAAAGTTTCTCTTTCTAAAATGCGATAGGCCATGTTGTTTTTGTCAGAGGAGAAAAACCAATGACAGTAAACCACTCCTACACTGTCCGTCAAATTGCTGATGGGCAGCTATAAAGCTATAGGTGCAGCAGCAGAACAACTGGGGCAAAAATGGATCATGCATCCCCCCTTTCCAAATTTACACCTAGGGCCTCCCTAGGCCATTTGTAGCAGTCGCGGATGATGAAATTTAAGTAGCCTCTAAATATCTTACCCATCATGCACTGCAGTAGTTAGCAAATTCCACAAACATGCTTTTATTGTGAAATACATGCCTCGCCAACACAGTTTGACTACAAAACATTTCAAACATTTCAAAATTGTTTTAAGTATTGTACCATTTTTTGTGTGTTGGCTACCACCATAATGAGGTTGTATGCATAAAAGTGAGAGCTAATCACAACTCTATCCATGACACTAGTGCTGGGGTGGCATGGTGGTGCAGTATTGCCTCACAACTCTAGAACCTGGGTTCAAGTCTCTGTGTGAGGAGCTTGCATGTTCTCCCCATGTTGTCATGGGGATTCCTCTAGGTTCTCTGCATATGTGTGAGATCTCCTAGCAGAGGGGAGCTCTCAATGTTGTTGGAGAGGCCCCATTCCTGTGTGGAATATTGAGCTTTTTCCTTATAATAGGCATCAATAGAGAGAAAAAGCCTTACCGTGAGGTCATGGACCAAACTACTAACATTTCGGTCTTTTATATCTTGACGTATCTGAGACAATTTGGATGATCATTGATCGCTGTTTTGGAACATAATGCCATGCTAAACTTTTTAGAATGTCCTGCAGCAATGGGTTCGATATTCACCAGACATTCACAGGTCTTCTGCCTAAGAATTGCATATGCATAATACGCGACGCTGGAATTAATACCACATATCATCCAGCCCTATAATATACTGCAGCCATTAGAACAAAACACAACACCTCGCGTTGTGATAAACCAGTTTTTATGCCAATGGAAAACCAACACCTTGAAGTACCATACTTTTGGTACTTTCTCAAAGCACGAAAAGTACGGTAGCTGGTAGGATGGGAAAAAGCTCTTAGAGCATTCTAATGCTCAAAAGCCAAAGAACATAGCAACTAAAATTCAGCTATGAGTAAGTCTAGTGCATGATACAGCGCCCTCCACAATTATAGCAACCCCTTCTAAGGTTTGTAAAAAGGGTTAGTAAAAATCTACCTTTTGGTGAAGTAGTTTCATATCACACTGAAATTTTTTTTTAGAAAAATCCAACCTTACCTTAAAATAAATTTATTAAAAGAAAAACAAATCCTTCATCAAGAAATAATTATTTTCAACAGAAACACGTGCCACGATTATTGGCACCCCTGCTTTTAATACTTTGTACAACCTCCCTTTGCCAGTATAACAGCACTCCAGATCATCCAGGGTCCTAAGCCATCTTTCGTGCACTCTCCTCTTCAGCTCAGCCCACAGGTTTTTAATGGGGTTCCAGTCAGGGGACTGAGATGGCCATGGCAGAAGCTTGATTCTGCAGTCAGCTAACCATTATTGTGTTGATTTTGGACAGTGACAGGATCACTGTCCGGCTGGAAGATCCAATGATGGACCAGTTTTTGTTTCCTGGCAGAGGCAGGAAATTTTGATGTAAAATGTCCTGGTATTTCATGAAGTCCATAATGCCATGTACCCTAACAAGGTTTCCAGGGCCTTTGGAGGAAAAACAGCCCCACAACATCACAGAACCTCCACCATATTTTACAGTTGGTTCATTTCATTATAGCCATCCTTCTTTTTACATGAAACCCACCTTAGGTTTACTGCCAAAAAGCTCCATTTTTGTTTCATCAGACCATTGAATTTGGTTTCAGTCAAAGTTGTAGTAGTGTTTTGCAAACTCCAGGTGCTTATGTTTGTGGTTAACTGACAAAAAATTTTAAAAATTCTGTTAACATGAAGGGGGCCGCTGATAGTTTTTTCAGAGACATGGTAACCCCAAGATTTTACTTGCTATTATAATTCACCAACAGTCATGTTTGGGGAGTTTTTTGCCTCCCTTATGATCCTCCTCACTGTACGTGGGGGAAAATAAACTTGGGTCCTCTTCCAGGCAGGTTTGTAACAGTTCCAGTTGTTGACCACTTTTTTATTACTGCCCTAACAATAGAAATGGGCATTTTAAGGCGAGTAACTATTTTTTTAATACCCATTCCCTGACTTATGAAGGTCAACACACTTTTTCCTCGTTTGGTTTGTATATTCTCTTACCTTTCCTATTTTGATGGATGACTAAGGAAATTTGGGCTCTGTGTCATCTCATGTTCTTATCCCTGTTAACCAAGAAGTCATGGATTATACCTTGAAGGTTCCTATTCACTCCACTCAACTCAAAGATGTACAATTTACATGCTTCAGTTACACTATGTACATAATTTCCAGGGGTGCCAATTATCGTGGCAGATGTGTTTTTATTAAAGATGATTATGTTAATGAAAGTGCCACGCCCCCTCATTAATCTCATGTGGAATCCCTACGTTTACCAACTGTTCTATGTTTCCTGGCAATTAGTCTTGTATATTTCAGTCTGCATTCAAGTTTTCCGAGTCGTGTCATTGACGTTATCTGTTCAATGTGCTGTTCATTAGGATAGATTCCTAATAAACTTGCATTCCTTGATCTCTCGTCTGGCTGTTCCTGATTCTGCGATTTCCCGGTGAGACAGAATGACATGACTCTGAGAAAACTTTCCCCCCCAACTGAGGATCGCTACTTCGGTTTGGTAGACAAGGTAACTTACTGGCTCACCCAGCCCGAGGTCAGGGAAGATCCGGAAGCCTGGGCTCTGGCCAGCCGAAACCAGGACATCCTGGAGGGGATGTCCCTGAAAGAAGACGTGCACCTCGCAGTGGAGGTGCGTGACAGTCTCCGACAGTTACTGCGGAGGGTGGCGGAATTGGAAACCCATCAGGTAGCCCGCTGTACTGAGCCACCTCCTGCTTTGCCATCCGAGGCCCCAGAAGCGTCCCTGAAACCACTGCAAACAACCAGTCGAAGAAAGAAGGTCGAGAAAGCCGAAGCAGGAAGACGCACCGGTGATATTCCTGGGGGCTGTCTCAATCTCCACTTCTTCCCCTGTCGTAAATCAAGAGGAGCCCCTCCCGATTTTGAATCTGGTGGTATTTACCCTGGACGACCCCGTCGCTTCGCCCAAGCGGGCACACGACGCCCAGACCACCGCTTGCTCTTTGTTAAGGACACCCTGGCATTTAAAGGGGTCAAGTCTGTGGAGGATGCTATCCCGTGGATCCCCAAGGTCTTTAAAGGGGCAGCACCCACTACCTGGGCACAAATCCTGGCTCCAGGTCCTGTGGTTCTGGTGCCGGCGGCTGATGCAGCTCCTGCAGTTCCTGGCCTGCCTGATGTTCTTAACCCACTTGCTGTTCCTGAACTGTCTCGGCTGCCCCCCAGAGGTTCCTGCGCCGGTGGACAATGCTCCACCCCCCACTGTTCCTGAGCTTCCCGCGCCTGATGTTCCGGCTCCGCCCGTCCCTGCTCCGACCACAGCGGCTCCTGCTCCGACCACAGCGGCTCCTGCTCCGACCACAGCGGCTCCTGCTCCACCCACAGAGGCTCCAGCTCCAATGCTCCTGGCTCCTTGCCCCGAGGAGGTTCCTGACTGTCGGACCATCGCTCCTTCTCCCTTATTGAAGATGGAGGAGGAACTCGAATGGGACCCCTCAGGGATTACCTTGACTTCCCTGCTGACCCCCTCTGGGGGATCACCCCAACCATCGCCCCAACGTGGGTGATCCCAGCCAGGTCCCCACCTGTTAGTGTCCCGGAAGGGGACAAGACACCTGCGCAGGGCTTGGATCCCCCCCGCCCTGGCCCCTGGCTCGCCCTCAGTCTCCTTGGCTGTGGCTCCAGGGTCGCCTGCGGGTCCTCCGGCTCCTGCTCGGTGGTCGCCGGCGGGTCCCCTTTCAAGGACTCTTCAGCCCCACCTCCAACGCCTCGTTGGTCACCTGCAGGTCCCCCCGCTCCGGCTCATCGGTCCTGTGTCTCCAGTTTCGTCCCATCGCTCCCTTTGGGCGTGCCCGGTGTGTGCACCTTTGGGGGGGGGGGGGGGGGTTCTGTCATGCCTGGCACATACGATCCTCCTGTGTGCCACAACCCCTCATTAACCCCACGTGGAATTACCTACGTTTACCAGCTGTTCTACGTTTCCTGCCAATTAGTCTTGTGTATTTCAGTCTGCATTCAAGTCTGTTTCCCGAGTCATGTCATTGACATTATATGTTCAATGTGCTGTGGATTAGGATAGATTCCTAATAAACCCGCATTCTTTGATCTGTCGTCTGGTTGTTCCTGCTTCCATGATTCCCCTGTGTGACAGAAAGGTTGGATTTTTCTCAATTTTTCAGTGTGACATGAAGCTGCTTCACCAAAACATGGATTTTTTCTAACCCTTTTTACAAACCTTTACAAGGGGTGCCAATAATTGTGGAGGGCACTGTATGTGTAAGGACTCATGTCCTTTTACCACAAACTGGAGAATTAGGATGCTCCATGTTCCTCCTCGAAAGAAAATAATAGATATGAGGCATATGACTTAATTTCACAAATTACCAACAGTTTTCACAAGTGCTGAAGTACAGGATATGTGTAGATTTACTCATATCCTTTAACCTTAAGCTGAAATTTAGGATGCTCTATGTTCGACCGACATAGAAAAATGATGCATGTTAGTTGCATTATTTACATTTTCACGAGTGTTCGTGGGCCCTGTATGTGCTTGTGATTGTGTGAATATATAGCATATTGAAATGGAGTTTCAAAGTATAGTATGTCTTCAGTAATAACCGTTTATTAAGAAATTTCTTTTTTTCCTTTTGGAACTTTTATTTCGCGAACAGTCAAAAGCAAGCAAAAGCGTCAATTTACAGCAGGTGTTGGATTATTTAGCATTTTCGCACTTTATTGGATGTAGTAATTGAATAATCGAGGCGTGCATGTCATTTCACAAGCATGCACGAATTGGATGAGGAGCTTCCTTGTTTTTGTAATGTTTTAATAAAGTAAATACAGCGAAAACCTGCGAATGTCTGGCGAATATCGAACCCACTGCTAACGTTACTCCGAATGCGTACCCAGCAGCCAGGCGTTCGGCGAATCTAAATATTTTAATTCAGTACAACAGTTTGCAAACTCTGCACACTATTTGCAAGGTAATAAAACGGTTACATGCACGTGAGTGAGTGTGTAGACCTGTCTCGAAATGAAAGTGTCACACCAGCCAGCAACCCTGGGACACTGGATGATGACCTGGGACGGGTCACAGACAGGATAAACCTAAATGATACAGACATGTATTGTAAAGTGTCCCCTCCCTGACTTAAGGTCTCCGTACAAATGAGAAGTTGTACAGGCTGTTAAAATACTGTAATGAATGATTCTGTGTTGCGTTTTTTGTTTTTCCTTTGGGGGGGGGGGGGGGGGGGGGGGGTGTCAGTTATTCGAATATATTCGAGCAAATTGCATGACATCTGACATTTGTTCTGACTTGTTTTTTGAAAACAAGTACATAGTACACAGTATATAAATCACAAATTTTATTCAAATTCCAATTTATTGATTTTAAAATCAGCAGCTTACATATTTATCATTTGAGCAGCCATACTTACTCTTCACCAAAAACATTACAATCAAGTGTTTTCATTCTGCGATTAGAAAGCTGTTGATCAGTTTAAGGATGATAGTCTGAAATATTCAGATTTCCATCAATGGGAAAAAGAACAGACCATTTCAAGTAGACCTACTTCCACCAGAACATTAATAAAGTATCAAAGTAATAAAGTAAATCAAATGCATAACAGGATATATGATATTCAGTGAGGTAGGATAATATAGAAACTTAAAGCTAACTCAGATTTTTTTCTCTTTTTGAAAAGAAATATAAGAACAAATGTTATGGATATATAAGTAAAAATCAGTGAACAACAGTTGATGGATGAACGATCTAAAAAAAAAAAAAAAAAATCCCAAAACAGAAGAATTGGAGTCATCAGAGATTTTATGCCTTGGCTTTACAATATCCTTTGCTCACAGAAATAGCTAAAAAGCACTATATAACGCTTCCACGCAGAGAATTCCTCCACATCAGATGAAACACAGTTGCAACACAACCATTCATAGCAGAATGATGATGCGACTTGGACGATGAGACAGGTTACCATGGCGACACTGCTCCACCGAGCAAGGGTACTGCTGGTGGTTCCGGATACCTGTGACATATGCTGATTTGTATCCCAGGAACTATTTTCATAATTAAAACAATACATGTCATGTAAAATACCCATCTAAACTTCATTTTACAAGTGGGTGTGATTGAGTAAAACACGTTTTTTGTCAGCTTTGCCTAAGAAATACATGGGTTCTTAATATGAATTAAATAATTGCTGCTTCATCATTTGCATTAAAAGATACGATTTGTCCACATAAAACAACTGCAGAAACATTTTTTCTAGTGATATGCCCCACATTCAATCAACTCTATTAAGCCTAAAAAGGCACTGGTTTTTCCAAAAGCCAGCATACAAAAGGGGTCCCAGTTACAGTACTGGGAAGCAGTGCTATAAAGTGCTGCAAGTATTACCAAACACAAGCCAGAGTGTAGATCGGTGCATCGAACAGCACCCAGTTCTTAAATCACATTTCTTCTGATAAAGCGCTTTGATGTGACCAAAATCCCCACTTAACCAGAGCTACCTCTCAAGCTGGTCGACCCCAGGCTTAATGCACAAAGCATTTAATTCACAGCATACAGAAAACATTCTCTGTGGATAATGAAGTGTTAAAAATGGCCACATATATATAAGTGTTCCCCAGTCACGATCTTTTAGGTGTAGTTATACTTTGGCAATACCTTTACTAAATACCTCTGAAGACTGGAAGCAATATGGGCTTTACATAATATGAGAAACATTATACCTTACAGTTTTCTGAAAAGCTTGCACAATACAGTGTGTTTTTTCCCTTTTTGAGTGTGCAAGGGTTAGGGTTGGGCAATCATACCACTTACCCTAAAATAACTATAAAAGGAATATTTTATTCAGACGATCACAATTACCGTTAATTATGAGAGATACATACAGGCCTCCCCTAACCCCCACCCTGTCGCCCAAGGTGAGCTCAGACCACAGAGGTTTTTCTCCCATGTCTCTTTAGAGCAGGAGACAGTTCCTTTTCTTCTTCTTAGCTGGCGGCGGACAGAGTACCGCCCTGATAGCTTCATCAAACACTGTTTTAAGACCACGCTGAGTCAGGGCTGAGCACTCCAGGTACTTCACCGATCCTGTCCGGTGAGGGTGGGGGCAGAAGGGACATACACAGACATTAGCACATCAAAGATGTTAGGCTTACTGTATGAGGAGAGTATGGATAGAGAAACTCACCCCCATCTGTATAAACTCAAGGCGCATCTGCACTAAGGAAAACATTTAAAATTTTATAGCATACAGTATGATGCAAAATTCTGAAGACAGTCCAAGAAAATTATGTTAAAATTATCTTTATATTGGTGTAAATCTACAAATGTATTTTTGTCAAAGTGAAATTTAATGAATATATGGCTGATATGCCCCTGAGGAGAGGTTTGGGAACTGAAGTGGTATTCCTCTAGCCTACTAAAACATCAGTAACTTTTTGAAGAACTGAAAAAATTGTTAGTTTTTAATGTCACTGCTAATTTGCATATATTCTAATGTTAAATTGTGTGTTTTTTCCCCAAGCAAATACACACTTACTACCCAGATAAATAGCTTTAAACATCTTTTACTGCCTAGGAATTTTGTCTGCACTTCGAAACCTACTGTTGGATCATTATAGTTATCCTAAGCATGGACAGTCCTTTTATTTGAAGTCAGAGATATTCTCCAAGATAAACAAGTAGGTGACCTAATAGACCATGAAATAATTCCCACACATTTAAGGATCTGGATTTAGGAGATTAAATTCACAAACCGATCTCTTTAGCCATGGCCAAACCCTGAGGGTAGGTGATAGGGGTGAGTTTCTTCTCTCTCAGCTTCTCAATGGTAGCCTTGTCATCCCTCAAGTCAAGCTTGGTGCCTACAAGGATGATGGGAGTGTTGGGGCAATGGTTTCTGACCTCTGGATACCACTGCAGAGAGAACAGGGCCATCAAGCCTTAGTTATCGTGTCACTAGTATATACACACATTTAAACACATAATCAGCTATAGAGCTCATGTTGCACATCTCCTCGGATGGTTTGAATGCCTAACTTATGGGTCTTTAACACTGGTAAACAGCACACATTTCTTCATTTTGTCATGTACCATGTTCCATATATCATTTATGTTCTGGTGAGCATAAATGCCTCTCTCAGTATCAATGTTTCAACTTCATATTTGTTGAGTATAATATTTGCAGACATTGCAAAAGGAACTAATCAACAAGAGCATTTGGTTAGAGAAAATGCATAATAATAAAAAACAGTAATTATATTTTACATAATAAAATTCACTTTATTCATGAGCAGAGGTACACCAAGGGTTATTGTCCTGAACACACCATACTATACAGGCAGTAATAACTCTTTGGGAAGAGACGCTTACCTTTGCACGGACATTCTCAAATGAGGCAGGACTCACAAGGGAGAAGCAGACCAGAAAGACATCCTGGCAAGAAACATTCAATTTATGAAAATCATCCTGAGAAATATACTTCCCTTTGCTTGGTTTTATCTTATGAATGCTGATTCAACATCACCGACATGTGTAACCCACTGAGAATGAATGTGATTGATTTCCAGGGAATAACAGGAATTCTAAACCGCTAACAGTTGCCTATCAAAATGTACATGAGAGCATCCTGTGTGAAATACTGCTACTCTAACCACCTCACAGATGGCACCTCAATGTCAAACGATTATCTCTTTTTACATACTGCAGATAAGCACATGTATAAATCTTGAAAAAAATACAGACTTACATTTACAGAAGTGGGTGGGATTGTATTTTAGGTAAAATATTGGTCAAAACTAGAAATTACAAAAAGATAAAAAGCACTCGACAGAGTACTGCTTTGGGTGTTCTATAGGAAGGGACTGTGGCAAATAAAGAATACTGACTAACTGCTGGTACTGAATGTCCATAGGCAGGCGAAGTGACAGAATGAGCTTAATCGCAATTCAGAGCTCCTTTACAATAAGCAGACAATGCTCATTGGTTGGTGAAACAGTGTGGGGTTTGTGCTAGTGGACTGGAACATCACAACCCAATTCACTTTTCAACCTTTCACATAGAGCACAATGGACTCTGCTGGCATAGATGTAGTGCATGCAACACACACACACACACACACACACACACACACACACACACACACACACACACACACACACACACACACACACAC
>JAODLC010000100.1:17214203-17224769 GCA_026781145.1 Hippopotamyrus pictus | reverse complement strand
GCTACCCCCGCGACCCGAACCCCGGACAAGCGGAAGATGATGGATGGATGGATGGATGGATGGATGGATGGATGGATTCGGCTAAGCGACTGGGCAAACTTTAATTTTAGCAGCTATTATTATTTTACTAATTTTGACATACAGAAATCATAGAAAGTAAATTAAGCAAAATAATTTAAGTCAAAGTGATGACAAAAACAGGCTAGGGTACTCCAAATGGCTAAATGGCACGTATCTATGGCTCATGTTACTGGATCAGTCCTTCAAAGTTGAATGTCTTCTTTTAAGATGTATTTGCATTGCAGTGGTGCTGGGGTGATATTTAAGTTCTGCATTGCAATGCAGATACTCCTCACTTAACAACCTACCTGTTTAATGACTTGCAGCATAGTTGAACTATTGGTAAAGGATGGCGACTCCTCGCTTATCAACCAATTCGCTTAAAGACCTAGTTGTAGGAACAGAACTCGATCGTTAAATGAAGAGTGTTTGTACTGACAGACGATTCCATTTTCATTCACTTTTAATCTGAAGTGCCTTCGCACAAATGTTGCTTTCGCTTTCTATTAGAACCCTTATCCCCTATGTGCAGTCTTCCTTCTGCCATATTGCTGAGTAATCTCAAAGGAAAGTTTTAATCGATGCCTTTTAATATTCGAGTAATCCAGTTTAATCGAGTAATCGTAACAGCTTTACGAGTTCTGTTGAAGTTATATAAAACTGCTTTAGAACTCACTAACACAACTTGCGCAAACCTCAGTAAATAGGAACACTATAATCACTAAATGTTTATATACTTTCATATTGTAATATATATATATATGTGTAATAATAACAATGTATATACCTTTTTCCTTTTATAAAATGTTCTATTATCTACCTCCTTTTAGTGTGCTTCTAAGTTTGCACACTAGAGGGCAACATGTTCTGATTTCATTATGCAAGACACTCAATCCTCAATGGATCCATGTGTAAGGATGGCTAAAAATGAAAAAACTTATTATAAATATGGAAACAGCTGGAGTTAAGACAGCAGTTCAGTAGATACTTTTGGAGATCTTTTGTGGTGAGGTTATCTTTCAAAAGTTAAGTCTTTGCTTTGGCATTGAGTACTATATTATAGACTCTAAATACATTGCTAAATATAGGATCAAATATTTTATTCCTATGCAAATAATCAAGCTTGTCATTTAAGTTTTTAAGTATATCCTTCTAGTGAAACACTACATGTACTTAGCAGTTGACCTAAAATGTACAAATAGTAAATTATAATGGATCTTATCAGCTAAAGTTGTTGATGAGGATTATTTAATCATACTTCTTTGCTACTTGTGGATCATGTGTATGGTCCAGGATTTAACTAATAGTAATTAAGTAATAAGTTAATACCGGCACATTTTACAGAGGTTTCAAAGTACGGCTAACCTACGTGCTAACCTACTTTTGACACTTAGTGCATTGTTAAGTGTGCTCTTTGCAAAGAGATTTGTGAATTGCTGACACTTTAAATCCCAGCCTTATCCCGCAACTTTAGAACAAGTAAAGCTGAAATGTACCACAGCAGCTCATAGCTCTGGCTTATCCCCCCCCCCCCTTCAATTTCTGTTTCAATGCAACCGTTAATTAATCAGTGTTGCCATGGCAACTGCATCTCCATGTGGCAATCCCCCTTCCCCCATTTATGTCCTTATTCCAGTAAAGAAGAGGATTACGTTCTGTGGGATTTGCTTGGAAAAAGGGTTTTAATGTGGTAAACAACATTAAGGGGGGGGACTAAGAAAGAGATAAATTAAAGGATAAGCAGTTTTATCAGTATGTTGAGCTCAGCAGGGCATCATCAGCATGAAGGAAAGTGAAAATGAAAAATGAAGAGACTACTCAGTTAAATACTTCAGGCTATGCAGAGCAGTTAGCTTCAGTTTTAATGTACTTTTACTATTGCAATGCTAAGTTCACTTGTGCCTTTGGTAAAGTTGCAATGTTTTTACCTGAGTGGGTGTTGCTTGCGTGTATGGTTATCTGCTTTGTTGTAAAGAATTTGCTTTATTTTCAACATTGTGAAAATACCTGGACTGACAATGTATGTGTCAGATTGTCAGCCCCGGTAGCTTCACATTTTATTTAGTTATGGTATTATCTCATGTGCAAGGTTCAATAAAACAAGTAACTTAGTCAAGTGTTGTTCCGAACCTTTGTTCGTTTTATTGTCCCTTGAAGTTTCAGCCTTTGTTATTCAACATTACTGGAGTGTCATTTGTTCCGATGACATTAGCTTGTGAAAGTGTAATACTAAGTGTATGTGATCCTATAGCTATCAAATAAAGGAAGAAAAATGTTGCAGCAGGAAGGACTGGCTGTTTTAAAATAAAATAATGAGGTAAGCATTTGGCAAGATAAGACTTTCCTTGTATTGTCATTCTCTGGACCTCACAGCCAAGAGATATTTGCCTACAAGTGTAATCAGTAGTCTGCAGACCGTTAATATGTAAATGTATAGCTGATTGTTAGGGAGAAACTGATGGTTTTCTATTGCTGGATAGTTTACCTGCCAGTATGCCAGTGTTACTGGAGAAAGTAAATGTCTGGCTTCAGCTTCTGGTGCAAGTCCTGCAAAATAAGCAGTGAGAAGATACCAGGTATCTGACGTATTTTAATGTGTAAATAGACAGCTTGTGGGGTTTTTGGCCTGAGACACCCACCTGCAGAGTCAGCATGTAACTGTAACTAGGATACTTAACTGTAGTGAATAATCCCTTACAGGATTATAATAGAGCAATATAATTTATAAATACGTAACTTAATAGCTGTCATTCTCAGCTGTAAAAATTCTTAATCAATATCAAATGACATTTCACAAACATTTACTGTATACCAATTTAAAAATAGATTTGCTAGTATAACTCTTTGTCACCCAGTAAGAACAAACACAAAATAATACATTTCACCTGTAAAAAATGAGAATATAATGTTCATATAATATTGCTAACCTTACAGTTGCCTATTCATCAAATTTGTAATTGGATATTGTAAGATTTGTGGAGATTTTGAATGTTATTGAGAATTATACTATTATGCATACAGATATGAAGGTACTGCACTGTAGTTCTATAGAAAGTCGGGGTGCTAAATCATCATTTTGTGGTTGTGGCGGTTCATGTCTGAAAACATCCTCCATAATAAAGAATAATGTCATGTTCTGTAATATTATTACAAGAGGAACAAGCTGTAATTGGAGAAGCTGTTTGGTGATTTGAAGTTATTGTTTTGTAATGTTAGACTATGCCATGCCTGAACGTCATGGCTCATAGAGAGTGTGCAGCACACAGAGCTCAGAAATCATCACATTTTCTGCAGCCAGGCTCTTCAGAGAGAATCCTTTCTCATGCTCATCACTAAAGACGAGTTGCTTCTAGCATAACTGAAAATCAATGTAAATGGTAACGTGAAAAACAATACATTTGAACAGAAACGTAGAATGACATTGGTGAAAGCTCTAATCTTGATGGCATATATAACCTTGTTAGGCCTTGTATTTCTTCATCAGCCTCTCTCTCTTTCTCTGTTTTTCCTCTCAGTTTATCGCAGACGTTGGCAGCGATGCTTCTTCTTAGAGTGCTGCAGCTGTGTGGGTGATGCGTCACTGAAAATCTGCACTGGGAAAATTGCCTCAGCTTTAAAAATAAACATCTTATTTCAGAAGGATGTCCACGTAAACCTCTACCAGAGATATGTCTCTCTGGATTTGGTGAAGAAAAAGAACCGGTTTCTGCAGTTTTCACTGGAAATGCTTCTTTCCCATATCTTCAGACCAAGTTTAAAGCCTCATTTTATACAGTCTTTGTAACTGTGACTATTCGCCCTACTCCAGTGCGTTGAGCAGGACTGGAAGTGAGTGCTGTGTGGACTTTCCTGAAATTGATTTGTATAATGATGAACTAAACTACATCAACGGTGGACAATCTTATCCGCAAATGGCCGGTGTGTATGCAGGTTTTTGGGATAACCTTTAGGTCATCTGTTCAAACCCAGGTGTGAGAACACTTCAACAAGTCTATCTTCTAATTAATATTGATACTGGTTCAATAAAACCTGACTAAGAATACTATCACTCTAAACACTCTGTTGGCAAGTAATACAGTTTTTTTTTTTTGTTTTTTTGAGCTGGACTTTAATACAAGGTGGCAGTATACCTGAGATTTCCCCCGTCATCCTTATTTACAGAGATTTGTTTCTCTCCTTCCTCAAGTCATTCTCACAAGGAGCCAGGAAGTTGGTAACATTCCATCCCAGTCTCTGTGGGGGTGCCTCATCTGACCTAGGACTTAAGAATGGAGTGGGTTGCAGACTCAGGCACAATTATCCTGGACAAATTCCCAGTTTTAATTAATAGTCTTTGCAATGTTTTGCTCTTCAGGGGTTCCAGGCCTCTGTCGTATTTTGGAAAACAGATTAATAGCTGAGCTGGATAAATGGAAAAAACAAGGTTCCAGATACAAACCTTTATCAATCCCTTGTGACATATATGGTGATGCCACCTTCTTTATCCTCATGTTCAAATGAGTTTCATTTGATCAAGAATCAAAGCAATTTTGCGCAGGCTCTGACATTATGCTGTAGATGGAGAATCCTTAAGTGTGTGTTGCTTTATTTTAATTATTTAATTCTGTGCTCACCCAACTAGTTTCCCACTAACTCACATTCACCTTCACACATCACAGTCCAGTTGCTTTGAGCTTGGTTACCATAGAATCTTAATGATCATACTGTAAATGCTCACTTTCATCACATCAATCACTTAAAATGTAATTTAGTTGATGATATTTATCTTGAGGTCTTCCTACAATTTTTTTTTGGTAAATGCTGTGAATTGAACTGATAAGAATTTTCCCAAATGAATGGTTAAAGCAATTTTTTTTTTTTTTGGACTTTGTAATGCTCTCGTGTAGAGGTATTTTACTGTCTTCTATATCACAGTCCATCTATTGGATGATATTAAAAAGGTGCTTATTGATACAGCAGTTGAGTAGCCCTTCATGTGGGATGAAATACAGAACTGCAGTCTCATCAGTAAGAATAAGTCTACTTTCTTTAATTTTTCAGCAGTCTAAACAAGAATTCGTTACTAGTTTTAACATTGGTAATTAGTGTGTGATCATATAAAGAAACTTATCCTTAATAAACATTGTTTTCTGTAACCCTCCATTAGATATGCAATACAATATATGAAAAAAAGGACACGTTTATTAATGAAATCCAACCTTAATTTCTGTTTATTGTTTTCCTTACAGCACCATCATTTCATTAATCCAGCATTGGATTCTCTGGAGACTCCAGAACTATCCTAATGATCCAGGTTTCATATTTTGATAACCTTGTTAGCTAGATGCAGAGCATTGATCAAATAATTGATGTCATTGACCATTCTTGACCTCTGTCACAGACGATGATGTGTGATCCCCTCACTTTCAGTGTATTGGCAAAAATTTAATCATCATGGTAATTCAGTCACACCTACCGCTGTGCAAAAAATACCAAGGTCAACTTACGCCACTCAAATTACTTAACAACAGCAAAAGTATATAACCACCTCAGTAATCATATTAATATAAATACATGTACCTGAACTAGCACAATATATCTATGAGAATTAATAAAGTCAATATAAATTACTTGATTTCATTTTATTTGGAATTTTACAATATTTCTATCCAATATGCATTCACTTTCTACAAGTTTTTAAATAAAGTTGCTTTTGCAAAGTGGTGCACTTCCTGAAGGTAAACTTCCATTCGTCCATCCATCCTCCATAGGAGGAGCCAATACAGGTTTGCATGAAACATTGGAGGCATGAACTTGATATGAAATTTGCATGTTGCACATCAATGAAAACTTCAGTGATACGTGTTGCAGGAACAGAAACAGACATGCATCTATCAGTTTTTCAAACAGCTTTCCAACCTATACAGGGGCACAGAGAGAGAGATACTTTCCTACTGATGACAGACTTTGCAACGTATATCATCATCCATTGGTTGAAAGAATACTGGGTCAAGACAAGGAATGGGTTCCTTCCCTCCAGGAAGCACTGACGTTATCCTCACGGTATGCAAAAGGGAGATAATCAGAAAGCATTGACGGGACTCCGGAAAAACTCCGGAACACTCTCATGATATGCATGATGTGCATCAAACACTCACTGATTTGCTGACGCTGTTAATAAAGGATTGTCCAATTCATTAAGGCTACAATACTGGAGAGGGGGAGAGGGCTATGTGGAGAAAAGGGAAATGATGGGGTTATGGCCTCAGAGCATTGGCCAGGGAAAAGTGACATCATCGCCCTCTGATTGACATCTACACTGGTCATACATCCTGTTCTAAGGGTGTTCCCTATGTCCTGGTAAATGTTCACCACCCTAAGATTGTTACTTTTCTGTTTTTGCATTTGCACTAAGCAAGTGTCATGCTTTGGTTTAACATGACATACTCTAAGTCAGTAACAGGCTTATTAAACTGTAATAGTCAGCAAATGGTTTTTGGCAAAAAGGGTAGTCTAAATTATAAGAAGTCGGATAGCACTGTACATTAATAATGATAAAATTAAGCAATTGCACATTTTGAGGTAGTGTGGGGTTAGATTTCACTATGGCTTGACGCGGATCAACCGTATGTGTATAGCAGATCGTTCCGGATTCACTTGATGATTCTGCATTTTGCTGCAGAAATATACAAAGGAAGCTTCACCAGGAAGCTAGTGTTGTAGGAGATCTTCCCAGAAAGAAGGCAGCAGAGAGTATTCTCTGGGAAGGGGCTTGGCTTGGCCCTTGTGGACCGGTATGTGGATTTCCTGTGGTCGAGGGAGGCGGAGCATGGAGGGCAAGGGGCAGATTTTGGCTGGCTGAGCCAATCACATAGGGGTGCCTCGTGCCTCGGACTGCTGATGGGCTCTGCCCTGATAGCAGTATGCCACACTATTATATATCAGATTCAAGCATGCAGAAATGCTTTAATCTGGTGAGGCGACTGATTTCTTCATTTGCTTATTTGCCATTAGAGATGTTGTTTTCACTCAGAGAAACATTGACACAGGCATACTTAAATACCTCCATACAGCATTGGGCACAGGAGGTCAAGTACTCCTGTGTGACGGCTACATCTGGGAACAGAATCAAGCACAGACTCTGCTTCCACCCTTACCAGAAAGACCTTTTCTAGATTGGCAAAACAGATTGGCAGGCCTTGGTCTGCAGTTCACAAGCTCACTGCATTAGTTGCCAGTTCCTTCTGAATAAAATGAATATATCTTATATATATCTATGTACCCACTGAAAAAAATATAATTTCATTAAATTATAAACCATTTTTTAAAGGTCACTGCTTTATTAGTGTTTTACCACTAATAAAAAAAACTTTGTGGTAGTAGAATAGGAGTGGTTTTCTTGTATTTCAGTTGTTCCAGGAGATATAGAATGACATACAACGTTTTTTATTTTGACCGTAGAATTTCTTAACCATGTGGCCTATTTTTTATTATTTTTTGCCAAGGAGCAGGGAATTCTCAAACATGGCTTCTTCTTGGTAGACCGGTGGAATGATTTAAATGTGGAGGATAACAGCCTGTAATGAATTAAGATCTAATATTTTAATTGGAACACTTTTTGCCTTTACTGAAAAGCCAAAATAAAGAGTCTAATTCGGGACTGTTTCAACGCCCCACCCTTGAAATTCGAATGAGGGGAAAAGTGTGAAAACAGACCGTTTCCTGGACTATATTGGACATCTGCACTGCACAGAGGAAACTCTCCCCCAGTCTGGAGGCCCCAGCTCTCCAGTTCCCCGCTCTCTCCCCATCTGAAACACTCTCTTGTGCTCCCTCACTTTTCATAAACACGAGTCTCACTTAAAATGCACGATATACCACACTCTCGTTCTTCTTTTCATCATTTTGATGAAATGAGCAGAATTACACGTAACTTACAGGATAAAGAGTAAACCAACACAAACAAGAAAAACATAGATAAAACTAAAAGACCTATTTGAACTTATTTCAGTTTATTTCTTTCTTTTTAGCCTTGTTCATTTGATGGGCTTCTAATGCTCCTGACTACAACCTTGTCCATATTTCACACAAGAAATCTTCAAGGTTGCAGTAAATCTTTGCTGTTGCCCTTTGCATTTCATCTATCTTTCCTTCTTAGTGAAAGATCAAATAAAAAATAGTTTTTCTTCATATTTCTTGCTAAATTTAGGGAAAACCTTCACAAATTATTTTGTATCTAATTGCAATGTTTTGGATGCATGTGTATAACATAAAATACAGGTTTTATATATATATATATATATATATATATATATATATAAAATAAGAAATAAATATTTCGTCTTTTTTGTCCTTCTGATAGAATTATAATAGTGTTTTCCCTTACCTAATCTTTCTCACATGTCTCTGCTCTACAGTCTGATGTAGAAATAACAATAACAGACGGATATATTTGTCCATTAAAAAGATCAGTTTATTCTTACCCTTTGGAGGATCATGTGGAGGAAGAAATGAACTTCCTTGCCAAAGAGACAGGAATGTTTTAACTGAATCCATGTGTGCTGCCTCCCTCAGCTCCAGCAGACTCTTAATCAAATCCTAGTACTGTTTGTCCTTGCCGTGGCATCCTAATTATGAGAGGGACAGTTCAGTTTTGTGTGCAGAGTTGTCCACAAGGCCAAGAGAATACCTGCAGAAAGGATATCAAGGTTTGGCAAGATCCCTCATGCTTCAGTCACCTGTCATACTTTATCAATTATTGTTGTAAGTATTTTCAGAATAAATTATATGGGGTGTTGTGTGCACTATTTATATTTATTATTGGTTATGCTTGCAATAAATGTTTCTCTTTACTTTTAGCATAACATTTTTCTATGACAATGGTGTCAATCCCTGCCTCACTGTCTTCTGGAAGATACATATATCTCTCTTCACATTTTATACAGTATTTCATGCAGACAAGATTGACATTCAGTTAAATATTCCACAAGTTACACAAGTAATAAATGATAACTCATCTTATTACATACCTGGTGAGTCAAATGAGAGAGCCATGTAGGTCATGACCCTGTAGTATAACAGTAAGCAATAATGATAAGGTTAGTATGTGGGATCGAAAACGATCTCCATAATAATAGTCAATAGCTTTGAAATATAATTTATGCATTTAATCTAAACTTACACAATAGAGCTTCTGCCAAGGCCGCCACATGGTTGAGAAGAGCTATCCTAAGATCTCAATCTTCCATTTCATTAATATCACTTTTGTCCGACAATTATTAACCCCATTCTCTTCTTGCTATTCAAATAGGAAAACATAATGCTCAAAATCTTCACATACTAATATTGCATTCTAAACATATTTTGCACATGTCTAATTTAGAATATTTATTTAATATCAATATGCAGGTATAAAACCATTTTATGTTGTGGGGCATTTGCACCAAACAATATTAGATATTTGGTGATGGCTTGTTTTGTGAATTGCAATTTGCTGATTTGAATAAATAATAATGAATATTCATAATTTATCCAGCAGTTGTTGAACATCAAGATGATATGAAGTTTTCAACCCAGTATACATTTTTGTTATATGAATGAGGTAAGTCCATGACTCTTCATAGTATCTAAATGAAAAGGATTTCATAAAAATGTATGTGGGTTGAGTAACTGAACAAGAATAGAGCTCAGTTGTATAACTGCAGTGATCTTGGGGTGTGGCGAGTGATTTCAGTTTCCTGTAAAAGTTGCACAATTCTGAACATGGAACAATCTAAAATGTCAAGCATACTAGGGCACTAAATTAATTTAAAGCATGTTAATATATAAACTGCCCAAAATACATTGAGGAATTGAGAACTGGAAACTTGTGATCAGTTTCCTCCCCCGTGGAAACTCCCAAACATATTTAACTTGGACTGAATCACTCCTGAGACCCTGACACACTCGCTGTGATACTCCACATGCTGATAGTTGGCTTCTTCAGTGAGAAGGGCTTTTTGCACTGTGCACATATTGCCATTCTTTGAAATCCTCTACAGAGCTCAGCAAATTAGTTATAGTTAATCCCAGAGTGAACCAGTCCAGTCACTGTGTTTTCCAGGTCAGGACTTTCAAAATCATGGGAGACATTTACAGTGTCTGTGTCCCAGCTTGCATAGGTGTGTTGGGCCTCCTCACTACTAATCCTATCTAATACTATTTAAATACACCTAATGTAGTTTGTTTTCTTTCTCACATTGGGAAAACCTTTGAATTTAACCCATGGTAAGGCCATCTTCAAAATGTCAGAATTTAAATAACATTATCAGAATCATGATCATTATTTAGGGGAACTACTTAAATAAACAGATGTGTAATGTAATTGGTATATTGATTAAAAATTGCTCTATTTAAGAAAGACAACTGCACACATCTTTGCATTTCAGGGCCAGAGGGCCTAAAAATTAGCATAGATTTAATGAATTATCTGCCTCTTTTTAAATATGCACTGATTGATGGCATGAATATGAACCAGCTATATATATA
>JAODLC010000100.1:17198367-17214103 GCA_026781145.1 Hippopotamyrus pictus | reverse complement strand
CCTCCGTCTGTCCTAAATAAACCCGTTTTGCCTATACTCCCGGCTGGGTTTGCCTGCTTGCCCGCTCGCTCACCCGCCGACCGTGACACCAGCTATTAAGGAATTTAAACCCTGAACTCATTATTTTTTAAAAGAATCACGACAGTTGAATCACAAACACCTAGTATCTTTAATGGGTGTTTATTTAAATTGGGCATATATTTCCGTGATGCATACCACCGTTTTGTAAGTATGTTCTCATTTTTTAACGTACAGCCACAGAAAAAAATTGAGACCACTCTATATTTTTAAACAAATCTACATTTTTAAAGCCTTGTTTAATCATAGTTCTGCTGGCGGAAGGCTACAAAGCAGCAGGTTGCTTCTATGTTCGAAATTTCTAACACAGCAGTACGTAAGAAGAAACTGAAGCAGGTGACACCGAGAACAACCGGAAACCAGCCAGGTAAAGGGCAGAAGTGACGTTCTAATGCCAGAGATGACCATTAACTTATCTGAGAGTTTCTCATGAATCGGAGGATGGCATCAAGTGACCTTCGAAAGGAATGGGAACCATTAAGTGCAGGTGTGAAGTGCACTGCTAGGACAGTTCATTATAGGCTCCTAGAAGCAGGACTGAAGTCCGATGAAGGAAGAAGCCCATCATTAATGAGAAACAGAGAAGAACCTGGCTGCAGTTTGCAAAAAATATATATTATTCACACACAAACACACACACCCAGAAATTGAGAAATGAGTCAAAGAAAAAATGGTCCTGTGGTCTCTTAATTTTATACAGGTGTATTACCACTGACATGATGGTATTATAGGGAAATGGTATGAATTACATTTCATAGATTAATTATGTACTGGGCAAACTACTCATTATTCTCATTTCTTAATGTTGGTTACAGCTCTGAATGATGAAGTCTGACACATTAAAACCTAACACATTCCTTACTGGAAGAGAGTAGGAAGGTATAATATCCACACTGGAAAGCTCCCTTGGCAAAACCCTAACATTTCAAGTAAATATTATCAAGTAAATATAATTATATATCATTGCCTTTATTTAAAAAAATCAAATCAAAATCAAATCAAACATTATTAGTTATATAAAGCAATAGTAATAAAACTTTTTTTCAACACATCCCAGATAATGTTGTCATTTCCTCACTCATGTCCTGCAATCTTACTGGTGTCTCATTACAGGCGACATATATAACATTTGTTTTTATTTTCCTCATTAATTTCTGTCCTGTGTCTCAGTTGCAGAGTCAAATGTACATTCTTTTTCAACAAATGATATAACTGCATTTTTGCTGAATTTATATGACCTTATTAAACTAAATTTAAATACAGGCTGGGCCAGCGTGGTGGTGCAGTGGTTAGATTACTGTTGACTCGCACCTCTGGGATCAGGGTTTGGGTCTCAGCCCCGGTTCTGTGTGTGTGGAGTTTGCATGTTCTCCCTGTGTCCTTGTGGGGTTTCCTCCAGGAACTCTGGTTCCCCCCAGTCCAAAAACATGCTGAGGCTGATTGGAGTTATCATAGGTGTGTGTGAGTGAATGGTGTGTGAGTGTGGCCTGCAATGGGTTGGTGCCCCAGCCTGGGCTGTTCCCTGCCTTGCAACCATAGGTTTTGGATCCCCGTGACCCTGAAAAAGACAAACAGTTAAAGAAAAGGGGTGGTTAAATATAGGCCTACTTCTGCTAAACTTTCCGATCAATAAAAACTGAATGCATTTATTTGTGATTCTGCCAGTTTAGGCTATAATATAATTTGTGACTATATGCCACCACTCAGAAGTAATTAGAAAATATCAATTGACTGTCACAAGAACGCTATTTCATAATTATTTTATAAACTAGCGTAGCCCAAAATCTCTCTATAAAGCAATATGAGCCGTAGAAGGTCATTGCACGGATTTATGGAGATTAGTATCTTACGACCTATACAGCTAGGTAATTTTTTTTCCTTAGCTGCATATGGCGTGAAGTATGTGTTGCCTAGTAGCAGGACAAATAAATCTTCGGCCGTCGAATCCTGAAGCGAGGTGGATGGGAGCACAGTGAAATGCATTTGCACGTTTCTGGAGCAGGTTTGTCGGTCGCGACGCGGTGGGCGGGGCCTGCCGATGACGCGGTGGGAGAGGCGTGCAAACGGGCGGACGGTCATACAATGAGAATTTACAGATGCGAGTCGTGGGGGGATACGGACGGCGCCTTCGCCTAGGATACGAACTGCTACCTGAAATATATTGATATTTCCCCCACATATTTATATTACATCCATAATGGACCTTTAAATTTTGTTTTGAATTATTCTACATTTATGCACATCGATAAAACCTCGCAAAAACAGTCTGTAAACGCATTGTAAGCGGTGCTGTCAAAATATACCTGATATATTGTCTTAAATTATATTAACCTCCAAGTTTTTGTGTTAACGCCTCGTATTTGGACTGCTTTTTTCCCTCAGAAATTATGGACGAAGACAATCACGGTAAGCCGACGGTTACATTCTATATCAAATGTAATGTGTTCTTAACGCCATTGGAAGTGCATATGGAGACTAAATACGGGGGCACGAGAATGGTAGAAAGAAGTTGATCATTCTGGTAATTATCCTTATTAAGATCATTACTATCAGGCCGTTAACTTTATAGTGTTGAGACATCTATTATGGATAGTACATTTTACAATAATGATTGTAATAGGCCTTTTACACTTTCACTGCTTATTGATCCATGGTTTAAATTAATGCACATTTTGTGAACTACCTATTAAATATAATCATGCGTGAATATTTTCAAACAAAGTTTTTTGCTCTTTGGTTTTGCTAACGCCTATTAAGTCAAGACTGATTGAATAATCACCTGTAGGCATATTTAAAAAGCAGAGCTGGATTTGGGAATTTTCAACGCGTTGTGGCACATTTCGGTCTCTAGCATCTTGAGGTTTGCATTTGTTTTATTAGCTCACTTTACAATGCTAGAGGACACTGGAGTCTGGACGTTTATCAGAGATGCTGTCAGTTTCCACATGGTGACGCTTGGGGATGTAGAACTGGGTCGTCATGTTTGCATCTTCAGAGGATGTTCCTGTCTTATATAAGGAAATGTCCAGTAGGGCAACGTTTCCAGGAGTCACACTCAGTAGAAAGTGTTGGGTGGGTTCAAAGTGGAATATCTGTGGTTAAGATCTGGGTCACTGGGATGAGTTGCTTGAATTAGCCAGCTCTCCAATGACAAATAAAGTAAAAAAAATTAAAAAAAAAAAAAAAAAAAAGATTTAAAGTCAATTACAGTGTGCTTCAAATATTTTTTTTTCTTGTAAGCATTGCTTAAAAAATACTAATTTGACCATGTATTTGTTCATGTAAGAAAAGTGGTATGTTATTTTTTTTAACCAGTTTTAATAAATAAAAAATAGCATTTTTAAATAGGCCACAATAGTGTTATTTGCATGTAGTTAAGTACCTGTGTTGTGTTCCATATATTTAAATGTAATTCTTCACCAGTAATTCATCATCAATTGTGTTAATGTATAGTTTTTGTACATAATGTTATTATGTTATGCTAACATTACAATAATTAAGTTAGTGTTGAAATAGTGTTATTATCCTTATCAATTAGCGAATTAATGTTAAATCATTTACAAAGAAGGAGAAATGAAACATTAATGGGCAGTGCATAGCTTAGAGTTTTTTATCTGAAATCCAGAATTGGCCTTTGCTTATTTACCAACATAACAGATATCTCAAAAAAACAAGTGAACAGTCATATTAGGATTAGCTTGGTCAGTCGGCTCAGGTGTGACCTCACCAGATGTGTCCAACAATGCGGTAAAATGGCAGAAATACTCCATTGTTCATTGACATTATTAGTCATTTTGTTATAGCATTTTTATCTTTTTAACTATTAAGATACAGTATAACCATTCATCTTTTGCAGGGGTGTAATCATGTATACATGTAAATCAAAATAGTGTACTGGCATTTTAACAGTGCTAAGTGCACCTCCATGCTGGTAAAAAGCCAATCAGATCACATCATTCCGAATCAGCCTCCATGAGTCAAATACAGAATGTGACAAATTGCCCAGCTGTGTTTCTGTTTCACTGTAAACTGTGATGCAGTTCTGTATGATGTAGTTCTAACGGTGATCAGTGTATGCATCTAAAAAGCAGGCTGAAATGAATAACAGAAAGTCACCAGAAGTAAAACATTGCCTGTCAGGGATTTTGATTGTTGATTCATAGAATTTTATATGCTGATTCACTGAAGACACACACACTAATAATATAAAGCTTCTTGGTTGCTAACAGGATCATAAATAACCGAGTGGTTTTGTCTGAAGTGACGGTTTCCAAGTGGGAGGTTTGAAAACTTTTTGAGAGTGGGATTAATTTTGATGGATTACGTTGGATGGCTGTCTTAGTTCTCACGATTGCCTGTGTATAATTAGATGTGTTTTCCCTGGTGATATGTAAAGTTTTCCATTAATGAGCTGGACTTCCTGTATGTTAACAAGGTAAGATCCCAGCTAACAGGGAAAATTCCCAGAACTTTTGCTGAGTCTGTGTGAAGGTCTTTTCAGAGCTGGCAGAGAACATTCTTACTTCAATGGTAATGGAACATTATTTCCACATTTTACATTTTAACAAAGGTTCTGTCAATGTTAGCACATTGACATTATTACATGAACATCCTTCTAATGCAATTCATGTTGAAAAAAAAATTGTTTTATAATAAGACTATTATTTTATAAAAGTGCAACATGTGTACACTGCAAATGCATTATTCAGCCTTGAACCCATGACCTTGTAAAGCCATGGTGATACATGCTGCTTCACCATGGCCTTCATTTGTTGCTAAATGGTAATTTTTGGTTGTAGTAGTAGCTGTAGTGGTTGGATAATGTTCTGAGAACATCCGAAAAGCTGGATACTTTGAATGTTTCCATAACATAATGGTAATGTTTGGTGAACATTCCTAAAGCAAAAATTATCAGCGATTGATGTGAAATAAAGCAAATCCAGCCAGAGTATAGAAACAGTGTGATGGACTGAAACATTGAACATGAAGAAACAAGACAGACGGTTACTGGAACAGAAATGCTACATTGAAGCAAACTTATTTTTTGTTGTAATAGTAAGAAACAGAAACAAATTTGAGTGGTCTGTACAGGCCTCAGATAAAAGGAAACAAGCAAGTGGTATGACGCAGCTGATATAAGCAACTGAGGTGTTTCTATATACCCAAGGGAAGTGCTTAGCTCTAAATACTACTAATATGTGACATATAAAATGATCAGACTTATAGCACATAGTTGGACAAACATTACCATATGCTGCAGACTGACACTAATAAATATATAAAATCTGTAGAATACCTCAGAAGGAATAGGCATTTGATACCCAAGTGAGCAGTTTTGATGTTACTGTTATAGACGGCTGCTCATTAGGCTAATGAAGTTTAGAACGGTTATGTTGGAGCATTGAGTATGAAATTTACTAGGCTACATTTCCAGCCTGAGTCTAAAGGTGATGCATCATTTTGGAGGCTTTTCCATCCATGCTGGAAGAAATGTCTCAAGAAATTACTAACCTGATAACCATTCACAAATTTGACACCCAAAGGGCAGGGTTGATTGTATCATTACCAGTCTGTTACATATGCGGATAATAATAAGCTACACAAGGTTTGGTCATAATGAGCTTATTGTATTGGTGTGTTGTGGTGTAGGGGGAAGGGGAAGCCCACGCAATGTTTAGTCTTCAAAGATCAAAAACTTGTATTGCACTCGGGGAAAAAAAATCAAAAATGATTATTCTGTTGTGGTAAAAGTGAGAGCATAAAAATGTAAGAGACATAGCAGTAGTTGAAAGACCAGCTGCCTTCCGCTGTACAGTATTTGACAGGATTACAGGGCATGAATCCTTTTATTTATACATGAAAATGCATGAATACGACTCAACAACAATAACTCAGGGAATTTGCGACATGATACACTAGCCTGTTTGTTCTTTTAAAGGTGATTTTCTGTTAATATCTAGACAGGCTATATAAGTGACCGGTGGACTGGATGATCTTCTCTGTTCCAGGATTTAAAAGGGAAACCATCATTGCATGTAAACATGTGTCTTTATTGCCAAAAAAAAAAATGTAATTCTGCCGATATGTGTTTCTCGCCTGTTTAAACACAGCGTGCTCCCTCCTTCACTGAACTGTCTCTAGCTCTTTGTTTTAACCCTTTTCATGCTCTATATACTGTACTCTTCATGGTAAGATAAACATCTGGGTACAATGAGGCCCCCTTTGCTAAAACAGCCACTGAACCGTACTTTTGACTACGTAATGAAGATTGTGGACTCCTGATCAATATTTCTGTGAAGCACACTCCCTGGTATAGAGATGCTAGACTGAATTTTATAATTACAATATTTATTTTTATTAGTAATCATTTAATGAAATTATCATTAAATTGATTAGTACGGTATTCAGTTATTACCAGTGTGCTGTTTTTACGTTGTTCTTTTTTCTCACGTTTGGTCTTTTCTCTACAGATGACTGTTGAGAAGTCCAGAAGTAGTTTAAACAGGCATTTCTTGATGTCTGGATGGATGTACTTCCCACTGAAGTTCTTCTTGCAGCCCATGTATAACACAGTGCTCATTTTGTCGGACTTGACATGACCACCTGCTGGTTACATCATTGACATCAGCATTGACATTTGTGGTTGAAAGTGAATGTTTCAGTGGCATAGTGTGTTTCCTTTGGCTTTCTGCAGCCAAATGGCTGCCCCATGTGTTTGACATCATCAGAACAGGAAGTGGCCTGGTGATGCAGGCTAAGGAAAGCTTGTTTATTGGATGGAAAAATCCATAGAGTGACATCAGAAGATTTTCCTCTTTATTAGCAAGCACCAGTGGTAGCAGGCACCATGATTGTCATAGAACTGTCTGGAAAAAAGCATCCATTACCCCTACAGTGACAAGTGGCACATGGTTTTTTAAAGGCAGTTTAGTTAAGGTGAATTGTTGTGTTTTGGTTTTGGAGATGAATCACTTTCTGGTGCCATCTGCTTCCCCTGCTATGAATATCAGTGCTCTGCTATGGCACTGGGCACCATAATGTGCTCTTGACATTTGGCCTCTTTCCCTGATTTGTACTGCGCTGGCATTTGTGCTGCGCATCAATCGCCAAGATGTGAAGCCAGGGGGATGGAGGGAAGACGCGAGACAGTCCCCCATTGGGAACGGCGTCCCCCGCAGCAGTGACACTGCCCAGCTGGCTCTGCCACAGCACAGTCAATCAAGACCTTCTGAGGCCGCAGGAGGGCAAATGGTCGGGGGAGTGAGGCCGTGAGAATTTGGATAAAAAGGCACATTGGTTCAGCTCTAAGGCTGCAAAGGCCTGCATGTGACACTGATGACGAAGAATAAAACATGCTGGCCATTTAAAAAATATTACCACACGTGGAAAGGAGCATAAATTAAAATTAAATGAAATTATGTTCCCTCAACCCTGTTCAGGATAAGTGTTTCAAAGATGGATGGGTAAAATTATGCTATTCTCTAACTGCACTTTGCGCCTCATATAATTGTTGGTGTGTGCCTTTAAAATATGCTGCTGTGTTTCTGAATTGGGAAAAAAACAATATATGAGAGTCACAAGAAGTCGCTCTAGAGCAGTGTTTACCAATCTGGTCCTCTGGGACCCAAAGTCGGTTCATATTTTTGCTCTCTCCCAGCACCCTGCCAGACAGTCCACATTTTTGCTCCCTCTCCTACCAGGAGCTAGGATGGAGCAAAAACGTGGACTGCCTGTGGGTCCTTGAGGACCGGACTGGGAAACTGCTTTAGAGTGTTCCCTGGTGTTTTGCAGTCCAGTGTGAAGGAGCCACTGAGCATATGGTCAAAGTTTGGGCATTATTTGTTCAGCTTCGTTTGTTCACTTGATAATTTGAAATAGGGCCCAACTAAAGGGCCATAATATGTAATTAGATCCTCTTCCAGCTAGAACACTTCTTCGCATGGATGGTACAGAACATACCCTAACAGCAGGATAGAAAATGGGGTGTTGGAAAGCACATGGAATTTACTAATACGCTTACACTACTGCCTGCAATCATTTTATGTGTGGTATGCGGTGTGGAAAGGCAGTACGGCTCGTGCTAAAAGTAGTCACAGCTCATTAATGTTTACAGCTGTAAGTTTATTTTGGGATAACTTGAATTTGAATGGGTATAAAAAAAATCGGTTGGGTTTCAGTGTGCGTTGTCCTTGTTGAGCCATGGAAATGTGAGAAAGAGATGCTTGCAGTCTTTAGTTGCGTTAACCTTGAGCTGCTGAAATCGCTTTTTCTGCTCTGTGGTACCAGACAGCAGTTTCTGCATCAATATGTGTGAATGGTGTTTTTGTTGCCAGACATAAACAATTAGTTAAAAATATTTACTTATTAGACATGTTTAGCATTTGTCGAAGGGGAAGTAAAACCGTAGCTGAACGCTTCGCTTGTGTTATTAACGACTCTGTATTATGAGAGTAGAAAGGGGGGCAGGAGATGAGAATGACCTTGTTCTGTGACTGAACCAGCCAGGAGCGTGTGGAGCTGGTGTAATTACCCACAGGGCACCCACACATTTTGTACTCTGGCAGATAGCTGCTTTGTTGGGGTGTCAGACTTTGGGGGTCTCAGACTAAGGAAGATGGAAACACGTGACAAAGTGGTTATTCTTTATGTGCAGACACCGCTGCTTCACAGTCCAGTCCATCCCTCCTCCGGCTGCTGTTAGCCAGTAGGCATTGCATGAGCCCTGGCTGTCCCCAGACCATCTTTTCTGCAGCTTCCTTCCCTGGCCCAGCAGGAACCTGGACTGCACCATCCCACCGATTAATATCGTCTGGTGTCAGGGCTGGCCTGGGACTCTAACCGCTCTGCCGTCTGACCTCTGCTGTCTGCAATCCATTGACTTTTGGGTTATGCCCGCATGGTTTTCACACTGATGCATGGTCATAATTGAGATTGTCTTCTACAGAGGGTGGATGGTGCATCGCCAAGGATCTGGACTTCTAGAATGCCAGCAGGGGCCTGTCACCTCTTGTAACATGAAATTGATCAAACTGTTCAGCATCTGCTAACCATGCCTTTACAAAGTTTCATTTAAATATTGGGTTCTCATGGTGGATTTCTGTTGGAATTTTTGAGTAAGTTCCAAGAAAATCTGCTTATTGCGAGAGCGCATATTATGAGTTTCTACCACAGTTTTGGTGACTTGGAATTGGCTGAAAGTTCTTTCTTAAAATGTCTAGCCTAAGATGAGAGCAGAAAACTGAGGCATGACTGGAGGCAGTCAGAGTGCCTCATAAATGACCGTTGCACACTCTTGTCTGGGTACAGCATATGGCATTGATTTTGGAGAAATGCTTTGGAGGATTTGGAGATGTTTTCCTTGATTCAGAAGGGGCTAACTAAGTAGTATTGATGGCTGTAGTGAACTATACGCATTCTGTTTGGAAGAGCCATCTCTGCATAGCTGTCTCTAAGTCCAGACCAGCATAATGTCCTATGAATATTCCATGAAAAAAAATACTGGGCTTAACACAAATATGCGTGGGCAAACAATACAACATTTTTGAGGGGAACTTTTGGAGTTGTGTGGAGTTATTTGTCTCTGTTCCTAACGGGAAGTCGGACTTATTGCTAGTCTCCAGAGTCCCAAGTCATGCGCTGAGAAGAATTCAAAGCCAGGCGACCCCTCTGGGTGTTTCCATTCCCGTGGTTCAAGGATTTATTCTCTGCAGGTTTTCGGAAAGGGGAAGAGGGAGAAGGTCGGAGGAAAAGGCAGGGCTGGAACAATGACATGAGTGAACCTGCAGGAAATCCAGGAAATATTTGCATCCTTTTTGCTGGGACATGTATACATCACGTTAATGTAGAATGGCTATTTGTTGCCATCTTTCTTTGGATTCAATTTGTGGCCTCGTAAGAAGAGACTTTGTTTTGTGCTATTAATGAGAAATGAACCTGAACCTCAAATGAACACTTTAAGAGGAAGTGAGCAGAACATTATGGCACAGTGGTGGGTAATTATGTGATTTGTGTGTTATTATTTAGATATTCAAATACACATAAACAATATGTAATCATATAATTATAGCTTATTTATAGTATTGGTAATTATTATAATTAAATGATGAAATACCTAACAGACTTGCATAGTTTAGTTTTATGTTAAATTACACAGCTGGGTCTAAGTGACTGACTTATCTTTTAGCTTTTAAATGAAATTAGTTCATGTATGTAACTTGTGGGCTGGATTTTTTTCCCCAGACACATTTGTGCCTAAAGATCTGCAGTCCACCCACAGAGGCAGCTCTTGCAGCCCAAAAGACACATATGAAGGCTGGGTGTACAGAGCCAAATGGGGTTAGGGTTAGCAGCCGTCCGCAGCTGTGTGCATCCCCCCACTTCCGGCCTGGCAGCTAGCGATGACACTGTGGTTAATAGCAGTGAGGTACATGGGGATTACAGCCAGCTGGCACTCATTTCTGAGCACAGGAAACTGGCGGGATCAGGTTAGTAAATTTAGGACAGTTAGTCGATTATGGGTTTGGAGATATGTGTAGCTGGTTGACATGTTCGGTCTGGAGAATGGAGTTAAAACAAATGGGGAATCCACAACATGAAGAGGCTAGCACAGGACAATGAACACAGGCTGATTAATAAAACAAATGGGGAATCCACAACATGAAGAGGCTAGCCCAGGACAATGAACACAGGCTGATTAATAAAACAAATGAGAGGTTGATGTTAAAGTCCAGGGAGATGTACTGTAGTTTTAAGAGTAACCACTGTTGTACAGACCTTTGTACTGTAGGCTCCAGCTAATTAGCTTTTTCGAAGGTATGAAGAATAACGTCGCAATTGTGCCCTTAGAGAAGAAGACGAATGGTTTTTATTTTAGCGTCTCACGTGATGGTATTACACTGCAGGCTAACTAGCTTCTCCATTCCTGCCATTTTTGCGATGTCACTGATTACTGTCTGCAGCACAATTCATTAGGCAGCCGGGACAAAAACGATAATAAATCTTTCAAATGTATCCATCCGGCTGAACGCAGCATAATTCTTAGTCCTGACTATAGGTCTTCTAGGTTATCCTTACCGTTCTGGATATTATAGGCCACTTCTAGGTTTAAAGAGGCAGTTCTGGGTATATAAGAGGTTATCGTTCTAATTTCAAGTCTAAAAGGGGTTTTCATGTATGGTTCCCTAGAATTAATTGACTGATGAATAACCACAGAAGAGACAGATTGGGGGTTAGATATTTGCTGTTCAGTGTTTCCAGTTCTCACTCTGCTGAGAGTGTCTGGCACGTCACATCACTGGTGAGTGTGTACGTGTGTTTCTGTGTGCATGAATGTGCGTGATGTCTGGCATCCATTCATTGTTCTTGTGAAGTGCTCTCCACCCAGACAAAATCAGGAGCTATCGTGTTTCCTTCAAGTCATCTGCTTAATGTCATGATCTGCCTTGGCCGGCAGAGGTCACTGACCATACCATAATCACGTAATTGTTCCCAGCCCTAATGTCTTAACCATCCACACCTGTCTCGAATTTGTTAACCGTGTTTGATGTTTATATGTCCCTGCCCCGTGTTTCCCAGTTTGTTCATTGACGCTGTTGCGGATGTTTCGTGTTCTCCCTGTTCGTTGTATCTCCTGCCCCTGCAGTGCTCCCCGTGTGCTGGGTTGCCCTACTCCTGCCTCGATGGTGCTTCCTGTCCACCTTTAGACCTCTTGCCATCCTTAGTATTCCGGTGCCCTCTTTGTCAGCACAATACAGTCCTCTTTCTGTTCAGCCAAAAGCTTCATCTGGGTCATGCCTCCCCCTTCAGATGTCAGACTTAAAAGTAAAATGTTATGGGGGGGGGGGATTGGGATTGTGTTCTAATGTTGTAGTCTATGAGTTCCTCTCATGTTAGTATTTAATTATTTTACATCATACAGTGAAGTGTATTGATGATTTTGGAGAAGGATTTTAAACAGTCAATATTAGGTCGTTTGGGAGGTCAGTGTAATATGGTCAACTAATAAATAAATGACTGAAACGGGAGTTAATGATCAATGGCCTCATTAGCATGCAAAGCTAACCCACGTTGTTTTGGAAATATAAGCTATAATGAAGGTGTATTGCATTTCAAAGCTAAGGTGACCCCCTTCAAGTACGTTCATATCTTTTTATATCTTTTTACATTCTTCAAATATACCTGACATGACCAATCATGGGAATTATCTTTCACTTTCATTTGCAGTGTCAGTGGTTAGGGCTCATGTCCCCAAGCGGACGCTCTGTGTAAGACTGCTGCTGCTGTTTGGTCCATGTGTACCTTCCCACCTCAGTGTTAACTCAACGCAGAGGACCTGACTGAGACACGTGGAGCTGCAGGAGACTGGGATTAAAACTTAATTTGTGCAAGCATGTTAATGCCTCCACTCCATGGCCAAAATACCCTTTTATCTTTATGTCTCCCTATGAAATCCCAATGAAGATCATATCTATTCTGTAACTTTGTTTCTTTTTTTCAATTTCCAGTTAGATCCTGTCTTAGATCGTAACCCCTCTTTCTCCTATTAAAATACTGAGCAGTTGTATCTCAATATCATCATCGCTTTTTTAGACCTTAAAGAATATTTGCAATATTCTATCAAGATCAGTAGTAAAACATAATTAAAGGAATTTAAAAATATGGAGCTCTAACCCTAACATAAACTTACTAGCAATAAACGTGACCTAATGTCCTGACTTAATGCAAGAAATACTTAAGTATAAAGTTTTTTTTAACCTTCATTAATATTGGTTATAATAATTATATCATATTTCAACAGTCATAGTGTTTACAGTTTTTGTTCTTAACCATGAATACATAATGTGCATAGACAAAATCTGGAGCTGAATGTAGCTGCCTAGTTTAGCTAAACCTGAGCGTTCTTACTGGCCCAGCTTTAGCTATAGCAATGGGTTAGTTCCTAGGATACCCCTTTGCTTTGTGGACTACACAGGCAGAATTTATCGAAGTCTCTATTTCTACACAAAAGTATTTTAGTTTTAAAAAACAGTTTTTGTCTGCAATTGTTCTCCGACATGATGACCTTGTTTGATAAATATTTCATTCAGCCAGCCTCTGCCAGGCAAAAAAAAAAAACCCTCACATCTGTCTGTCTGGTCTCTAAATTTCTGAAAATCTTTTCCATTCCAAATAAATCTATTTTCCTTACACCTTCAGGAATACCGTTTTCTTGTTTTTCAATTATTTCCTTTGAGGTTTGGCCTTTTTTGAAATTGAATGACTTGTAAACTTTTCACATTGCACCTTAAAGTGTACTTCTGCTACTCAGCTAAATCTATATTGGTATAAAATTACGATATGTAGAGTTTGTTCTAAGGGTTCTGGGATATGCTCCAGACCCCCCACAACCCTGCATAGGAGAAGTGGGTAGTGGAAAATTGATGCATGGATAGAGTGTGTTCTTTTCCCTTGCATCTGCTCAACCATTCACCCAGATTTGCAGTGATCCAGAACCTTGTCTGGTAAGCAGAGGATGGATCAGATTTTGCATCCTGGGTATGAAGATAAATGCAGTTTCATCACAGTGCAGTCATTTGCACATTCGCTCACTTGGTCACACATTAAGAACAACTAAGAGTTGAAAGAACTGGGTGTGTAAGGAATGTGGGGCAAAACCAGCTTTTGCCAGCTGAAATGTTAAGCAGACAGGCTAGCAGATGTTATTTCAATGGAACAAAACACAAGGGAGCAATTCCAGACATACATGCTTTTTTGTTTACAATCTATTTCTGCTTCAGCTGATAAAAATAGAATAACCCAGAGTGCCGTGGCCTTGGTTCAGTTTGATTACCTGGTTTGTACTATGTTCAAATCCAAAAACACGAAGGACCTATCTTTACCCTATCGCCCCCCCCAAAAACTCAATAATTCACATACGATGCAAAATCATCATATATTAATTAATTCCACAAATCTTAATGATTTAAAGGAATGTTACATTTTTAAACTGCAGTGCCCTATTTGTAATGTCATTAATTTTTAGAATGATAATATGGTCTGTATTTTGCATTTTGTTTTTATGGGAAGGCAGAGCCTCTGGTTTGATTGTTTGACATTGTTTAGACAACAAAAGGAAATATTGGATAATAACTGCACTTTCATGATGCCTTTATAATTATAAATAATGTAATTATATATAACATTACGATAATTATATATAACATTATATAATTATACTATTATAATGTTTGTTAATGTATACTACATCCGTTCGAGGTATGTTTGGTGGACGTAAAGAAAGACACCTGTATGTCTTTACATACATAATATGAATTTTTTTTAGCTTATCTGCATCCGAAGAATATTATGCTTGCTGAAAATGATGTCATTTCATATTAGTGTAAATGGTCAAAGCCCCCTAGCAATTTGGAAGCTGGAGGCTAAAAGTGGTACAAAGTTTTAAATATGATTGCATGAAAAGTTAAGAGAAGCATTAAAGACAATGTTGTAGCCCTGTCATGTATGTATCTCAAGTGTTCGTTGGATTGTGCCTCTGGTGTGTGTAGGGAGATCGTATATCTTCCCGGTGTTTTGTGGGATTCCTCAGGCTACTCCATTAACCCCTGCAGTTCAAAGACATGCAGTTCGACTGCTGAGTGTCCCTAAATTGCCCACGGTGTTTCCACAATGGATTGGCATCCTGTCCTGGGTGCATCCCCTCCTTGTGCCCTGTACTGCTTAGGGGAAACTCCAGGTCCCCCCAAATCCTAACTAAGATAAGTGATTGGATGATGAGAAGATATGATAGATACATTATCTAACACAGTCAAAGGAACACATTTTTTCCTTCAATTTTGTCCCAGTTTCAGACTGTAATTTAGTCTTATGCTCTCTAATCTGCAAGATATTTAGACTTTAGAAAATACATTCAAAAAGTAACCGCAGTTGTTACATTTGTAGCATATATTCAAATATTTAATCATGATTTGGAATCCAGATAATGACACGAGTCACATTGCAGATTTATTAACAAAAAAGTTTAAAAAGACATCAGTTCCGGATTACATTTAATCAGATGCCTTTATATTGTGCAGACAGAGACATCGAAATGCAAATGTCAGAATATTTACTTTCAGAATATTAACTAAATCATTGAAATCTGAATCCACAGCGTTCCCATCCCTGAAAGATTTGTAATGTGCCATGTGAATCACAACTTAAAGACTCTGCATTAGGAAATGCTGTAACAGCGCTTAGCTCACCAAAGTGCCCTAAGCAGGATAAGCCCCCTTATGAGATGGGAAACTCAGATTGCATAAATGTGGAAGATTCTGGGCTTTAAACAGTCAGGAACACTTGTGCATTTTCCTGACTGCATACACAGCAGAGCTAGAAATGTTTCTCATGCACATCACATACCTGGACAAAGTGCAAAGTCTTGACTAGTTATAAGTACAGTTTAAATGACTACATGTAATATTTTTATGAATACCAATGTTTAATTCGTAATTTTTTCAGATACAGTGGTACCTCGGTTTTCGAACTCACTAGAACTCGAATTTCTTGAAAGTCGAACAAACCAGTTTGACCTGTAACTCGATCTAAATATCAGAAGTCGAACCGTGAACGCTGACCTAATATAAATTGTACACGCCAGGAAATGAGTCATACTACAATGCAA